>JAJJWW010000799.1:600000-914421 GCA_023531295.1 Papaver armeniacum | reverse complement strand
TTTTCATCATCAAAAAAAAAAAAAAAAAAAGTTGAAAATGACATGGAAATTTTTGGCTCAACTCCTAAACCGTAGAAATTGCTGGGTGGGTTCATTCACTCAAGAGTTTTACAAATTAAAAGAATTTTAATACAATCCAGTAGGCTTAAAATAGTGATGTGCCTTGCTTGCATGCACAAGAGACTGTTTGTTAGCCGGTGCATCTAATGTTTACGCGCATACTTTTTTTCATTGTTACACAACAGTGAAGTTAACAGCCACGGATGGAGTCTGTTTTCACCAAATTAATACATGTAGACATAGGAATATTCTTTAAGTTGTTTCTTACCCCCAAAATGTTTCATTTTACGATTTCGTCACATGCATACGACTTTACTCAAGATGTGGGGAAACATATTGAAATCATCCATTACAAATACAAAAATACAACTTGTTTGAGTCAACTCAAAAGTCAAGGATCCCTTGCTACAATTAGCAATCACTTGGCATGGCTTCATTCGGAATTTTTTGCTGGCTAGAGTATTAAAATACTTCTTCTTCCTTAAACTAAGACATCTTTAGTAGTACTGGATAAATGAACAGCACACAGGCTCACATTCCATGTAGTTTGCAAAAGTAATTTCGGTGTAACTTTGTTTTTGTTTGTTAAACTAAATGCAAGTACTATTTATCTTGCTCGAGTTAACCTAAACACTAAGTCAGTAACAGTAAGGGTTTACTTTGTGGTATATATATACTATATTTTTGAAATACCAAGCCCATGTGACCAAGTGCACCGTAAATTGTTAAACAGTTAAAGGGCATGCTTAATATATTCGAATCCATGCCAACATCAAGGAACTCATTTCATTATAAATAGAGGTGGGGTGTTCCAGACTAAAATCATCAATCCACTCATTCACAGCATCAAAACTAATTAGCCCTTGAACAAGGGATAATTAGTGACCAGAGAGTAATCAACGTAGAGACAACTGTGAGGAATCATTACCATGGATCGTGCAATGATGCATCTTTGTATTGCATCTCTTATGATGTTGTTGGCGATGGGGTTGATGGCAGAGGCAGCTAGATATCCACCTGGACTTGACAACCTGCCAGGCTACTTGTAAGACTAAGTCTTATGGGGTGCTAGTCTAGCACCTAGATTAGCGATCGACTACCTCCTAAGTCTTATGGGAGTGCTAATCTAGCGCCTAGATTAGCAAACACGCCAGCCAAATAACCATTCCGCGCCTCGCCGCTAAACCATTCCACGCCAAAGGCCGAATGGTTCAACTTTAAATCTCAAATACCGATCAAAAAATAAATCTCTCGGCGGCAACCATTCCGAAAAGGTAGTTTTTCAAGCTACCGAATCATTCAACAGAACTCATCTAGCATGCTAGTTCACATGCTAGCAACCGGGGTAGGAGAGAGAACTAGTGTTAACTTTTTTGCCACACTTTTTTTTTGAATTGCAACACTTAAGTGCTAATCTAACACCTCCAATCTAGCCCATAAGACTTAGTCTAAGAACAAGGAGTACAAAGAATGTTACAACTTACCTCTTGTTTGTCCTAAGTTTTGTGGTGACAGTGGTTGTCATGTCAATTGTGTTTCATGCAAACCCGTCTGTGGTCCCGAAGATGGATCATCTTCTAGTCCTCCAGAAGAGGAGAAGGAGAAGGAGAAGGAAAAGGAGAAAGAAGAGAAGGAGAAGGAGAAGGAGAAAGAGAAAGATGAAAAAGAGAAGGAGAAAGAGAACGGCAGCCCTCCAATTTACCCTTCACCACCAAAGCCTGCACCTTCACCTCCAGTGTACCCTTCACCACCTACTGAGCCAACCCCTTCACCTCCAGTGTACCCTTCACCACCTACTGAGCCAACTCCTTCACCCCCTAGTCCTACTCCTACCCCAACAACTCCATCCACTCCACCTAGTTCTGAGGTTTCAGCAAAGAGACGGTCTAGGTGCAGATCCAAAAACCCCAAATACAGCAAGTGCTATAATGTTGAGCATGTTTGTCCTGCTGCATGCCCTACTGGATGCGTGGTCGATTGTGTCACCTGCAAACCCATGTGTAGTAAGTATATTACTTCCTTAACCAAATTTCTTTCAGTTATTAATCTGTTTCCATATGAATTATTAAGTTACTAGCTCAGTGATGATGATCATATGTAATGTGCACAGATTGTGATCAACCTGGAGCTGTTTGCCAAGATCCACGATTTGTAGGTGGCGATGGTATCACCTTTTACTTCCATGGCAAACAAAGCCATAACTTTTGCCTTCTTTCAGACTCCAACCTCCACATAAATGCCCATTTCATTGGTAAAAGGAACCAAAATTTGAAAAGAGACTTCACTTGGGTTCAATCTATTGGTATCCTCTTTGGTGATCACCAAATCTACGTTGGAGCTCGAAAGACAGCCAGTTGGGATGATGCTGTCGACCGTCTAGGACTCACTTTTGATGGACAACCCATCTACTTAGCTGAATCAGAAGGAGCCAAATGGCAATCTGAAGTTGCACCAGGCGTCTCCATTACTAGGTCAAGTATGACTAACAAAGTCATAGTTGAAGTAGAAGGAAATTTCAAGATAACTGCTAATGTTGTGCCCATTACGGAGGAAGAATCTAAGGTCCACAACTACGGAATAACGAAAGATGATTGTTTTGCTCATCTCGACCTTGGTTTCAAGTTCTACTCACTAGGTGAAAATGTAAATGGTGTCCTGGGACAGACTTATGCTAACAATTACTTGAGTAAAGTGAACATGGGTGCATCCATGTCTGTCATGGGTGGAGACGATAAGTTTATCACATCAAGTGTATTTGCAAAGGACTGTGCTGTTGCTAGATTTACCGGCTCTGCTATCTCTAGCAGCAGATCTTCTTCAGAGTATGCTAGCCTAAGTTGTGGAAGTGGAATTGATGGACGTGGTGTTATTTGCAAGAAATAGATACTACTATGATCTGCTAGCTGACGAATGCAAATCGTTTTAAATTGTTTGAATAAGACTTTGCAAAATGTAATTGATGTCGTATGTTTTTTCTTTCTGTGTGTTTCCGTCCATGTTTTGCTATTATTGGGACCGAATAAAAAATAAATCTAGTTCCCGTGGAAAAAAAAAAAAAATTTAGTTTATTCGAAATAAAATAACCTAGCGTTTTTAGGGGCCACTCCAAAGGAATTAAGGGCCAACAATAAAACAAAATAGAGTCACCCAATCCTAAATTGAATTCAACCTTATCAATAATTTTCGTAATGGTAAAATTGTCCTCAAATAATCGGTTGATAACTACACATTCGGTAGTTAGTGTACATTTAGATAATTTTAGCAGAATTATTTGAATTTTTTTTTTTTTTTTTTTTTGCAGTAGCAGGAACATAATCGGTAGATAAAAATCTATTTTATCTACCGATCATAACTCATTTTCTTAAGAAATGATGAACATCAACCAAAATCGGTATGATTGTTATCTACCGATTATTCTTGATTCAAAAAATTCAATTTTTCTATACTAAAAATTAAACACAATCAGTAGATAATGAACACAATTTACTACCGATTATGGTAGTACCAAAATTCGAAAATTGAAGAATTTTTTTCCAAAAACTTGTTTTGGGGCCGGTATATAATCGGAAGTTTAATTAACTTAAAATACTACCGAGAATATGGTAATTCTCATTTGAAAATGCCACTATATAATCGGAAGTTAAGTTCACTTACCTTACTACCGATTACGGTAGTACCAAAATTCGAAAATTGAAGATTTTCTTTCAAAAACTCGTTTTGGGACCAGTATATAATCGGCAGTTTAATTAACTTAAAATACTACCGAATATGGTAATTCTCATTTCAAAATGCCACTATATAATCGGAAGTTAAGTTCACTTACCTTACTACCGATTATGGTTGTACCAAAATTCGAAAATTGAAGATTTTTTTTCAAAAACTCGTTTTGGGGCCAGTATATAATCGGAAGTTTAATTAACTTAAAATACTACCGAATATGGTTATTCTCATTTCAAAATGCCACTATATAATCGGAAGTTAAGTTCACTTACCTTGTAATAATCGGAAGTAATATAATTTACATAAACTCCCGAATGTATATTGCCTAACCTTCTAAAATGACCATGGGAACCACCTAAAGCCATGGCATGGTAGGTTCTGCCACAGTAATATTCGGAAGATATGTCATTTGAATAAACTCCCGAATATATGATGGCCCAAAAATCAGAATTTTGGAAAAACAAAGATTTTTCAAATTTTGAACTTGTAATAATCAGAGGTAAATTTAGTTAACCAAATCTCCGATTATTGAGTGGCTCAACAATCCAAACCTGCCAAAATCCTTAGGTTTTGGCATTTTGGAACGACCATAATCCTTGTTACTTCCGATTACTGTGTCTCTACATCAATATATTCGGAAGTCAAAAAATTCTTTAATCTACCGATTATATCCATTTTGTTCACAGGAAGATATGACCAAAAATATTCAGAAGTTAACCTTTAATTCTATCTCCCGAATATTGTCTATGTTCTTGAGAAATGAAGAACACAAATACATTCGGGAGTTTAAAATCATGAATATCTCCCGAATCTAGGAAAAAGTAGAAAAACCCTAGAAAAAAAAATGAAACAAAATTCATTCAAATACTGCACCCACTACATTCGGACGCATGCTTCTTATTTTGTCTACCGAATGCATTCGGAGGATAAAAATAATATATTATCTCCCGATTATATAAGAGCAATTTTGCCACTAAGAAATATGCGAGATAAGAGGTAACTCACTTTAGGTTTGGGTGACCTTTTTATTGTTTTTATTGTTGGCCCCTAAATCCTTTTGAGTGGCCCCTAAAAACGCTAGGTAAAATAAAATAAATAAATCTAGAGTTTCAATATCTGTGTATTTGAGTTAGTCGTGGAATTTATGTCTTTTTGTCCCTTACGTCCATATTCGTTCATACAAAAGATATCAGACGAAAGACGATCGTGTTTTAGGAGAATATAGATGAAACAGGGAAAGATAAGAGGAAGGAGAAGAACAATATTATTAGAAGAGTAGTATAGAATCATTACATAGTTTCTCTTATATACAACCCTAGGAATCTAGTTGGACCGCACATCCATGGGCCGTAGGCCCTGCAACACTCCCCCTTGTGCGGTTCAATAACAAAACTTTATACATAATGCTTTACATATAGTTCTTCAAATGTCGTTCTCCTTGATGACTTGTGCCGGAGTCCATTGTCTCACTAAAACTTTGATAAGGAAAAACCCAAAGGGACAAAACCTTGGTACAACTCTTCACATGTAATACTTCACATGTTGTCTCGTATTTTACATGTAGTTCATCACATGCAATACGATCTTAAAAGATCGATGAGTCTAAGTTAATTGCCTCGTTAAAACTTCGTCAGGAAAAACCCAGAGGGAAAAAACCTGAACTAAAGAAAAATAGTACAATATTAAGTAAACTTAGAACATAGTTGGATGTGTATGCGTTGGCTTATTAAAACCTTGACAAGGAAAAACCCAGTGGGACAAAACCTTGACGAAGGGAAAAGAGTACAACGTTGAAGATGCAAGTAAAGGTGATCTGTTGCAGATGATCACTCTGCTTTGTTGAAGTTGACTAGTTGTTTCACAACTCCTAAGGCAGAAAATCCTCGTGGGAAAGACAATAGCCTTAGCTGGTAAATTACATTCCCGGTGTTTGTTGTTGTCTCATTGAAAACCTTACCGAGTAAAAAAACCCTGTGGGAAAGAGTAACCCCGGTGAAGGAAAATAGTTCAACACACCATTAGATGCTCCCCCTTATGTCAGAAAATTTTCGTTAGTCTAATGCAGTCAAAAGGAGTTTATCACACTTTAGTTTTGTGACTTGAACGTTTATAAAACCCTGTTGTTGATTCTAGAAGTTACGTTGCTTAACAGACTATAGCATTTCATTTCTTTGATTCAGATATTTTCAGTAATATCTACACGATCTTTATGTCTTCAACGTTCAACATACTTGATGTTTTTAGTGTTGTCTCGCTAAAAACCTTGTCGAGTAACAAAACCCTTTGGGGAAAAACTATTCTCGATCGAAGGGAAAAAGAGTACAACACAAATTCAATTTCGAAGTAAATTATGTCGACATCATATCCTTAGATCCTCCCCCTGATGTCGGCATCTCCCCCCTGATTACTTTCAGAGTTGTTCCAGACAGTTCCTTTAGTCATGTACTTTTCGAAACTCCCCCTGATTACTTTTGTTGGAGAAGAGATTATTGTTCCTTTATAATCAACAACCTTTGGATTGCACTTTCGTTAGCATTCCTTTTTATGTATTTGAATGAATAAAACAAATTTATGTCAATGGTTACTTTAAGCACATGATTACATTCACTATACCATTCCAATTACGTTGTGTTGGCGCTGATTTATATCTAGCTAACAAGTTCACTGAGGATGTAAAATTTAATCTAGTACATTATTATACTAAGTACAACAATACGTCTATTGTACTTAGATATGGGAATTTCATCTCCCAATACATATTCTTCATCTTCCTTTAGACGAAATGGTCACTTACTTACATTTGAACCTCGACTAATCATGGGAGTGCTATCAGGATGCATGTCTTTGTTAAATTTCCTGACAACTTTAGACATATGCAAAATGGTGGAATAATATCCCACAAGCTCTGTACTTGGCCGATCTTTCCCTAGATTTTTCATCTCAAATTTGGATTTTAAATAGCTTTTAAGGTCTCTTATTACATCAAGAGTACCCATCATGTCTGTACCGTCGACATAAATGGCTACAATTCCAAATTAGGAACTTTCTTGTGAATACGAAAGAAAAAAAATAACTTCTTTGTCTTTCCCCTCCAAATCAAATAGCCACTTAGACGGGTATACCACTTCCAATTAATACAAAGATTGCTTCAATCTATAAGTGAACGTTTTATATCTAATTGTAAACGCACTCCAAAGTAGTGGTTTAGAGTTCCTTGATTTGGGCAACAAAAGTCTGTCATGTACTTTTGTAAATATCTTCTATCTCTTGATTCTTTCATAGATACGTAACAACCACATACATATGCTGCATTTCAAGTCCTTTTGAAATTACCAAGCTAACTAAGTAGCAGAACTCTATAACGTTCATTACAAGAGAACAATTCCAGGGCTTTGTGAGAAACCTCGAGCCACAAGGCGAGTCTTTGTACTTTAAGACTACTTTCTTCTCATTATGCTTTATGACAAATTAATTATGTATGTCCAATAGGCTTTACACTTGGTTGGTTAGCACTACCACACCAAATACCCGTATATTTGCCAAAGAACTAAGTTCTACCTCGGATTGTGTAGGCCAAATATGCTATTTATTTGAAATTAATCAAAATAAAGCATGGTTCGATCTCATTGTGCTCTACTTATGGAGAAACTATTTAAGGATTATATTATCACTGTGCACGCATGATCCTTCCATTGACTCATGTGCATTCTCATAATCCGTCAGATTTCATTGTTCTCTAGAATCATTTAAAACTTCTAACGTCCTCCAAGTCGATTCATGTACATAGTCGAGACAATCAAATGAGATGATTTCGTTAATGATACAAATTAGGTTGTGCCTTACTCATCTACTTCTTTTCTAAGTGATCATTGATCGAACCTGGTGGTCTCTCCATCTTCCTTTATGGAGCCACGGCCTCAACTACACTTCCACCAAGTGTATTTTCAACACCTTAGTCTATGGTGTACCCCATACCGAGGATTTCTAACCTTGCAGAATATTTGAAGCCGGTATGTGTGATCTTGTCACTTTAGCGACATCATTGTACATTCTGAAAATTGATTATTCTTTGTCACTTCACATTTACATTTGTGGAGTACAAGAATAAATATGAGACACATTGGGAACACACCACGACAATTCATGTCGTTCCCTTAGAAAATACTTTTTCTTATATCCCCCTAACGACGGGAAGACTGTCTTATTAAAGTGATAACCTGCAAATCTAGCAGTAAGAGATCCCCTGCTAAAGGTTTTAAAATGCGGATAATTGTTGAGATTAAATATCCAACAAAATTTCTTAATCATTTTCGTGACCCATCATAGTACGATGTGGAATTGTAATGGCACATATATAGTGAAACCAAAAATGCGTAAGAACACAAATGTCAGGCTTAAATTCGCTTTACCAACCAAAAGCAGAAAAGGTTGACTAGTATTGGGTTCTACAAAAATTAAGTAAAGATGCTCGTAATATTGCATATCCCCAAAGCAATAAAAGGTAGGTTGGTACGCATAACCTATTCCTTAGACACCATCTGTAACCTTTGATGGTAGCCTCTGCGAGACCATTGGGTATAAGATGTTTTATATTGATCCTATTAAACAAGCAATACTCATCAAGTCCTTTTGATGCAAATTCTCTAGCATTAACAAGGGTGGTTAGCCTTTTCACTTTGCATTGTGTAATATGTGCTAGGAGTTTTCAAACGCAAATTTCTTGGGAACTATAACTAGTCCAAAATGTCAAAACATTCACCAGATCCATCACCACTTTAATGGTCCGCATTCTGCATGAATATTTTTCTAAAGTTTACCTTGTTTTCTTTGTAATATGGAATTTTTACCATTTGCATCTTAGGATGATCTCGATCCTGTTTGACTGAAGACTTTGTAAAAATGAGTGATATGCTTTCTTACCTAAAAGCATAATGGGAAGGGGGGTTGTGCATCTAGTAATTTAGAAAACACTTATTTAGAGATATGTCGTCACTTTGCATTCTGTCAATCTTTTCCCATTTACGTTCACTCAAATAAAGTGATATTTGTATGAGTTCTTTCAAAACAATCATCATGTCACAACCAAAGTTTCTTTATGGTTATGCCAAAAGCCTTTGATGAGTCGGGCTTCCAACATTTCATCGTTGGGAGTCAATATGATTCAATAATCCAAATATTATAGTGAATTACATTGCACTAGATTGACTCATTAGTTTCTCTAAAATATATTTCCTTCCAAATATATTAGAGACTATAAAAGATGCAATCAATTACATTCTCATAATTTTGATGTTCCACATGATATCCATTTGCACGGGTTACTTGGGAATTTAACAAGGTGTGATAATCTCTTGGTACATCTAGAGATTTTGCTACGTCTTTGTTCTATCTTGAAAAAAAATTGAGCAGTGCTGCGCTCGATAAGATAGTCAATTGGCCAGGCAAAGTTCTTATTGCCATTAAAGTTGATGTAAAAATTTATTGCTATTATGATACACATACACATTATATTGTATATACCAACACCTATGACCTGGTGCATTTCCAACTCTTTTATTTATGATGGGATCTAGAGTGACATTTTAGCTTCATCCCATATTCAGCTGTTACCTGTACTTTGGTGTCATTACTACTGGGGAAAAATACATCTTTGTATCATGATATATATGTCCCTTTTCACATGATTTATATGAGTCGGTACGTCTAACCCTCATTATTTTGGGGTTCTTTCCATTTTCAATTTTGCTACATCTAGCTTAATTTGAGAAATTTCTTTATCTCAATAGGCCAAGAGAATCTCACTACACATGTCAACCACTTACTTTAGGTTGAATATATTACTAAAGATAATTCTCTTGTTGTCATACTTCAACATATACCAGTTCGTTAGTATTATGGATGAAGTAGAGAAATGAAAATTTTATGACTCATATCATCTTTTGTGAGTTCTTCCACAAAAATTGGAATACATGTGATTTTATTGGAACGTATGTTTTGAAACTATTGACAGATTAATAGTCGAGCAAGTGGATACATTCCACGGAACATTCAAATTTTTTTTGGGAAAATATCAAGTATCCAATAATGGTGCTCAAGTACTTCTAAGCCCCAAATGAATACATTGGAATTGAGTTGGTACAACCAATTAAACAAAATACACCATTCAACTATATCCAATATCATATTCAAGAGAACAAATAACATTAAGACCAAAATTCTTAATGATTGAGATCAATAAAAATAATTTAAATTGACAGTTTATATGTTGTTGACTTATTTTAAGACAAAAATAAACAAAACTAGGCATATTCTAAAACAAATAAATAAACCTAGCGAGTAAATAAACTTAGCATATAAAAACTCGCGTTATAGTTACATACCTCAAAATTTGGTTCCTACTGTACATAACCAAAACCAGAACGTCCTTGGTCACGCACAGTCCCAAACCAGAACAAAACGGGACACATCTGATCTGGAACTGGTCGGAACAGGACTGAACGGGACACATCTGGAACTGAGTCGGAACAACACTGGTTGGGACAAGTCGGACCAGTGACTGGTTGGGTGTACATTTTCCTCGGAGAGTGAACGAAACGTTTTTAGAGAATTCACACGGACTGTGACATGATGAATCACATTATTAAACGTGTACAAATATATATAAAAAAATGTAATCAATCATGGCAAAACAAGTATTAAATATAATCAATCTCTGTTTAATTTTTTTTCTTCTTATGATGCATTCATTGACTATTGGCTTGAATCCAAATTAGAAAAATGGTAAAACAAGTATCATGGTATAAACATTACCAATATTAAATTATATAAAATGTAATCAATCGGTTGCTTAGTTATGGGATTTGGCAAAATCGATCAAAAATAAAAATAAATATGAGAAAGTAGATCCAACTTTTTTTTTCTTTTTCCCAGCGATTCCTTGATGTAAATCTATACCCAACTTTTTGATTCAAACAACTTGTGTTTATCATCCATTTAGGAGAAAAAAATAAAAATCAATCGCTCTGCGGTATAGCACCGGGCATGATAACGTTTTTTAGGAGAATATAGATGAAACAGGGAAAGATAAGAGGAAGGAGAAGAACAATATTATTAGAAGAGTAGCATAGAATCATTACATAGTTTCTCTTATATACAACCCTAGGAATCTAGTTGGACCGCACATACATGGTCCGTATGCCCTGCAACGGATCGTGAAATTTAATAGATTAGATTTTATTTTTTTCGTTATTATTATGGAGTGGGCACAAATCGGATAGTCAAAATCCATAAATTAAAATTGAAACGCTTTTCTTTGAGATAAAGTTGTGTCGCTGGGCGGGTAAGGTTAAGTTGCAAGGTCATCAAATATGTGTCGCCCAAAGGCTATATACACCCGTTAGATTCAACGACTTACTTTGAATTCTCTATAATTACTTATCGTTTCAAATTATACATTCTCCGCACCTGCAATCTCACATTAATTTCTTCAGTTTCAATTAAACCTTTTTCAAATTCTCTTGAAAAATAGGTCTCAATAGTTTGGTCGTCCTAAGTATATTCAAGAAAAAGTTTTGTAGGAAATACCATTAGGTCCTAGGAATAATATATTAGAGAGAGTCTAGTCATGTTGACCCAGTCATGTGTCTATTTGGTCCTATTTGGGAAAATAAATTATAGTTTGGTCCTAAAAATTATTATTTGGTCCTACGCTGATGTCATGGATGATGTAAATGTCACCTTGTAGTGGCAGAAATACCCTTTTGGATAAGGACCATATATATAGTCAAAAGGTAAGAGAGAAAAATCATTTCTCAGATCTACTTTCTCTCTCCTCTAGATTTTTCTCCTTTTCTCTTCCTGCTCAAACGATTTCGAGGGTTTTCTTTTTTTCTGCTGCTGCAATTATGATGAAGACGAGGAGAATAACGAACCGATGTTGCTGTTGATTTACAGAGTTCATTCTGTTGATGATGTTCTTGATTACGATCTTGATTTTTGAGGAATTATTTCTGCTTTTGTTTGATTACGATCTTGTTCATTCTGCTGATGATGTTGCTGTTGATTTACAGATGTTGTTGTTGATTTACAGAGTTCATTCTGCTGATGATGTTCTTGATTACGATCTTGATTTTTGAGGAATTATTTCTGCTTTTGTTTGATTACGATCTTGTTTTTGAATGTTTTTTGTCTCTGCTGTTGATGATGATGATGAAGAAGAAGAAGATGAAGATCTGCTGCTGCTGTTCACGATGAAGACGATGAAGTTCATCAAAAAAACGACCAAAATCTTCCTGTTGCTGCTCTTGACGATGAAGAAGATGAAGATACCCGATCTGTTTTTGACGAAGACGATGGAAGATGATGTTTGTTGCTTGGTGTTTTTGAAGACGACGATGTTGCCGCGCTGTTGAAGACGTCGAAGAAGATGAAGATGATGTTCTTGATGTTTATATATGGACTTCATTCCGGAATGAAGTCCGCTTTTTTATGTTTTTGTATGGACTTCATTCCGGGAATGAAGTCTGTTTTTTTTTGTATGGACTTCATTCCCCTGGAATGAAGTCTGTTTTTTTAGGGCTTTTTGTATGGACTTCATTCCTGGGAATGAAGTCTGTTTTTTTAGGCTTTTCTATGGACTTCATTCCTGGGAATGAAGTCCATTTTTTGGCTTTGTATGGACTTCATTCCTGGGAATGAAGTCTGTTTTTTTTTTGTATGGACTTCATTCCCAGGAATGAAGTCTGTTTTTTTTAGCTTTTTTGTATGGACTTCATTCCTGGGAATGAAGTCTGTTTTTTTAGCTTTTTGTATGGACTTCATTCCTGGGAATGAAGTCTGTTTTTTTAGCTTTTTTGTATGGACTTCATTCCTGGGAATGAAGTCTGTTTTTTAGCTTTTTGTATGGACTTCATTCCCGGGAATGAAGTCTTTTTTAGCTTTTTTGTATGGACTTCATTCCTGGAATGAAGTCTCCTTTTTTTTAGACGGAAGAACTGTTTTCAAAAATAAAAATTTAACACGGAAAGGTATTTTTGTCTATTTAAATATTTTTAAATAATTATGGACCAAACGGTAAAGGCGTTTGACCAAAGGACTAAACAGACATGGGCCCACCTAAAAAAGGACCAAACGATATTTTTCCCAAAGTTTATTTATTTACAAAAACTATCAATGACAATTTCACTTGTAGTAGCACGAATGACAAGTGTGAATTATTGGTAGAGTGCACATGAAAATTTTTGCGGTGATTTTGACTAGTCACCTAGGTGTGGTTAGCATACTAAACTACTCTTCGAATACGTAGTTGTTGAGCTCAATCTGCTCCCAAGCGGCGACATCGAAAGGAATATCGGCTTTTTACATTCAAATATGGATTTGTATGATCCATGAAGTTGAAAATTAGGATGGTCATAGCTCCCCATGAGAGGTTATAATTGGCAACCTTCAATGAATTTCGTAATTTAACTAAGATGATGAAAAACCTTCGATTATGGGTACGACATTGAGTAGAGTTCTTTTGGAGGAGGCATGCTAGGGATGATAGACCTATCACGGCTAATTCGAGCTAATCATAACATATCAAACCAATAGATGTGCATATTGTGAATACCAATTGCCAGCTTCACAAATGTTTTTCTACCATTTGAGATATTAATTCTTGAAAAGGCGAGGGTACCCAAATATACCTCAAGCTAAAACTTTTCCTACCTGTAAGTCTTTTCTCCGAAAGTGATTGTCTATGGACTGAATCGAGACAATACAACTAATCGGTTCACACTTCGTGTGATCTTCTATGGATACTAGATCAAGACAATACAACAACGAAGTATGTTTACTTTATACAAAGGTTCGGACTTAACCAAACACAATAGGATTGCTTATCAAGTAAATAGGAATTAACGTTTGTGTGATTTACTTTAATTATAATAAAACAATTCCAGGTCTCTAGAAGAGTTTCTTAATATCATTATGTCTCTTAATCTTGTATTTAAAAGAAGATTCAAGGTTAGGAACACCTATAAGGATTCATCTCCCAAATACTTTCTTAACCCTTTAGATAGAATCATTTTTTATGCCTTCCACGGCACCATCCAGACCTCGGTGTGTTTTGCAATAAAAATTGTTGATCATGTCTCGTGCTCCACTTGTATTCTTAGTGGTCTTCATCATGAAAGTTGTAATATTCTCGGTTTCGAACTATATGGATGTAGGGATATAATCAAATGATACGAATTTATGTGGTCCGCTTCATTACCTAGGTCCTAAGGATTGGTTTTTCAATTTGGAGGTTAGTTAATTCTGTCAACCACTAATCAATACATGATTACGTAGATGGCACATACGGAGGTTAGTTAAGTATTTCTGTAACATATATGCAGTTCAGTTAACTGTTTCTGGTCATATATCATTAATCATCATTACATGGTCACACGTATGGTACACACTATAAATGTTAATCCCGCATCCAAGAATGTTATAGAAAGTGTAGATGATATCCTAAGGGGTAAGGTCTGTCTATTAAAAAGATAGACTAGAATTTGGAAGTTAATATTCTTATGAATTAATGTATCAGCTAGTCCAAGAGAACAATTGACTGAAGTCTCGCCAAACACAGATTTTCGAGAAAGCAAGGTCAACCATTTTGTTGTTCCAAACATCTCTTCTTCAATTTGATACACTTTTCTACAAAACATGGTAATTGCATTGCTGGTTGTTTCCTTCAAATTTGAACTTCCACCGGATGATGTCCTGTAACTACTATAAACTCCAATATATAAATTTACCTGCATAAGAAAACAACTTCGCAAGCTAGCTGTTTGGTATACCTAAAAATATGGTAAGCCTCTCTCAAGTAGTATTACATTCTGTTTCCTTAAAGGCCATCCCCGTCGAGCTGTTTCACTGCAACTACCTTCAAAGACAACCACTTATACGTAATTCAAAAAATACAAATAAAAAAATTAATGAACTTGAATACTAATATCTACTGCTTTTATTTCTTTTTCGATTCGTAGCAAAAATGGTGAAAGTAGAGTAACCACGATTGACCTGATCAGTGCTTTCAAGGTAGGCCTTATTATATATACTTATACATCTCCCTTCACCTAAAACACACTATTCCGTGAAGTTATTTATAGCAACATATAGATATCAATATGTGAAAGCATGAGCAACAATATTTGGAGTTTAAACTGTTTAACCATCAAGGGGAAGTAGTTTTTTCTTTCTTAGCAACAACTCCACCTTGAGATTCCGGTTGTGATGTAAGAAAAATAATCCCATCAATTAAACCAAGTTTGAAATATATCATTTTTCGCAGCCCAATGTGTGTACAGACGACAACACACCACTACATATCTGCCAAGTTGCGAGGCTTATCTATTTTCATATAACAGAAGCTTCTTAAGATATAAATATTCAAATATATTAACACCCTTACTGCATTACAAAGATAACACTCTTGGGTTACAACTTACTTATCGTTGCAGCTTAACAATAAGTTGTCCTACCTAGCCTAAAATACATTAAAGATCCTGGTTAGTGGAATCAATATCATGTTTAATGTACACCTCTCAGATTACAGACATACACAATACATAATCATCTAATTCTGAAATGAATTCTAAGGGTTTAATCCACGAAAATCAAAACGACTAAACTACAAATTAAAAATGAGATCAACTTCTCAAAAACCTTAATCAGTTCAGTCTAGTCATATAAATAATCAACAAATTGTTACCCAAATCAATAAAAGAGTGAATGTTAGTCAGTTTTTGAAGATCAAATCCAACTTGAAAATAAAGTGAAAATCATAAACTAAAGAAAAATCTTGAAACAAAATCAATTGATATCACTAAAAATACGAATATTAATTAACTCACCCATGAAAGGAAATGGTGTTTAATTAGAAGAATAGGAGGAACAAGAAGCATCGACAAAAATAACGGATCTTAAGGTAAGTAGTGAAACCATGAAAATGAAGGAGATACAGAACATACACTGATTGCATCCAATGAAGAAGATGATGGTTGGATATAAGGATTCTTCTACCTACTTATCCCTCGTTCACTTGACTGAATGAAAACAATAAGGCGACAATAAGGTATATACAATTCATGATGGATTGAATTACCATGAAAAATGAAACTAAAAACCAGATTGGTATTCTTTTGGAGATCTAAGAATGAAGTGTTTTGTTTTCATCACTAAAACTCGGTCGTAGATTTATCTGAAGATAGGTAACACTGGAAACATTAGGAGGAATTCAAAGATGGAAATGTTAATCGACTGAGCTTCATAGCCGTTTTTATTCCATCTCTGTGGCTATCTAAGAAGGCGCCCTAAACAATTATACCCTCTCTTGACACTACAAATGTAGATTTATCTTCGCCATTGATAAATCTACTGTTGTAACGGCAGATTTGAAAAGGAAATTAAATGTAAATAACCTGAAATGTCCCATGATGAAACATTGATGTGTGAGCTAAGAAATCAGGTATAAATTGGTAGCGCTTCTAACAATTAGGTCAAAATCAGGATCACCAGGGAGTAAACGAAACCCAATTATTAAAAAATTCACACACATAAGGAATCAAAATTATCATCTTGAGGGAATCATATTATCAACTAAAAATAGGATACAAATAACTAACAAAAATTTGAACGAAATTTGGATTCTTCAGGGACTAACAAAATCATACCTATAATCTGAATGATGTTCCCAAAAATAAAATTGGATATTCATCTTTTCTGGGAAGGAAATCAAATACAAAAATCATGGAGAACATCTTTTGTTACCAAAAATTGGTGATTCATCTTCCCTGGGAACGAAATGAAATATCAAAATCAGGTACAACATCCCCAAGATTAATCGTAGGAACAAAATAAGCGCTAAACAGGAACTCCGTGTTCCATGTCTAACAATGAAAGCCAAGAAAACTAAATGATAGATATTCTGGTTTTTTCGCAGGGGAGATACGTTTTGCATCTGAGATAGTGAGAGAGAACGATGGGGTGTGGTCAGGAGAACGGTGGGGCGCATCCCTGAATTATCACACTTTAATGTACATCACACGTGCGAGATGAGGGTGTGGTCAGGAGAACTACAGACCTAGATTTATCTTTGTGAGGATAAATCTGGACCGCCACTAACACATGCTAACTTAGCCAAACCTTGTTTGGTACTTATGAGATTTGTTTTTTAATTATATGATGATCTTGTTAGGTAATCCCAATTTCTACAATAAACAATTAAACATTATATATATTGTTGCCTTGAATACAAGATAAGGGTTCTGTAGATGGTGGATTTCTACAATAAACGAATTTCGGCAATCGGATGAGTATTGAGGCCCATGTCTCTCATTAAAGCATGAAAGCTCATGTCATAAATCTCTGACTGAGAAGGCTGTCTCTCAGAGTATATGTAGATGTGTAGTCTCCCAGCTGAGGCCACGACACATCTCATGAATACTGAGCAATTTCAGTAATTACTCTGGATACGACAATCGGATGAGTATTGAGACTCATGTCTTTAAGCGTGAAAGCTCATGCCATAAAACCTCTGATCGATAAAAGTCTCTCAGAGAAGATGTAAGTGTGTAGTCTCCCAGCTGAGACCACGACACATCTCATACTGTATATAATCGCAAGATTGGACGTCTCCTAGACATCATGTCTGCTAGTATAGAGCAATAACGTCTTCAGGATGCAACCATGTTTTCCCTGACTATACAAGAGGAATATGACACTCCAAAGCAAGTTCATATTGCTCAACCTCGATAATTAATGATCTAGATATGAAGCCCTCGCTAGTATAGATCCAAAGAAGCTAATTATCTCTAATCGCCCGAATATCCAAAGAATATTCTACGATTCTTCGTTATATTTCGTCACTTCAATTCGTGGTTCTTCCCGTGCAGAATTCCACGGGTTAGTGATAAATATTCAACGAGACATGCATCCGAGCATCGAATAAGCCCCGACTAAAATGGTGCAAGTGTACTTAGCAACAATGCACGATCAAAGATTTGAATGCGCAAACGAGCATTTCAAAAATATGAATGAACGATGAACCTCTCGCAAGATAGGAAGGAAAAATAATAATAATAAAATATTAGCAAAGGCGCCTGTGGGACCTCTCATCACCGGCCGGTCATGCTGTGACCAGTCCAAGGCCCAATTTTATATTTTGTCATATTTTATTATTTTTCCCGATCTCGTGAAAATTCTCTCGCTCGAGCAAATCTCATTCGTTTCAAAGAAATTCTCTAACCTCATGATTTTATCAAAGAAATAATAAAATTAGGGAAAGGTGTCATGACCGAGCACCCACCCGGCCGGCCATGCCCTAGCCGTGGCCGGTCCCATACCTCACATCCCATTGTTTTATTATTTCTCTCAAATTATGAAAATTCCTTGATTTCATGAATTTTCCCTAAAACCATGAAAATTCCCTAATTTTATGAATTTTCTCTAAAATCATGAAAATAATATAAAATTAGGAAAACTCGTGGGACCGGGGCTCTAGCCGGGCTGGCCATGCCCTAGCCTGTCCCACACGCATATTATTTTATTATTGTTTGTTTTTTTTAGTTTCCTGATTCCATGAAAACTCCCTGATTTCAACAAAATACCTTGGTTTTAACAAATCTATCTGATTTTACGAAAATTTCCTAAAATCATGAAAATTACATAAAATTGGGAAGAGTGCTTTAGGACCGTGCCCATTGGCCGGCCGGCCATGCCTTGGACATTGCCGGTCCAACACTACACCATTTCCTATTTTATTATTATTTTATCTCTCTCATCTCATGGAAATTCCCTAATTTCAGCAAACTCTTCAGTTTCATGGAATTTCCCTCAAAACAGAGAAAATACATAAAACCACATAAAACTGGGAAAGTGTGGGACCATGCTTATTAGAGGGCCGGCCATGGCCTAACCGTGGCCGGTCCCACACTTTGAAATTCCCTGTTTCATTTATTATTTTTCATCATCTCATGTATTTTTCCTAGTTTCAGCAAAAACCTGGATTCTGCATATTTTCTCAGAATGTTGCTCAAATGCGCATCGGAAAATACTGAAACTCTCAGGACTGAGACATAGACATTATGGTGACACGAGCACATTCCCTTGACCGACCAAGGGTGGCTCTAAGGCCTGCAAACAGCCGGTCCCATATGTTTTAATGATTTTAACCTAATTTGCTCAATTGCTCATATTAGGTTCAAACTTCTTCCAAACAATTAAGAGTTTGCTTGAACGACCATCCATTGGTCCCACAGCCACCAAGATCCGGTCTCGTGACCTCTTGGTCGGTTCCTCATCTCTTCATGGCTAGGTTTTATTATTTGTCGCTCACACGAGCATTATTTCAATAAATGGTTAAACCAACATTTAATCATTCTTTCACCAACTGGTCCTCTAAGAGACTTTGGTATTTTGCTCATTCGAGCATATGGGCGTACATGGTGGACACACTACACCAAAAACCCGAATTTACCACGTTTATATTCGTTACTAATAATTTAAGCAACGCTTATGTATGTTGCCCACACGGCGTGACAAATTTTTGGCAGCCTATACAAACGTTGCTTAAATTAATTAAAGCAACGTTTCATTTGTTACTTTATCCGTTGCTTTAATTAGACTTAATGCAACGTATATAATAATTTAAGCAACATATATATCCGTTGCGAAATATATTATCGAGAATAAAAAAATGCAAAAAAAAAATACAAAATTTGTATCGAAATTCTAGTATTACAAATAATATAGAACCCCGACCCGATAACACAATCACTCATCCTTGCAACATTTTACAACATTATAATGAACTTAGGTTGAATATGCACAATCAAATTGCATTAACCTTAAAAAATATTCTATAAAGCTATTGTTACTAGGTTTCAATACCCACCGTAAGTGATGTAGTGACTTGCAAAATGCACAACTATGAGGATCAAGATACAAAGCAATGTTAAATAATAGCAAGTGCCAATGTGTGGTTCTGCTAAGTCAAAATGTAACCTACAACTAGAGTATCCTAAACCTGGAATAGTCTCGAGAAGAAATTACATTACTTTGTATGATTATCGGAAAAGCTAGAAAGAAAAAAAAATGTACCTTAACAACCACCATCTCGCATAACCATGTTTTAATAAGAGAGAGTTTCATTGCCAACAAGAGATGAGCATATCTCATAAAAAGAAAGCATAAAACCAATTGGTAAAAGATACATTTCAAAAATTCTAACGGAAAAATGATGGTACAAAAGCCTAATTGCTTAGCCATAATATTGTCAAACCATTAATTTATATGAATAAATGGTAGGAAAATTGTATGGTTATATATAAAAAATCTAGTGCACTCAGACATTCTTGAAAGCGAACAAAAGTGAACCGCATATCATGATGAAAAAATTGTTTAGTTTCCACTCATGATCGATTTAGATTCGACATGTCCCGTAGCCCAAGAGCAAGGAAAAATTAATCAACCATGCTTTGAAATGTTCAACAACTTTATTGGGGATTGAACATTCTCGTTTATATAATTTGGTATTCTGTTCCACACCAGTTTGGAACCTTTCCATCGCCTACAAGTGCTTTGCAATTTCATATTCTTATTGGTATTCTTCAAAGACCCATCATCATGGTATCCCGAAACAAGTCAAATAAAAATCATGTAACTTTTGACTGTACATGGAAGTAGGTGCAAAATTCACACAAAAATGTTTTTATTCTAGCAAACCCTGTTCACGTAGTAAATTTCTCAAGTGCTACGATAAGCCTATTTATTTGTGGCACCACATCCTAATTGAATTGATCTGGGATTTAAAAATTTCAATATGTATCCTTGGTTAGGGCTTGAGAAATACGGGAAGAGTAGTATGTTACTCAAAACTTATGTCATCCGTCAAAGATATCCGTAACTCAACACCATACTCAAAACGATAGTGGTCACCCACTCCCGAATTACGCACACTACATTCTTGTAATAAGCATCCATGGAAAATTATTGAGGACCTACGAGATATAGTAATAAGAACATGAGAAGTGAAAGATAAAAGAGCGGGAAAATCTTAATTATATGCGAACCCACATACCCAGCATTTTTCAACTTTGGTTGATGGCAAGAACCGTGGAGATGTAAAAATAAATGTCTTTGGATCAGAAAAAATCTAAACTTGAAGGCTGCAGAAAAGAGATTAAAATGAGCCATTGATCGAAAGTTTAATAGCATAGCAAGGTAACATGTAATCACACTAGTGTCTCGCTGCATCAATAATTTTCCAAAAAACATTTGGTGGTTGACCAAAGTTAGCAAGCACGAAAACTAACATGTGCAGTGAGTGCCAAGGAGTATTCAATTGTTCCAATCCCAATAGTCATTGAATAGATATGCCTGTTCAGTTACCATTCAACAAACTCATCATCTAAGTATTACCTATTACACCTCTATTCACTTTCTTTTAAATGAATTAAAAAAGCCAGAAAAGTGCCAGTTGCAATTGCAGACTGTACGTAGTTGAGAATCTAACCCTTTAATGCAGAACTAGGAATTAAAACAGAAAACTAGGGCAAATAGAACAAAGATAATTGAATAGAACATAGGATTGATAACAATAGAACGCTAGATAATTGAGTCTAGGTTAAAAAACCATTACTCTTCTATAATCCGCAGATTAAAGCTTAAGAAAATATATAATCAAAGTCTGCCTTCTAAGAAGGGCCTAATAACCTATTTATACTAGCAAAGTTTAATCTAAACAAAGAAACCCTAAAGTAAATATAGAAGTAACTATCAAAACGTCCCTATTTTGTAGGATATTCCTAGATTAAAAACATTCCTAAGGAAACATAAATGCTCCCCGCATCAACCACCCCAGTTGAAAGAAATCTCAGCTCCGATTAGATGTTATATGAATTACGCATATATCTTTGTTGTCACTTCGACCTTCCCACGATCGAAAACGAAACCCAAAACTTTAGAGATCCCGAAATGCAAAGAGCAAGTAATGTTGTCTGTGTCGTAGGATATCCCCACTACTTTTCCACGATCAAACACGAAACCTAAATCTTCATTTCTAATTCCCGACTTAGGTATGTCAATAAGCATTGATTCTCACATCACTGCGTCTTGATACTCAAAGACAAACTAACTTCTTATCCGGTCTAGTCGTTGAATCACGACAAGCAAGCAACCAAATTCTCCTTAGTTTTCCTAGTAATTTCGACCAACTGTTTAGTATTTGTTGTCCTTATGAACAATGATTACTCGTGCCAACGAGTTGCATCCAGAATGACCACACTATTAATCGGCTTATCGTCATATGGTTTCTGTTTTGATTTGCCACGATCAAAAACAAAAGCCATAATTTGAACTCCTTTAACTTCCCTACACTTATGAATAGTATAAGGTGTATCTATGTACTTGCCCACTATTCCTGTTGATTGTTTCATATAAAACAGATAAATGACTTGGCTTGGTAATCACTAGTTGCTCTTTCGTATCGACTCTTCTTGAACAGCAACCATAGATAAGACTGCAGGTGAAAACCCGAACCTTCGGACAAGAGGTGACGACACTCTTAAGGATAATAAACACTAACTCCGAACCATTGTTTCGCACACAGTAAGGTTGTTGAGATATGTTGTTTCACTGAACGCATAAGGATGTACTTTGCTTTGATACTGCCCCACAAATTTATCACCCTGTCATACAAATCCAAGCTTGTCTGGTCCTCCTTTACAAATGTCGAAATGATGACCATCCTCTCCATCTTTCGTTCTGCCAAAATGTTCTTTACATGGTCATCAGTTCTGTTCTTGTGTGACAGAAGTCTATGAGAAAGTAACTTTAAGTTCTTTAGTGTTTCTCTAATGACTTCACCACCCAATTTCTCACATAATTGATCAACTGATATGACACAGAGATATTCTCCACGACTTTCTTCATAAGTACTCACCTCCTCTGTTTGCTTCTGAACATCCATAAAGATTTTTATGCCGTCGGATATTGGTGGTTTAGATTCAAGCTGTAGCATAACTTTCTTTCCCGATTCATCTCTTTCCCTAGGCTTGGATGATAACTTTATTCGACCACTGGTAACGTTTGCACAATTTGCTGCACCATCAGTAACTTCTAGGAATCGATATATCTTGATTTTATATCGCTTGGACCAACAAAACCTTTGCCGATAAAGTACAATGGAATGGTCAGTAACCGGTGTGGCGGGATATATAACCTCTCCTTCGCTGATCTTATCTTGGTTGATAATCGACAACCTAGAAATACTCTCCAAACCCATTGCGACGTTAACACCACACATCTTAGGTTGCTTAATGAGATGGTCTCTTTCAAGATTTGACCTTCCAACATCACTTAAACTCGAGGTACGTGATGCGAGACATCGATGTCATCGGCATAGTTAAAATCTGTAGCACACCCTCATGGGAAAACAACTGTTTTGGAGCATCCTCATTGAAAGTATGCAGAGTGTCGACATGTATTTGCTTCGAGCTACGCCAACAAATCTTTCATTGATTTGAGAACCTATCTCTGTACACTCTGTAAGAGTGTAATTTGTCAGGATTCAAGTTGACCAGTGTCAACATAAAGCCCAACCTGACCAACTCTTTGTGCAGGCGTCTCTTCGATGTGACTATCAACACCGGGATATGTTGTGCACATGACATTTCGAAATTCCATGATAGCTTTTCAGCCATAGCTTGTCTTCTCGGCGTTCAAGAGAATCCGCCTCCGAGTTCTACTTGTATAATTTACTGCACAAGCTTCCTCATGACAGAACTTTTTCTTATACATGTCTCGAACTCGTAATATATTCTATCATATGAGAAACTTGAGTTGTTGCATGAATAAAAGATTCATAACATAGTAGTGGAATACTCACATAGTTCGACAAATCTTCCGCCATAACATTCCTCCCGGTGTTAAGGAAAATTCGCCCACGAATTTTACTTGTATAGTTTCCCCCCCTGGTTTCTTTACGACAAGCCTCTTCCATTTGTTTATAAGAACCTGATCTTAACTTAGGACTGTCAACGGTACATGACGCTTGACATCTCAAACTAAGATCATCTACTTTGGATATGTAGTTTGATTCTCGTAAACCGAATGAGTTTGGTTTACAGAGAAAACTTACAATGCTAGTCTCTTCCCCCATAAAAGTATCAACAACATCAGATGTAAGAACAACTTCATCTTCAACTTCTGGGTAGTTGTCTTTATCTTCAACTTCCGGACCGCAATCGTAGACGGTGGTAACTCCCAGTCAATCATGACTTTGTCATCACTCTCGGGAGTCATCGTATTTCGGCTCTTCACCGACAAATTCATCATACTTCAGTTCTTCAACGACAAATTCTTCATATTTCAGCTCCCTCGATGAGTCTTCATCACTATCGACCTCAATGAAGTGAACTTCTTTCTTGTGCACTCTGTTTGTAATCCGAACAGTTGTTTTTACTTGATGTCTTGGTCACTTTTGTGTGCTCTTACTAAGGTCGCGTTGGTGCAAGTGAAACTTCTTATGCGTCATCACCGGTAATCGATGGCGAGAAATTGTTTGCGCAACTTTCGTTTCATGTGATCCCAAGTGTTGATTTTCTTCTTTCCGTGCCTTGTACGTCGTTCTTGTAGCCTTTTCCACCATTGTAGTGCTGATCCCTTCAACTTTAACTTGACAAATTTTACTTTTACGAGCTTCGGTCATAGGCTGCCATTCAAAATAATTATCTATCTTGGCCTCCCAATCAAGAAAATCTTCAGACATGCATCTTTCCGGACATGTCATCCACTTCAACTTTCACATACCGGTGTTCAAGTCAAAGGTTTTGATTAATCTGTTTTCTAACCTTCCATGATGTGATTCATGAACAACACGGTTATGGAAAGGTTTTCATTAAACGCGTGTTCATCATCCTCCGATCCTCCTTTCCTGAATACAAAGGGGTGTGTTGTGAGAATACTGGATTCTCATGAACAACATAACGACGATACTTATCGACCTTTGTGTGTTCATCTTCTTCAGAAACTCCTTCCGGTGAATCTAAAGGTTTGCATCGGCTCTTCGGTATCTCCATTCGAGCTTTCGCACGTCCCTGTCGCTGTCGCAACATGTCTTCAATCGAAGTTCGTGACTCAGTGGAATCTAAGTATCCATTACCTCTACCACCACCTCTATCTCTACCTACCATTGGAGAAACTAGGGTTTGCTGGTGTGTTTTGTTTCTAGCGCCAATTAATGCAGAACTAGGAATTAAAACAGAAAACTAGGGCAAATAGAACAAAGATAATTGAATAGAACATAGGATTGATAACAATAGAACGCTAGATAATTGAGTCTAGGTTAAAAAAAACCATTACTCTTCTATAATCCATGATTAAAGCTGAAGAAAATATATAATCAAAGTCTGCCTTCTAAGAAGGGCCTAATAACCTATTTATACTAGCAAAGTTTAATCTAAACAAAGAAACCCTAAAGTAAATATAGAAGTAACTATCAAAACGTCCCTATTTTGTAGGATATTCCTAGATTAAAAACATTCCTAAGGAAACATAAAATGCTCCTGCATCACCCTTACTCGGACGTTGTGGTCCTTAACAAATTGATAGAATGATTGCAATCAAGAATACATGTTTTATGCCGTTGACCCAAATCTTCGTTCCTAAGACCACCCTTACTCATTCATCCAACATATCGAAACCGTTGATCCACCATATTTTACTAGCTTTCCACATTATTTATCGAAGTATCAACAAATCTTCAACAAACTAAAAAAAAAAAAAAAATGTTAATCGAATAATAATACCGTTTTAGACCCATCAAACAAAATTATATAGAAATGAAATAAAGCTACTGCTACCTACATTTGTTTTTGGTATATGATACTCAATGAAATAGTTATCAAGTTCAAGTTATCCTCCCTCTCAAGCCTTTCTTGAAATATAGAAGGTGGTCAACTAAACTTAAGGTAGATAGTCCATTAACCGGTAGATTTTGCATATCATATTAAGTGTTGCCACCTCTATATATCCCCCATGATTTTTTCTCATCCGCCTTAATCATAACATTTCTTTATTATTCACGTATGGTCTGTCATTTTTTTGCCTTATCTTTCCAAACTAGTTAAATGGGTAATACTTGTTAAATAAGCTAAACAAACAATAGCTAAGTCTTCAATTAATCGTAACACCAACCATGTATATGTATTCACTTAGCTATGCGGCGGGATTTAGAACAAAAGTGGTTATATATACCAACAAAAATATGCACTTTGTGGTCCCCGGGCCGGATTGAATAATCGGACTACAATAACAACATAAAATAAACAATAACATTTCAAAAGTACTACAAGGACATAAGTCCGGTATCCATTTACCATATAGCCATACTTATGACCAATTTCTTGCGACACTCCAACGAGCTTCGGAAGGGAAGAGTTTAAACTTTTCACTTTCCCGGGTGTTAGTAGATGCAAAGAAGAACCAAGAACTAAATCAAATTCAAGAAAAAATAATCGAGTCTAACAAAGAAGGTTACCAAAACCACAAAACTCATTTAGTATAAAGTGAATTTCTTAACTGGTAATGATTTTAATCTCCACCAATTGTAAGTAACCAATTGTAATGAAAAATCTCCAACAACTACTTGCCAGTCTCCAACTTTTACCCGCATCACCTCCACCACCACCACCCATTAGGATAGCAGATCGGAGCTTTATCACAAACACCGAGCAAATAAGTCACCAATACCAACTAAACCCAAAAATCTGCAAAGACTAACCACACCACCAACACCTGCTACCACCATACCATTTTCACCATACAAATCATCAACACCGTGACTACAAAACGAAATCAAAAGGAAACCCATACTTTAAAACTCCATCAAATACAACAAACAAAAACAAAAACAAAAATTGCAAAATCATCTAGAATATTACCTACCAAAAGATGTATGTAGTTCATAGAATTAGGTCAAAATAAATCAATAATAGCCAAAACCAAGAAGAAGAATAGGGTTATACCTTACAGGATCCATTAGCTCATCACTATAGAAATAATTGAAATCAAACACACCTTACAAAATCATTTGACTTTAAAGAAGAAAACGATATCTAGGGTTTGAGTGATTGAAAGATTGGGTTTTATTTCCGAGATGAGATTTGATCTATAAGATTTGGGTTTAGGAGAAACGGGTTTTGATTTTTGAAAATTTGGGTTCGATTTCGTAGATCTAGGTTCAAGGTAAGAAGTTAGAAGAGAAGAAAAATGGGAAGAGGAGGAGAACTCGAGAAGACGGACAAGAAAAGAATAAGGGAAATGAAAATAGATGGGAAATAAATGATAATAATTGTGAATGACATTTTAAGCCCTCAACTATATTAATAAAGGCGAGCGTGTCCTAGATTCTTTTTGTTCCCCTGACAATTAAGATTTAGTGCAACGTATCTCTAATATCAGCAACGGATAAATGCCTGCAACTTATATATCCGTTGCAAAGTCGAAAAACCAAACGTTGCAAAAACCTGGATTTGGTGTAGTGACACATCATCCCATGTATCTGGTCCATGCTTCACTCTGCAGATTGATTTGCAATAAATCATCATTTCGATAAAATTAGGGTTTTCAATCCAGAGCTCTGTAGAAACATGATTCTGAGCAGATTCAAATACTATGATAATTTTATGTTGATTTCATGATCAACGTTTTTATTTATTTTACTCGACCCAAGATCCGGTATCTTAAATTAATATTTATTTTGGTCCTGCTACCAACAATTCATTAAACGAGCAATATTTTCTCAAACCGGCAATATTTGCTCAAATTAGCAATATTTGCTCGAACCAGCAATATTTGCTCAGATTCAAGAATATTGGTTCAACTATCAATATTATTCGACAATTCAGCAACACAGTTTGCTCGTCTTATGTAATCAACATAATAATACCTCGTCTCAACAGACATATTTGATTCATGAATTTCAGAACATTTGTAAAACATGTTCAATTCAACAATACATGGACTTATCGTCCCACAAAGTTAGCAACTGACTCCACAATCACGAGATATCAATCGTGTCACATGGGGGGATATTAACTAGGGTTTTGGTCTGGAGGTCTACGACACGTGTGTTAACCCACGATGAGAATGTGAGCAAGTCGTGTAATTAGTTGGAAGAGTCAGCAAAGTAGTGGGTGGAAAATTAACCAAGTCTCTGTACGATGAGCATTTGGTTTTAACACAATTTCCCACTTCCCCACTCTCTGATTCCAGCAAACTGTCACACTTCATGGGATCATGGTGTTTTCAACTCCGGCATTATAAAATGTCTCTGAATCCTGATTGAAAGAACAAGATTCGAACACTCGAACATTCGTCTAAACAAGGAATTCTCGGAAAGTTCATACAGACAATCTTTCGTCTACACGAACTCATCGTCTGAGCATTCACTCTCAATTGAGAAAAATTCAATCATTCAGAATGTTCTTACGCTGAATTCACAACACACCTACAATCTCAGATCACCATTGATCTCACACATTCTCAGCTTCCCTCCTACAAATCAACCCATCCTCTCTTGTGACCGAATTGACTCTAGAACGTCCATTGTTCTTGGTTTAGGCCGGAGTCCTACAGATTGATCTCTCGAACTTAAAGCACTCCCTTCTTACAGTGCATCTGTGAGGTTCAACATTTCGCTCGGTTCAAGGAGTCTCCACACGGATGTCTCCTCAATTCCGTAAAACCAACAAATCGTTTTTCCCCATCTACAGGTTCTGAAACAATTTTTTTCAAAAGAACTAATTAAACATCTTTTGTACTTAATAATTTGTGATTCCTAGTTCAGCCTTATTACTAATTATAAGCTATTCATGATTCCTAAACAACTAAAAGTGTTGTGTTTCTACCATTACAAAATCTACTAGCAGTTTTTTCTTGTAAGAATGGTTAAGAGGATAAAACACCAAAGAAAAATTATATGTTTTTTTTTTTTGTACCTAGATAAGTATGGTTTATAAATATTTTGACTTATTAACGAAGATTGTATTTTGACCTATTTGTGAGTTGTATTTAATCACTCCGAGAACAATAGACTTTGACAGTTGTAGATTTTAATTAGAGAACTTGAGGGAAGCTTGTTAAGAATTTTTAATAAGTATAAGCAAGCGACATAAACATTAGAATGAGCTAACAACGGTTGAGTCTTATTCAGTGCCATGCCTTGATGTTGAACTTCTGGACAGTATCTTCAATTCTCAAACTCATACCATTAGGCATGTACCGTCTAAATGCAGACTTAATTTTTCCAAGGTCTTCAAGCTCGTTATTGATGAGGTTATTCTCCATCCTATGGACGATGTAGCGTGGATTAAACTTCTTCTCTTCCCAAATTGTATTCTTAGGAACTACACCCCTAGGAACTGTGCTGATGGGAAGTCTGGTATGCGCAAATGCATGCAGGCCAGTGCTATCACTAATGCATTGTCTAAATATCATGAGTGGATAGATGCTTTCAGTTGGCGCATGAGCTGTTATCGGATATCCCTCCCCCTCCCAAGAAGCACCAAATACGAAAAGAAAACTCAGGCCGAAATCAATCAGCAACTATGCAAAAAAAGGCAAGTTTAGGTCCATTTACTGCTGCTATTCGTATTCTCACATCGAATGGTATTTCCCTTCAAACTCCTGCCACTTTAGCTGATTTACGGATCAAACAACCTAATGCACCTTTTCTTGTCATCCCCTCTTCTTCTATTGGTGTTGAGCCTTTTACTGCTAGCAAGGAGTTGGTCTTGGGTCGTATTAAAAGCTTTCCCAGAGGTACTTCCTGTGGTAGGGATGGTTTGCATGATCAACATATTGTTGATGCTTTCAGCGGGTCTGCTGCTGTTATTGCTTATGAATTGCTTACTTCCATCACGGCTGGGGTAAATTTGCTGCTTGATGGTCGTTGTCCTCCCTAGATGAGTGAGTACATTGCTAGAGATCCCCTCACACCTCTTCTCAAACCTAATGGTGGCATCCGGCCTATCGCTGTAGGTACCATTTGGAGGCGTTTGGTTTCTAAGTTAGATGCACTTAGTGTTCGTAAAGATGTGAGTGCTTATCTCAGTGACTTCCAGTTTGGTGTTGGAATCCCATGTGGGGGTGAGGCTATTCTTCACTCGGTTAACCGCTTACTGTCTAACAAGGGTAACTGCTCTTCTATGTCAATGTTGTTAGTGGACTTTCGAAATGCTTTCAACCTTGTTGATCGAACTGCTATGATCTTGGAAGTCAGATGCAAGTGTCCTTCTATATCGCGACGGGTGGAATTATGTTACTCTAGTCTGGCTAGACTGTATTATGGTTCTCACACCCTCTCATCATCGCAGGGAGTGCAACAAGGTTATCCTTTGGGGCCCTTAGTTTTTGCTTTAACCTTACATCCTATTATGCTGAAGATCTCTCGAGTTTGTGATTTGGATTTGCAAGCATGATACTCTTCTGGTCTCCAAAGCTTTACACATTATTCGAGAGGAGGGGAGCTTGGTTGGACTTGATCTCAATATTCACAAGACCGAGTTGTTTTGGCCTACTGTTGATGTGAGAAGTACTATGGAGTCTGTCTTCCCTTTTGATATCGATAGACTTGCCTTGGGGTGGCCCTGTTAGTCTCGACCCCCTGTTTTGCAAGCAGTTAGTTAGTGCTCGAGTTAACAAATTTTTACAGCTGATGGACGTTATTCAGAGTTTGAAGATCCTCATATTGAGATGCAGCTTCTTCGGAGTTTTTCCGGGGTCTCAAAGCTCTATTTCACGTTGAGGACTACTGTCCCAGTTTTTGTTAAGGAGGCTTAGACCATTTTTGATTTACGTTTGTTTAACTTTTTTCAACAATTAGTTACTTGCGATGGTCCTGGTTTTTAGGATTTACAGACGTGTGTGGTCTCCTTACCTATTAATCTTGGTAGTTTTGGTTTATACACGATGGCTGACACGGTGCATTATTGCTACCTTGCTTTTTGCTTGCACACCCAACAGCTTCAGAGCGACATTTTGCGTGATTCTAGCATCTCAGGTATGAGCTCATCTTGTATGCTTGATTTAGATGCGTTCACCCATGTTTGTGGCCTCGATTCCTCTTCTCTTTGTGTCGAAACTGTTGCCCCCCATCCGATGAGTAAACTGGCAGCTATGTATTTCGATCATGTGATGAAGGAAATTCCTACCAAGTATGGTATACCGCAGAGAGATCTTGATCTATGGCAGAATAATAAGATCAAGCATACTCAAGATTATTTGATGGCTATTCATATTGAAGGTTTGGGTCAAAAAATTGGACCTCGCCAATTTAGTGCAATTCTTGGTTATAGGTTGGGTGTACCTTTATTTTCCAAAGATAGTCTTTGCTCTTGTTGTGGGAGTGACATGGATGTTTTTGGTGATCACGCTATACACTGTGCGCATGAAGTTGGCTTGAAATTCCGCCATGATATTGTGCGGGACACCGTATCCGATATTTGTTTTCGAGTTGGTTTCCATGCTAAAACTGAGGTTTCCCTTGGTTTCCGTGCTAACGATGGTGGTGAAGCTAGTCCTGCAAATATTTTGGTTCTCAATTGAGATGATGGTCGGGATACTTGCTTTGATGTTACCGGTGTTTCACGTTTTACTGGCAATGGTATGCAGAAATTTTCTCATGGTGTGGCTATTTCTCGTGTTGTTGACCGTAAGCCAGCCAAATATCTTGACATCTGCTCGAGGCATGGTTATTGCTTTGGTACTCTGGCTTTTACGACTAGGCGAGCTTGGGGATGAGTTTGTTGTTTTCCTAAGGAGACTGAATTTTTTTCTTGTTGGGCATGATTCGTCTTCTAAATTAGGAAATTTTTTGTTTCATAGGGTTAGCGTTGCTATTCAAAAAGAAGTTAGAGCTCAGCTTGTTGCTCGACTTCCAACTATTACCTTGTCTTCTGAGTTTCTTGATATTTAATGTATTATCATTTAGTAATAAATAAATATCGTTTTTAAAAATTATATTAATCTGTGTAATAAAAAAATATTAAAACCTCTATTTATAGGTCTAAACATAAAGGCATCCAGGTATTATACGAGATTTATGATAGGTGCAATATTTGCACTAGTTAGGTACTCAAATGCTTTGCTTTCTTGATAGTTTTGTATCATTATGCTTTGATTTGATTTGTTTTTGAGTTTCTTATGTGTTTGAGGTCATCTTAACCAAAAGGAAGTGGAACTAGTTCAAATCTGGGATTTCTTAGCACCATCTCGAAGAGGACGAAATTACAAAGGCAACGCCACAACGGCGAAAGAATGGAGCTATTCCTATGTCGCATGAGAAAGTTAAGAGAAAAATAAGAAGTTAAGCTTGTGGTTTCACAGAATCGACGATTAAACAAGAGGTGCAAGAGATTGAATTTTCGGTTTTCAAGACTCGATGCTTGACTGGGTATTTACTAAAGGAAGATGCTGGCATTACTCGGGCACCCATCATCTTCTTTTCCGCCCGACTCGTAGACCAAATGACCGTAGCCGGTGTTAATCTTGATGGAGCTGCTATTTCAACGTCGGGAGTCTCGTGACGTTGGAGCTCGAGCATAACAAAGAATAAGAATGGATTTTATCATCGATGGAGTATCTTGGTTGATGCAAGCGAATGAAGAACTCGAGTTTGGCAGTGATTAGAAGAAGCTCGTAGTGGTGTGCAGTATTGATCGATGTGGATTCATGGAAAGTTCGAGTAAGAGAAAGAAGATCTCGGTGATAGAATGGGCTGGATATGGTTAACAGGATGATACATGAAGAAGATAATGATGTTGGCAGTGGTGTGTGTTCGATGCCATATATTGAACAAAGTATGAAGAAGTTTGAAGTCAGGCAAGATAGAACTCAGTTTCCATGGCAGAAGTTGGGTTTGCTATTTGGAAGAAGGAATGGGCTGATGATAATCGGTAATGAATATGAGTTCATGGAAAGAGCATTGATAATGGATGGAGTCGAGCTAGTTGTTACTGCATGAGAAGAGCTCAATGGAGAAAGTTGGTTGCTGCTGATAATAAGAGTTTGAAGAGATCATGGAAGTGGTGATGATGGCTGTAACAATGAACGGATGTTGATGTTCAGCTGAAGCGTAAAATGGAGCTGATGGGTTACTGCTGTTGACAGGGGCGGAAGCACAGGTTGACTAAACCTGGCTGTAGCCCCCCATTTTTCCTGAGAAATCCCACCAAGTCTGTATTTCACCCTTGTAGAAATTGAAAAAAATATTTAGTCCACCAATCCTTATCGACTTAGTCCACCTGCAAGAAAATAAATTTAGTACACCAAGAAGATCTGAGAAAAAAAGAGAGGGAGAGTTAGCTACTAAAGTGGAATTTAATGCAATTGTTGTTCACCAGATCAGTATCAGGTAAGGATTTTCTTCTATGCTTCTTAGTATCATCCATAGGAACAATACCTAGATAGTTGTTTATGGGTGAAAACTACTTCTGCAGAATTTGGTAATTTGGGGTGTGGATGAGGAATGAATTTAAACCTTAAACAAATGCAACTGGCGGTGAGTGCTTGTAGATTCGAGAGATCAATCATTAGTCCGGCCTAAACCAAGAAATGGCCGTTCCGCACTTGTTTCGGTCACAAAGTGAAGGAGATGGGGTTGATCTTAGGGAGGGAAGCGAAGAAGGTGTTGAGATTGTGAAGGTGTTGGCTTGCTTATGACTTGTAACGAGAAAGGTGAGCAGGCTTGTGATTGATGCAAGCAAGCTGCTGGGTGTTTGAATACGTTTTTGTATTAACACTTGGTTTTGTGTCTCGTCCGGACTTGTGTTGTTGTTTGAAATAGGGCGGAGAACCTATTTATACAAGTCATTGAGCCTTATTCACGTCTCTCGTGGGAAGTGGAGGAAGTGGGTGATGGAGTAGTGGAGTTGTGCGTCGGTTTCGACATGACCGGTCTTGCCCACTTCTCTTGTTCATCTCTAACCGTCCATGACTTCCTAACACGTTCTTGTGATGGCGCGTTGCACGCTATGTAATGCTGAATTGAATAACTGCGTTATTCAGGAAGTCGATACTTGTGAAGTATCGTGTGTATTTTATGCAGGTACTTGATAGGTGTAGAATACACCGTATTTACTATTTAGAGTTTATGCTTTCTTTGCTATTTTTCTTGTGAATTATGTACTTTACGCGTGTTTTTGAGTTATTAGGTACTCTGGAGTCGCACGGAGGAAAAGAAGAAGAAATTAATCTATTTGAGCAAAAAGGGCAAAATTGTCATTTCAGGGGCGGACACTATCTGGAGCCCAGCCAAGGTTAAGGGGCAACCCTATTTGAAGGAGTACTAAATACAGATCAGCCAAGGATAAGGGGCTGGAAACTTTAGGCTAGCCCTTATCAGAAATGACCACCTAATATAGGCACCCATATGGGGTGGTTCTTATGTTGGGTGTCTCTAACCCAAATCATTACACAACCCTAAGAATCGTGAATTTATCTCTTCTTCAATTATTTGCTCTAAAAACAAGAATGAGTTAACACCTGAAACAGCAAAATTAAATGAGGAGATTGAGATTCAGAGAAGATTGAAATGGAAATCATTGTTGTTGTTCAACACAGAGAGAGGCGATTGGTACTGCTGTTGAATCCAGAAGAAGAAATGGATCTGGGAACTGTTAAATTGATGAGCTCTGGGTTTGTTCTTGAAGAATTGAGGGTTCGAGAAGAGCAAGGAAGATGGGTTGTGCTTGGCTTGACAGAGAAATCAAGGGAACTGGTGGTTGGAAGTGAAGATGGTGGTCGATTTAGGGTTTTGTTGTGGTGCTGATATTCATGGGATTAGTGTGAATTCAGAAGGAAGGAGAAGTATGAATTGGAGCTGTCTCTGTTGAGATGTGAATCTGATGATGGTGATGGTGGATTCGATTGGAGATAAGAGTTCAGATGATGCTGTTAATTTTGGGTTTGGTCTTGTTGCCGTAAAATGATGGTTGCAGGTGATGGGTGCAGCTGCAATGGAAGAACTTAATGATTGCAACTCGTATTTGAAGAGTAGCTAGAATCACAAGGGCTATAGGAATTTCTGGGTCGAACTGGAGTAGTTAAGTGAAGGTGGTGGTTGCAATTGAGGCTGTTACGGCTGAGAATGGGTTTGCAGATGTTGATTGAGTATTATTGTGATGGCAGAAGCTTGAATTCAGAGTAAGGAAGTCTGATGGAAGCTGATATGGATGGTGGTTGTGGTGGTTTGCCTGTGGAGACACAGTGGTTCAATTGGTGCTGGCTTATTTGATACATGGATGGAATTGAAGCTGCAGAGTGTTAATCTTGGAGCTGGTGGTTAGGCTGAAGGAGTTTCTTGGCAATGAGATGTCATGGCAGCCGTGATGTTGGGGTTATGAGCGATGGGGATGGAAGTGCAGGTTGGAGCTTGTGATCACAGTGGTGTTGTGGGTTTCATGTGAAGAAGTTACAGAGAAGTGCAATTGAGATGATGCAGGCAGAAGCTATGGTTGTGAAGCTGGTGGTATATTATGGAGTATACAGCAAATTGGCGGAGATGGGTCTGTGGATTAATGGGATCTGGTGGCCTGTGCAGCTGTAAGCAATTGCAGGTGGCCTAAGGAAGTCGTAGAAACTGGTGGTTATTGCTACTGGGTTAGAAGTTACATGCATGGAGATGGGTTTGTGTTTGTAGAGAGTGTGTAGTTCAGCTGAGTGGTGGATTAAAATTGCAGGGAATGGCAGAGGCTCATGGCACTGGGGTTATTGCTGTTGTGCAGTTGCAGGTTGGGCTAAAATATGTGCTGTTGTGGAGCTGAAATGGTTGAGCCGAGAATGTTTTGTAGCAGTACAAGGAGATGGTTGTGCTGATGTTGCCGCAATAACCATGGATGTTGGTTGTCTATCATGAAATGGCATTGTTTAGATGAATAATAGGACTTGCAGGAAGAGTTATGGCCGAGCTTTGATGCTGCAGTGAGCTTGAGCTGGAAATGCTTGCACAGGGATAAGGGATTGTGCTATGGCTTGAATGTGTGTAGTATGCAGGGGAATGAGCAATAACAGGCTGATGAGATAGGTGGTTAGGCAAGACAAAGAAGTTGAAGGATGTGAAGTCGCAGCTGAGTATATGAAGTTGAAATTGCAGTAAGAGCTGAGCATGAGTTGGTTTGGGTGTTGCTGGTAATTTAAGCAAGAACATGAAGCTGCAGATGGTGAGTTGTGCATCACAGTGGCACAAGGATTGTGCAGCAAGCTCTAGCCTGTGCAAATGGCTCAGGCCAAGGCCATTCAGATCAGCTGAGTCTGACTGATTATCTAACTCATCTGTCTGATCTAGTTTTGACTCTCTTACTCACCCGATTCTGACTCACCCTGACCCTCCCTGACTCGGTGTTGACCGAGTTGACTCGCCGATTTGACCCGTTGACTCACTGAACCGGTGACCGGGCTGACTTTGCCGGTCACTTGAGATGCTTTTCCGGCCGATTTCCGGCGACCACTTTTGGGACATCTTTTCTACATGGGTTTCTCCTTCTTATGGGCTTGGTGGATTTTCATCTAATGGACTTTGAAGACTAGACCTAATTTTAGAAGTTGGAGAAAAGCTATAAAGGGAAGGTCTTCTACAACTTATGAGATATCTTATTCTTGGAATTTTGGGAGAGCCGTTTTTGTTTACGCTTCTAGGGTTTGCTTTTGTTCTTCTTCTTCATTATTTTATTATTGAATATTGATTATGATGAACTCCATAGCTATGAGTAGCTAAACATCTTATTGGTTATGGGATAAAAGTTGATTTCTCAACATGCTTTTGATTCAATGAATTAGTTTTGTCTCAGTAATTATTGTTTGTGATTCACAATTAATAGTGTTATAAGATTTGAAAACTTGTTAGGTTGAGTCCGGAATTATTCCGATTTGTGTTCATCTCTAGAGCTATATTAGGGTTTTCAATACGAAAAAGTTGTTTATCCCTGATTCTAAGTAGCATAATTGTGGTTAGTGCTTGTAGTGATATATCCTACTAGTCACAAGTGAATCATAAATTTTGTTAAAACGTTTAGTGCTTTTACACATTCGTTTGCATTGATGAGTCTTATTCCATAAAACTTAATGCTTTTAGGGAGTTAAACTTAATTGTGCTTTTACACTTTAGGTTGCTTTCTAGGAAGAATTCACATATGCATATTTTAATGTGGTTGTGACGAAAACAGGGAATTAACGGGTTATACTTGCGATTAAGGTATCCTAGGACTTTTAATAAATACGAGATTAAAATACCAATTCTAATCATTGATGAAAATACATGTTTGTGAATGATACTATCCCGTGACCAATATCTCCTCCTTATTGATTTCTCGAATTACTTACTTTGCTTTCAATTACTTTTATTTTCTTAAATACATCAAACATTCCTCGTGGTTACTTAGAAACTGAAATTTTATAACAACGAAAGCCTCTCTGTGGATACGAACTCTTTCTTATCGCATACTATACTTATATCTAGTTGATTGAGAAAGTGAAATTATATTTGACGGATTGACAACCGACCAAATTTTGGCGCCGTTGCCGGGGAGGCATACGACTTGTTATTAAGTTTTTAGTTTCTTTTTACAATCTCTGCTTTTATCTTTGCTTTTCGGTTCTTGTCTTGTTTCTCACTTGTTTTGGAGAATTGTTTGCAGGTACCTAATATCTGGCTTCTAAGGATTGGAATTATCCAAGGTGCGGGATAGCTACTCGACGCGGCACAATACTCCAACCAAGTCAAGACACAACGGACGAGCACGAGTTGGAAGTAGGAGAAGAGATTTTCCGACAACAAGAAGAAGGAAAAGAGGTTCCAATCGTAGACGAACCACACGTGGAAGAAGAAGAAGCAATGGGTGATGCAAATCGTTCACTCAAGGACTTAGATTCTCATAGGCTTGATACACAACAGGGGTGTATTCAAACGAACTCTACTTTTGAGATAAAGCCGGGGTTGCTTAGAGAATTACCAAAATTCCATGGCATGGTGAATGAAGATCCAAACAAACATCTTTTGGACTTCCACACCATTGTCACGGCTATGCTTCCAAATGAATGTTGAGGCGGATGGTGCAATGTTGAAAGTTTTCCGTTTCTCTTTAATGGATAGTGCTAAGGATTGGTTGTACTATTTACCTCCCTAAGTGTCACAACATGGAATGGGTTGAAGAAACTCTTTTGGAGAGATATTTTCCTACATCCAAGGCTACTCAAATTCGCAAAGAAATTTGTGGGATGAAGCAAAACGTGGGAGAATACTTATATGAATGTTGGGAACGATACAAGAGATTGGTGGCAAGCTGCCCTCACCACCAATTTAGTGACGCTATGATCATCCAATACTTCTATGAAGGACTCCAATCAAGTGATAGGAATCTTATTGACGCTGCGGGTGGTGGTGCACTAGTTAGGAAGACGGTGGCACAAGCTAGAGAGTTAATTGAAAACATGGCAGCGAACTCACAACAATTCTTGAGTCGTGGTTCGGATGTGATTCTAAGAAGGGTGAGTGAAGTGGGCGAGGTGGAGGAACTTCATCAACAAATGGGTAACATGACAACAATGTTGCAACAAGTTGCATCCGCGGTGATACCAAGTTCCTCTCAAACTTATGAAGACGAGCAAGCTAATGCGATCTTTCCAAATCAACCAAGACGGTATGATCCCTACTCCAACACTTACAATCCGGGATGGAGAGATCACCCCAATTTTAGCTATGCTAACAAGCAAGGTGCAATTCAACAACCTACTTTCAACTCTTCAAGTGGATTTCAACCACAACAACAACAATTTCAGCAACCTCAAGCACAACAATCAATGCAAAATCAAGGTTCGGATATTGATTCAAAGCTTCAAACAATGATGCAAGGTATTTCTACCATGTTTAAAGAGAGTCAACAAGAGACTAAGAGTGCTATTAAGGAGTTGCAAACACAAATGGGCTCCATGGCTATTGAGTTGAACCAATTGAAGGCGCAAAATAGTGGGAAACTCCTTCTCAACCTATTAACCCAAAAGAGGGTGTCAATGCTATTACATTGAGAAGCGGTACACAACTTGTGCAACCCGAAGTTGCTGATTCGGGCAAGGTGGAGACACCAAAGGAACCTGTTTTGGAGGAGAAAAATGAGGATACTCCCCAGACTTCTGAGGGATCTATTCCTAACTCTAAAACTCCGGTTTCTACTTATGTTCCTCCTTTACCTTTTCCTCGCAGATTTGCAAGTTCTAAGAAGGCGGAACTAGAAAAGGAGATTTTAGACGTTCTTAAAAAGATCCATGTGAACATACCACTCATTGATGCTATCAAGCAAGTTCCAAAGTATGCAAAGGTGTTGAAGGACTTGTGTACCAACAAACAAAGGCTCAAAGGTAATGAAGTGCTTAGTGTGGGGGAGAATGCCTCTAATCTTACAACACAAACTCCCACTTAAGTGCAAAGATCCTGGTAGTTTTGACATTCCGTCACAAATTGGTAACACCACTTTTAACAAAGCTATGTTGGATTTAGGCGCATCCGTTAATGTTATGCCTGCGTCAATGTATAATTCACTTGATCTTGGTCCTCTTAAAAAGGCTGAAATTGTATTGCAATTAGCCGATCGCTTCTAATGTCTACCCAATGGGTATTGTTGAGTATGTTCTTGTGCAGGTTAATCAACTTGTATTTCCAAATGACTTTTGTGTGTTAGAGATGGATAAAGGTTCTCCGACTCATCTCTTCCATTGCTTCTTAGGCATCCTTTCATGAAAACGGCGAAACCATAATTGATGTGGATAAGGGAACGCTAACCATGGAGTTTGATGGAGAAACAATACGTTTCAACATTTTCGAGACGATGAGATATCCTAGCGATGTCCACTCTTGTTTCTCCATTGATGTTATGGATACATTGGCACAACAAATGTTTGAATTAAACGGTGATGATGCTTTGGAAACCGTGTTAACTACATCCATGGATAATGGTGTAGAGTGTGGTAATGAAGTCAAGGAAGCCCTTGGTGATCTTAATTCACTCCAAGGATGCCCGAAAACTCATAATATCTCTTTTATTTCTTTACCATGCAATAATGAAAAGCTTGTACCTTCAATTATTAAATCACCGATTTTAGAATTGAAACCTCTTCCCGACCACCTTAAGTACTTGTACTTGGGTGATAATGAAGAGTTACCCGTGATTGTTTCTAACAAGCTTAATGATTTACTGAGGAGCAAAAACTTTTGAGGGTGCTAAGGAAGTACAAGACGGCCATAGGATGGACAATTGCCGATATCAAGGGTATTAGCCCTGCCGTTTGTATGCACAAAATTCGTTTGGAGGATGATGCAAAGCCTAAAAGGGAAGCACAACGTCGTTTGAATCCTCCCATGATGGAAGTTGTGAAAAAGGAGATACTCAAGCTTTTGGAAGTGGGTGTTATCTACCCCATATCCGATAGCAAGTGGGTAAGCCCGGTACAAGTAGTACCAAAGAAATCAGGTGTGACGGTGGTGGAGAATGATAAGAATGAACTTGTCCCAACTCGTGTGCAAACCGGTTGGAGGGTTTGTATTGATTACATAAAATTGAATGCCACCACTAGAAAAGATCACTTTCCTTTACCTTTTATTGATCAAATGCTTGAACGATTAGCCGGACACTCTTACTATTGCTTTCTTGATGGCTATTCGTGTTATAATCAGATTGTGATAGCGCGAGGACCAAGAGAAAACCACTTTCACTTGTCCTTTCGGTACTTTTGCTTATAGAAGGATGCCTTTTGGCTTGTGCAATGCTCCAACTACTTTTCAAAGGTGTATGGTAAGTATCTTTTCGGAATATGTTGAAAACATAATCGAAGTGTTCATGGATGACTTTAGTGTCTTTGGTGATTCTTTTGACCTTTGCTTGAACAATTTGTCTCTAATCCTTGAACGATGTGTTGAAACAAATCTTGTGCTAAATTGGGAGAAGTGCCATTTCATGGTAACTCATGGCATAGTTTTAGGCCATATAATATCTTCTAAAGGCTTGGAAGTTGATAAATCTAAGATAGACCTTATTCGTGCTCTAACCCCTCCCACTACGGTGAGGGAGATACGTTCTTTTCTTGGTCATGCATTTTTTATCGTAGGTTCATCAAGGATTTTTCCAAGATAGCATCACCACTTTGTAACTTATTGCAAAAAGATGTGGTTTTTAACTTTGATGAGAAATGTATGGCGGCATTCAATCGTTTGAAAGAACTTTTGATTTCAGCCCTATCATTAAACCACCGGATTGGAGTAAGCCGTTTGAACTTATATGTGATGCTAGTGATTATGCGGTTGGTGCGGTGCTTGGGCAACGTGTGGGGAAGCTTCCTCATGCTATTTATTATGCTTCTAGAACGTTAAATAAGGCCCAACAAAACTACACAACCACTGAAAAAGAGTTATTAGCCATTGTTTTTGCTTTAGAAAAGTTTCGCTCTTATCTAATTGGTACAAAAGTTGTTGTCTTTTTGATCATGCAAAGACTTAGATACTTGCTTACAAAGAAAGAGGCGAAACCGAGGCTCATACGGTGGATTTTACTCTTGCAAGAGTTTGATATTGAAATCAAAGACAAGAAAGGAATTGAGAACACCGTTACGGATCATTTGAGCCGACTTGCTGTGGACAAGGAGACTATCCCGTTGCGTGAAAGTTTCCTGATGAGCAACTTTTCTCAATTGCCTTTGGAGAACCATGGTATGCCGATATTGTCAATTACTTAGTTTCTAAACAAATCCCAAAGAACTTGTCTCGTGCTTTGAGAGGGACAAACTTAAGAGGTTAGGGAACCAATACATATGGGATGATCCATACTTATGGAAACATGGTAGTGACCAAGTAATACGAAGGTGCGTTCCGAATCCGAATTTAACTCTATCTTGTGTTTTTGTCACTCTTATGCTTACTGAGGACATTTTGGGAGTAAGAGAACCGCGCACAAGGTACTTGAAAGTGGTTTTTATTGGCCAACTTTGTTTAAGGATGCACATATATTTTGTACAACTTGTGATAGGTGCCAAAGAACCGCAATCTAGGTGCCCGAAATCAAATGCCACAAACTTATATTCAATTTATTGAAGTTTTTGATGTATGGGGTATTGATTTTATGGGGCCTTTTTGTCAACTCCCATGGGAATTTTTATATCTTACTTGCGGTTGATTATGTCTCGAAATGGGTGGAAGCTAAAGCCACCCCAACTAATGATTCTAAAGTGGTTTCAGATTTTGTGCAAGCTAATATTTTTGCAAGGTTTGGAATTCCAAGAGCCATAATTAGCGATGGGGGTTCTCACTTCAAAAACAGGATTCTACAAAGCTTGTTGACGAAGTACAATGTGTCGCACAAGATTGCAACACCTTATCATCCCCAAACCAATGGACAAGCCGAGGTGTCTAACCGGGAGGTGAAATCAATTCTAGAAAAGACGGTGAACCCAACAAGGAAGGATTGGAGCATGCGACTTAATGATGCTTTGTGGGCGTATAGAACCGCATATAAAACACCTATTGGAATGTCTCCTTTTAGGCTTGTGTATGGTAAAACTTGTCACTTACCCGTGGAAATTGAGCATAAGGCGTTTTGGGCTATTAAACAATGCAACATGGAGATGGATGGGGCTGGAAAGCAAAGGAAGTTACAACTCCAAGAGCTAGAGGAGCTTCGCAATGATGCATTTGAAAGTTCGCGAATTTATAAAGAAAAGACGAAAGCATTCCATGATAACATGATTTCTAGAAAACAATTTTGCATTGGGAAGAAAGTGCTTTTGTTTAATTCTCGCTTGCAATTATTTCCGGGTAAATTAAGGTCACGATGGATCGGACCTTTTATTGTTACTAATGTGTTTTCTCATGGTGCAAGGAAATTGTAGCATAGCTACGGGAAAGAACTTAAAGTTAATGGGCACCGATTGAAACCATATTATGAGAATTTCACTTCCGAAGTGGTGGAAGGAGTTAACTTTGTGGATGTGCTCCTCCGGAGGAGTCATAGAAAGCAAGGAGATAGTCGGGCTGACGACTTTAAACCAAGCGCTAATTGGGAGGCAACCCAAAGGATGAGTATTTCTTGTCTTGTATTTATTTTTTTTCTTGTTTTTTTAGTTTTTCTTGTTTTGTTTTTACTTTGTTTTTGCTGATTTCTTATTAGGATTTCCCACCTTGACTTACTTTGGATGATTCAATTTACATTGAGGACAATGTAAAGTTTAAGTGTGGGGAGTGGTTTATGTTGTAAATTTTTGCAATTTTTCAACTTTTTTGTGAACTAGTGAATAAGAAAACTCCAACTTGTAGTTAGTTTAGAGTCACATAGTATACATATCGCTAAGATTACATCGAGAATCTCATACTAGTGACTCGAACTTAGAGATGACAGAGAACATGATCGGGTTTCTTAATTGTATGAGAGTTAAAGTTGGATTTAACCATGCCGGTGGCAAATAAGGTGCAGATCGAATTCGGTATTAGAACAAGTGATCCCCTATAGTGGAGACTACCCATGTTACATAATGTGAGGCACCAACCTTCAATTCTTTGTACTGTCTAAATTTGTGCTTTTAGAGTGTGTGTCACCGTACGTAAATTCCTAAGAATGGTGAGCTGTCCAAATTCCCACCATAGAAGCACTATTTTGATCTCTTGAGTGCTATTTTTATCAACCATGTTGGTGACATCGAATTGCTAACTTACATACCACTTGTGATCTTGTTCGCAGATTAGCACCATCCACCTTATCTCTCTACACACCAACAGTCCATAGAAACACCATCATCATCAACAAGAGGAGCATCACAAATTTGAAGGAAAGTTGAACACGTTCGAGGTTTACAAGCAACAGTGCATAAAATGGGCAGATTTCATATTTGAGTAAAGCAACAAAACAGGGAGCGCAATTTTATAAGTTGAAGACTATTATACAAGAGTGGAAATTATTAAGGATGAGAATTCGAGAAGTCTATGATATCAAGACATATAAGTTGTGAAGATTCAAGCGGTAAAGTACTTATACCATGGCATTGTACTTACATTTTTATTTTTTGTATTTTACTTTCTCTTGTCTCAAAAAAAAAAAAAAAAAAAACAAGAGAAAATTTTTAGGTTTGTTAATAGTTTTTATTATTTTGTTTTATTTTTATTTTGTATTTGTTTTATTTCTTATTTAAAAAAAAAAAAAATTGAAAAAAAAAGAGAAAAAAAAAAATTTGAAAAAAAAAAAAATTTGAAAAAAAAAAAAAAAAAAAAATTATTTTGGGTTTGTATAGTTTGTTTTTATTTTTGTATTCTTTCAATAAAGCCAATGGAAAGAAGGAATATCTATAATGAAGTTTCAAGCGACAAGGAATTTGAGGAAAGAATCATATTGTCAAGATTCTACGAAGTTCAAGAGTTATCATCAAGAGTTGAAGACCGAAGACGAAGATGAAGACACCGATAGAAGACCGAAGACGTTTCTATGGATGCTGTGAGAGTGGTTCTAGCTGCACGCCGAACGGATACAAGGTAAGTAAGCATATTCCCACCTTCGTTAAATGGTTGATTTCCTTTCAAAGAGATCGTCAGAAAAATGGGTTTTCAAAAATATATATAAAAGATGTGGGTTTTCAAAATATTTCTAAGGTTTTGCCTTCCTACCATTCAACGTGTCGCAGATTCTCTCTTCATTCCAACCTGGACACATGTGTGACCCATAAAAAGTTGTTTATTATTGAGTGCAATATCATAAAACCCTTTCTTGTGAGGCGAGTCGAGACTTTTGATCACTCCGAACCCGAATTTTAGTCGAGAAGGGATGGTTATCTCTCTCTCAACTTTTAAGAATGAGATTGTGTTCATTTATGTGTCTAACTTCTAATGACTAGTGTGCGAATCTCTATGTCTTCTTAGCGCGTTGGATGCTATAATTACGGAGAACTAGTAAGTTGGAAAATAGGTTTTGTGGGTATATCTCTAGTAAACCCTCACGAGACTATAACTCGTCCACTAGGGACACCTAGGGGTTTAAAGGCTTGTTATTTATGCTAAAAGTGACCGTAGCCTCGACGACACGGAGTTGTTGTATTTTATTGTTTTGTTTGATTTGCTCGAGGACTAGCAAAGTCTAAGTGTGGGGGAATCTGATAGGTGTAGAATACACCGTATTTACTATCTAGTAGTTTATGCTTTCTTTGCTATTTTTCTTGTGAATTATGTACTTTAAGTGTGTTTTTGAGTTAGGTACTTTGGAGTCGCACGGAGGAAAAGAAGAAGAAATTATCCATTTGAGCAAAAAGGGCAAAATTGTCATCTCACGGGCAATGATATATGGGAGTCACCAAGGTTAAGGGGCAACTCTATTAGAAGGAATATTAAACGACAACCAAGGATTAAGTTGGGGGCTGAAACTTTAGGCTATCCTTATCGAAATGACCACCTAATATAGGAATAACCAACCCTACTTCCATAACAAATCAGAGAACATCTCTCAAACATTTTCTCTTCTTCAATTAGCTGCTCAAAACATTAATGAGTTAACACCGAAAAATTAAACGAGGAGATTGAGATTCGAGAGAAGATCGAAATGGAAATCATTGTTGCTGTTCAACACGAGACTTTATGAGAGAGCGATTGGTGTTCAACTGTTGAATCCGTAAGAAGAAATGGATCTGGGAACCGTTAAATCGATGAGCTCGGGTTTGTTCTTGAAGAACTGATGGGCACGAGAAGAGCAAGGAAGATGGGTTATGCTTGGTTTGACAGAGAAATCAAGAGACTGGTGGTTGGAAGTGAAGATGGTGGTCGATTTAGGGTGTTGTTGTGGTGTTGATATTCATGGGATTGAAGGTGGTGGTTGCAATTGAAGCTGTTACGGCTGAGAATGGGTTTGATAGAATGAGTAGAAGAATGAGTGGTAAGAAAGAGTTCGATGGAAATGGTGTTTGCTCAATTCTCTGTGATGATAGAATGGGTTTGGTTCTTGACTCACAGGTTAGAACATGGAGGATGGATGGGTTTGTGGATGAAATCAGGTTGAGTTGAATTGCAGCTGGGAGTTTGATAGGTGTGATAAACATCTAATTTTATATCTAGTATTTATGCTTTCTTTACGAGTTTTCATGTAAATTATATATCTTATATGTGAATTTGAGTTTGTTAGGTACTTTGGAGTCGTTTGGAGCAAAAGAAGAAGAAACAGGGCAAAGGGTGCAAATGTTATTGGAGGCGATTATTTTTCATATTTGCTTTTATTTCTTCATCCCTATCTGAAAAGTTTGTCGGCTTTAGTGATGCGAATTTTGTCTGAAAAGCACGACTGCTTTAGTGATGAATAGAAATTGAAGAGTATAAGTGAATATGAGAAATAAGGGATGGTTGCTGTTAGCGGAGGAACTCGGAAGAAGGAAAGAGAGCATTCATTTGGAGCACGACAGGCGAGCGTTAAAGGCAAAAAGGATCAGTCCACATGTGAACTATACTTGGAACGGGCTAAGGTTGCGTAGCAAAGGAGCGGAAGAATGAACTGTCAGTTTTGCATGACCGATGATTGTGTTGAAAAGGAAGTAGCTTGGCAGTTTTGTGAAACCGACAAGCATTGTATGGGTTGGTTGGCCCTTATCCGCTCTACTAGGGTGGTTATAACCACATTCATTCCTACATGAGACCTAGAATTCAGAGTCTCAATCATATGCTTATCAAATTGAGAGAAGAGAAATGGCTGCTGTCTCAGGGAGGTGTAGAAATTCGAAGAAAGAGATGGAGATTCTTTGTTATTGTTGCGAGAGAGAGATCGAGACATGATAAGAAGATTTTGAGCTGATTTGAATTGAGAGAATGATAATGATTCAGGGTTTCAATGAAGAACAACATTAGGGTTTTACTGTGGATCAATCAAGTTGAAAGAAGAATCAGAAGAAGAAGATTGATTTAATGGTTGAATTCAGTGGGCTGGTGATTAAGCTTGATGGGTAATTCAGTTACTGTCGAATCTGAACTGGTGGTGATGATTGAGTCCAGTTTGAACAATTAAACAGGTTGGATTTGAGACTGGGAAGGAAATTGAATTCAAGAGGTTCTGTGTGGGTTTGTGCTGAATCTGAGAAGAGTTAGAATTGTAAATGGTAAATCAGAGATTGAGTTGTTGTGGTGATTGATTTCATACAGCTTATGGAAATGAAACCGCATATGTTGTTAACTGAGGTCGAGAAGCTGATGCTGCTGGAAAACAGAAATGGGGTTTGAAGCTGTGACATCAAGGATGAACAGAGTTGAATGGGAATTGAGCCGCTGGTTAATTAATGGTGTTTCTGCTCAAATCTGGTGAAGGGTTTACTTCTGGAGCAGTTTGTGATGAATTGGAATGAGGGTTTGCTGTTGTTGAATCCCGGAGAACAATGAATTTGTGAAGAGATGGATCTGGGGATTGTCTTTGTGGCTGAATTTTGAGTCTGTGATGATTGAAGAATGGGTTGTGGCTTTGGTGATGAATTAGAGACGAATCGAGTGGGTTAGTCTCTATTATTGAATCTGTGATGGGTTTGTGGTTGTGAATCAAGTTGCTTGTAGTTGCAGTGAGGAGTTAGAATTGTAAATGGTAAATCAAAGATGGAGTCAGGTGGTGATGTGGTTCGAGAGAGGGGGATAATTGGTGATTGCTGTTGCTGTTGTAGCTGAATGAGCAGCTGTGGTTTTGCAGGTATGAATTGCAGTTTAGGTGCTGGGAGAACTGCAGTTGGAGCTGGTGATATATGCAAGAGATGCGAGTGAAGGCGATCTTTGAGTAGCCGAGATTGATGGCAATACGGGGTGCGAGGCTTGATATGGAACTGGTGGTCCGAGAATAAGGGAGTGGATCATGTGTTGAGACTCGAATCTGCCGTGCACTGCAGTTGTGCAAGGCTGTGCAGGTTGAGTTAGGTAACGGCAATGGTGATGTTGTGGAGTGCAGGTTAGATGACTTGTCTGAGGTGAAATTGGCACTGCGGTGAAATGGGACTGAGATTAAGGAAAGGGTCAGTTGTGCCATGGATGTTGGGGGTGGTTGAGATTCAAGTGAATGTATTGTTGATAAATTAGAAGGCCTGTTGGTGCTGCAGTAATGAAGCTAGAATGAGTCTTCAATGGGTTCTGTGGTTGAGATGGGATTGATGGGTTCGGGGTGTTTGTTTTGAGTTGAATGGTTGGTGTTTGTTCGAGTTGGTGCAACTGAGTTGCGCAAATGGAAGAGAGTGAATGAAATGGTTTAGCTGGTTGTTAAGTGGCAATGCAAGCCATGATGGACAGAAGCACAATGATTGTGCTACAAGCTCTGGCCAATGCAACTGGCTCAGGGCAAGGTCACTCAGCTCTGCTGAGTCTGACCTGGGTCTAACTCGTCCTAACTCAGCCCATATTCAGACAGTGACTCGGTCTGACTCTGAGTTGACCCACCGATCCGACCGAGTCGACTCACTGAACCGGTGACCGGGTGGACTTTGCCGGTCACCTGAGACGTTTCCGGCCGATTTCCGGCCAGTACACCAGTTTTCCGGCGAGCATATTTTCAAATGGGTTTCTCACACTTGGTTCATGGGCTTGGTGGACTTTTTTGGTGATGGACTTTGAAGACCTAATTTTGGAAAGTGAGAAGGTTATAAAAAGAAGAAGTTTCTATTCTTTTGAGAAAGGGGACGTATTTTCTACTGGAGTTTTGGAGGAGAGCGATTCTACTAGGGTTTGCTTCCATTTTATTTTACATGTTCTTCATCTTATTTTTGATAATAATTATGTTGAATCAAAATACTATGAGTAACTAAATACCTATTATTGGTTATGGGATAATAAGTGGATTTCACAAATAAGATTTGATTCAATGTATTAGTTTTGTATCAGTAATTTATTGATTATGATTCATGGTTTATAATTTATATGATTTGATAGTTTGTTTGGTTGAGTCCGGAATCAATCCGATCTACTTTCATATCTAGAGCTATATTAGGGTTTTCAATACGAAAACGTTGTCTATTCCTGATTTTGAGTAGCAAAAATGTGGGTAGTGCTTGTAGTGATATATCCTACTAGTCACATATGAATCATAACTTGGGTTAAATCGAATTAGTGCTTTTACACATTTTGGTTGCCTTGATTAGTCTTATTCCATAGAACTCATTGCTTTTAGGGAGTTAAATCTAATTGTGCTTTTACACTTTAGGTTGCTTTCTAGGAAGAATTCACATATGCATCTTTTAATGTGGTTGTGATGAAATCGGGAATTAGCGGGATACTCTTGCGATCAAGGTATCCTAGACTTTTAGTAAATGAGAGATTAATTTATCAATTCTAGTCATTGTTGAGAATACATATTTGTGAATGAAACTATCCCGTGACCAATACTTTCTCCTTATTGATAAATTTTATTATTACTTTGCTTTCAAATTAGTTTATTTACTTTGAATTATCAAAACATCCCCCCTTGGTTACTAGGAAACTGAAAATTTGCATAACAACAAAGGCCTCTCTCTCAGGATACGAACTCTTTCTTATTGCATACTACTTTATTTTAGTAAAGCAAGAAAGTGAAATTATTTTTTTATTGTCTTGTTTCTCACTTGGGTGACAAAGGTGCGGGATAGCTAGCTCGAAGAGGCACAATACTCCAACCAAGTCAAGACACAACGGAAGAACAAGTCTTGGAAGTAGAACACGAAGCTCTTCATCAAGAAGAAGAAGAAGAGGTTCCATTCGTAGGAGAACCACTAATTGAAGAGGAAGAAGCAATGGGTGACAATGCAAACCGTACACTCAAGGATTTGGCTTCTCATAGGCTTGATGCACAACAATGGTGTATCCAAACAAACTCAACTTTCGAGATCAAGCCGGGGTTACTTAGAGAGTTGCCAAAGTTTCATGGTATGGCGAATGAGGACCCAAACAAGCATCTCATGGAGTTCCATACCATTGTCAAGGCTATGCTTCCAGCGGAGACTGAAGTCGATGGTGCAATGATGAAAGTTTTTCCATTTTCTATGGTGGACAGCGCTAAGGATTGGTTGTATTGTTTGCCACCTGGGAGTGTCACTACATGGAACGGTTTGAAGAAAATCTTTCTAGAGAGGTATTTTCCTGCGTCTAAGGCCACTCAAATTCGCAAAGAGATTTGTGGAATAAAGCAACATGTTGGAGAATCATTGTATGAATGTTGGGAGAGGTACAAGAGATTGGTGGCAAGCTGTCCACACCATCAAGTTAGTGATGCTATGATAATCCAGTACTTCTACGAAGGTCTCCAATCAAGTGATAGATATCTTCTAGACGCTGCGGGTGGTGGTGCTCTAGTGAACAAGACGGTGGCCCAAGCTGCCGAGTTGATTGAAAGCATGGCTGCGAACTCGCAACAATTCTACACAAGAGGTGAACCAATGGTTAGGCAAGTGCATGAAGTTAGTGATTCGTCATCATCACACCGTGATCAAAGGATGGACAATATGGAGCAAATGATTCAAAGGATGGCTGCGGTTATTTTACCTTCACATGGTGAAGAGATGGAGCAAGCTAGTGCGGTTTTTCCAAACCAACAAAGAAGGTATGATCCCTACTCCAACACCTACAATCCGGGATGGAGAGATCATCCAAATTTCATCTATGCCAACAAGCAAGGTGCGGTCCAACAACCAAATTTCAATCGTTCGAGTGGATTTCAACCACAACAACAACAATTCCAACAACAACAACAACAATTCCAACAACAACAACAACAATTTCAGCAACCACAACAATCGGTTCAAGGTTCCGATATCGATGCAAAGTTACATACAATGATGCAAGGTATTTCTACCATGTTCAAGGAGAGCCAACAAGAAACTAAGAGTGCTATCAAGGATTTGCAGACTCAAGTAGGCTCCATGGCGGTTGATATCAACAATTTGAAGGCACAAAATAGTGGGAGACTTCCTTCTCAACCTATCAACCCAAAAGAGGGTGTTAATGCAATTACATTGAGAAGTGGTACACAACTTGTGCAACCCGAAGTTGCTGATTTGGGTGAAGAGGAAGCTCCAAAGGAGCCGGTTTTGGAAGAAAAGAGGGATGAAATTCCCCAAACACCCGAGGTACCAATTCCTAACTCTAAAACTCCGGTTTCTACTTATGTTCCTCCTATACCTTTTCCTCGCAGATTTGCAAGTTCAAAGAAGGCGGAACTAGAAAAGGAGATTTTAGACGTTCTTAGGAAGATTCATGTGAATATACCACTCCTTGATGCTATCAAGCAAGTTCCCAAGTATGCAAAAGTGTTGAAGGACTTGTGTACCAATAAGCAAAGGCTCAAAGGTAATGAAGTGTTGAGTGTGGGGGAGAATGCTTCGGCAATCTTACAACACAAACTCCCACTAAAATGCAAAGACCCGGGTAGCTTTGACATTCCCGTCACAATTGGTAACACCACTTTTAATAAAGCAATGTTGGATTTAGGTGCATCCGTTAATGTTATGCCTGCATCTATGTACAATTCACTTAATCTAGGTCCTTTGAAAAAGGCTGGAATTGTGTTGCAATTAGCCGATCGTTCTAATGTCTACCCAATGGGTATTGTCGAGGATGTTCTTGTGCGGAGTTAATCAACTTGTATTCCCAGCTGACTTTTGTGTGTTAGAGATGGATGAAGGTTCACCGGACTCGTCTCTTCCATTGCTACTTGGGAATCCCTTCATGAAGACGGCGAAAACCATTATTGATGTGGACAAGGGAACGTTGACTATGGAGTTCGATGGAGAAATAATATGTTTCAACATTTTCGAGACGATGAGATATCCTAGTGATGTCCACTCTTGTTTCTCCGTTGATGTTTTGGATACATTGGCTCAACAAGTGTTTGAATTGAATCATGATGATGCTTTGGAAACTGTTTTAACTACAACCATGGATGACGGTATTGAGTGTGGTAACGAAGTTAAGGAAGCCCTTGGTGATCTCAACTCACTACAAGGATGTCCTAAACTCACAATATCTCTTTTATTTCTTTACCACGCAGTGATGAACAACTTTTACCTTCTATTGTTAAATCTCCAAAGTTGGAATTGAAACCTCTTCCAAGTCACTTAAAGTACTTGTACTTGGGTGATAATGAAGAGTTACCTGTGATTGTTTCTAACGAGCTTAGTGAATTACAGGAGCAAAAACTTCTACGGGTGTTAAGGAAGCACAAGACGGCCATAGGATGGACAATCGCCGATATCAAGGGTATAAGCCCTGCCGTTTGTATGCATAAGATTCGTTTGGAGGACGATGCAAAGCCTACAAGGGACGCGCAACGTCGTTTGAACCCTCCCATGATGGAAGTTGTGAAAAAGGAGATACTCAAGCTCTTGGAAGTGGGTGTTATCTACCCCATATCCGATAGCAAGTGGGTGAGCCCGGTACAAGTTGTACCAAAGAAATCAGGGGTAACGGTGGTAGAGAATGATGAAAATGAACTTGTCCCAACTCGTGTGCAAACCGGTTGGAGGGTTTGTATTGATTATAGAAAGTTGAATGCCACTACTAGGAAGGATCATTTTCCTTTACCCTTTATTGATCAAATGCTTGAACGTTTAGCTGGACATGCTTATTATTGCTTCCTTGATGGTTATTCAGGGTACAATCAGATTGTGATAGCACCGGAGGACCAAGAGAAAACTACTTTCACTTGTCCTTTCGGTACTTTTGCTTATAGAAGGATGCCTTTTGGCTTGTGCAATGCTCCAGCTACCTTTCAAAGGTGTATGGTAAGTATTTTCTCCGAGTATGTTGAAAACATCATTGAAGTGTTTATGGATGACTTTAGTGTCTTTGGTGATTCATTTGACCTATGTTTGAACAACTTGTCATTAATCCTTGAAAGATGTGTTGAAACAAATCTTGTGCTAAATTGGGAGAAGTGCCATTTCATGGTAACTCATGGCATAGTTTTAGGCCATATAATATCTTCTAAGGGCTTGGAAGTTGATAAAGCTAAGATAGACCTTATTTGTGCTCTAACCCCTCCCACTACGGTGAGGGAGATACGTTCTTTTCTTGGTCATGCAGGTTTCTATCGTAGATTTATCAAGGATTTTTCCAAGATAGCATCACCACTTTGCAATTTATTGCAAAAAGATGTGGTTTTTAACTTCGATGAGAAGTGTATGGCGGCATTCAATCGTTTGAAAGAACTTTTGATTTCAGCCCCTATCATTAAACCACCGGATTGGAGCAAGCCGTTTGAGCTAATGTGTGATGCTAGTGACTACGCGGTTGGTGCGGTGCTTGGGCAACGTGAGGGGAAGATACCTCATGCTATTTACTATGCTTCTAGAACGTTAAATGAAGCCCAACAAAACTACACAACCACTGAAAAAGAGTTTTTAGCTATTGTATTTGCATTGGAGAAATTTCGCTCTTATCTAATTGGTACAAAAGTTGTTGTCTTTTCTGACCATGCAGCTCTTAGGTACTTACTAATGAAGAAAGAAGCAAAACCAAGGCTCATACGATGGATTCTACTTCTACGCGAGTTTGATATTGAAATCAAAGACAAGAAAGGCATTGAGAACACCGTTGCGGATCACTTGAGCCGTCTTGCTGTGGACAAGGAAGCTATCCCATTGCGTGAAAGTTTCCCGGATGAGCAACTATTCTCAATTGCCTTTGGAGAACCATGGTATGCAGACATTGTAAATTACTTGGTAACTAAACAAATCCCGAAGAACTTGTCTCGTGCTGAGAGGGACAAACTTAAGAGGTTAGGGAACCGATACATATGGGATGATCCATACTTATGGAAACATGGCAGCGACCAAGTAATAAGAAGGTGCGTTCCGAATCCGAGTTTAATTCTATCTTGTCATTTTGTCACTCCTATGCTTGCGGAGGACATTTTGGAAGTAAAAGAACCGCTTACAAGGTACTTGAAAGCGGTTTCTATTGGCCAACCTTGTTTAAGGATGCATATACATTTTGTACAACATGTGATAGGTGCCAAAGAACATGCAATCTAGGTGCCCGAAATCAAATGCCACAAACTTTTATTCAATTTATTGAAGTTTTTGATGTATGGGGTATTGATTTTATGGGCCCTTTTGTCAACTCTCATGGGAATTTGTATATCTTACTTGCTTTGTTGATTATGTCTCTAAATGGGTGGAGGCTAAGGCCACCCCTACTAATGATTCCAAGGTTGTTTGATTTTGTGCAAACTAATATTTTTGCAAGGTTTGGAATTCCAAGAGCCATAATTAGCGATGGAGGTTCTCACTTCAACAACGAGTTTTACAAAGCTTGTTGAAGAAGTACAATGTGTCGCACAAGGTTGCAACACCTTATCATCCTCAAACAAATGGACAAGCCGAGGTGTCTAATCGGGAGGTGAAATCCATACTTGAGAAGACGGTGAATCCAACAAGGAAAGATTGGAGCATGCGGCTAAATGATGCTTTGTGGGCATATAGAACCGCATACAAGACACCTATTGGGATGTCTCCCTTTAGGCTTGTGTATGGTAAACCTTGTCACTTACCCGTGGAGATTGAGCATAAGGCGTTTTGGGCGATTAAACAATGCAACATGGAGATGGATGGGGCTGGAAAGCAAAGGAAGTTGCAACTCCAAGAGCTAGAAGAGCTTCGCAATGATGCATTTGAAAGCTCTCGCATTTATAAGGAAAAAACGAAGGCCTTTCATGATACTATGATTTCTAGAAAACAATTTTGTGTTGGGCGAGAAAGTGCTTTTGTTTAATACTCGCTTGCATTTATTTCCGGGTAAATTAAGGTCACGATGGATCGGACCTTTTATTGTTACTAATGTGTTTTCTCATGGTGCGGTAGAAATTCGTAGCATTGCTACAGGCAAGGAACTTAAAGTTAACGGGCACCGTTTGAAACCATATTATGAGAATTTCACTTCCGAAGTGGTGGAAGGAGCTAATTTTGTGGATGCACTCCCTATCGGAGGAGTCATAGAAAGCAAGGAGATAGTCGGGCTGACGACTTTAAACCAAGCGCTAAGTGGGAGGCAACCCACCGGTTTTGTATCTTTCCCTTTATCTTTTTATTTTTAAGCATTTTATCTTTATTTTCTTGTTTTTGCATATCATTTGCGGAATTTCCCACCTTGAACCTTCTTTGGATGATTCAATTTTACATTGAGGACAATGTAAAGTTTAAGTGTGGGGAGCATTTATATGTTTGTATAGTTTGTTTTATGCGTTTAGTAGTTTTTTTTTGATTCAAAGTAAAAAAAAAAAAAGAAAAAAAAAAAAATTTGTGCTTTTGAACTCCGAAATCTAGAAACTTGTGCCTTTAGGCTGACACCATTAGTGGATGGAACCAGTTTGATTGCAGGAGTTGAGGAACCAGTTAACTTAAAGGGACGAAACATAGCTCAGAAATCACAAATTATATGATAGTTGTTACCATATCTCGGAATATCACCATATCACATGCTATTTTATTTTTCCATATTTTTCTATTGTTCTCTAAGTGCTTTGGTGGGTCACTAAAAATCGAGTTGTTATTGCTGCTAGGATGATTAGAGTGATTGAGTTGCTAAAAAAAAAAAAAAAAAAAAAAAAAAACCAATTAGACCAAAACCAAAACGGAATAAGAATGACACTTGGGAATAGCGTATGTGTGAAACGTAGTCCCCTGTCTCCGTCGCCTAAACAAGCGTGGAATGCAGGATCCAAGGCAACTATCACGTACTTGCTGACAAGAAGCATGCGCTTGGATCCAGTTTGATCTAATCATGCCGTCTAAAAAAAAAAAAAAAAAAAAAAGGAAAAGAAAAAGAAAAGAAAGTATTTTATATTTGGTGAATAAAGTCGCTCCTGGTTCCCTTGTATATGCCAGTGAGTTGATGTAGAAATAAGTTTGTTGACCACTGGTTCCCTTGTATATGCCAGTATGTTGACACTAGATTTGACCAGTAGCTCAATCCAATAGGATTAGGTTCATCTTAGCAGTGACCTTCAGACAGATATGGGAAACATCGAACACTTGTGAACATTCGCCAACATCTACATCTATTTCCATCTTCTTAATCTTTTCATTGTGATTGTGGTTTGTTAGTTTTCGAGTATTGTGGCTTGTTCGACTATCTAATTAGAGTTTATTTACTAATATATGAATTGAATCTGCAAGGTACCTCCTCCTGTAGTCATTTTGGATTCGTTCATTGATTTGTCACAAATAGATGGAGTTTGAAATATAGGTTTTGTAGGTATATCTCTAGTAAACCTTCACGAGACTATAACTCGTCCACTAGGGACACCTAGGGGTTTAAAGGCTTGTTATTTATGCTAAAAATTAACCGTAGCCTCGACGTCACGGAGTTGTTGTATTTTATTGTTTTGTTTGATTTGCTCTAGGACTAGCAAAGTCTAAGTGTGGGGGAATTTGATAGGTGTGATAAACATCTAATTTTATATCTAGTATTTATGCTTTCTTTGCGAGTTTTCATGTAAATTATATATCTTATATGTGAATTTGAGTTTGTTAGGTACTTTGGAGTCGTTTGGAGCAAAAGAAGAAGAAACAGGGCAAAGGGTGCAAATGTTATTGGAGGCGATTATTTTTCATATTTGCTTTTATTTCTTCATCCCTATCTGAAAAGTTTGTCGGCTTTAGTGATGCGAATTTTGTCCAAAAGCACGATTTGCTTTAGTGATGAATAGAAATTGAAGAGTATAAGTGAATATGAGAAATAAGGGATGGTTCTTTGTTAGCGGAGGAACTCGGAAGAAGGAAAGAGAGCATTCATTTGGAGCACGACAGGCGAGCGTTAAAGGCAAAAAGGATCAGTCCACATGTGAACTATACTTGGAACGGGCTAAGGTTGCGTAGCAAAGGAGCGGAAGAATGAACTGTCAATTTTGCATGACCGACGATTGTGTTGAGAAAGGAAGTAGCTTGGCAGTTTTGTGAAACCGACAAGCATTGTATGGGTTGGTTGGCCCTTATCCGCTCTACTAGGGTGGTTATAACCACATTCATTCCTACATGAGACCTAGAATTCAGAGTCTCAATCATATGCTTATCAAATTGAGAGAAGAGAAATGGCTGCTGTCTCAGGGAGGTGTAGAAATTCAGAGAAAGAGATGGAGATTGTTGTTATTGTTGCAGAGAGAGATTGAGACATGATAAGAAGATTTTGAGCTGATTTGAATTGAGAGAATGATAATGATTCAGGGTTTCAATGAAGAACAACATTAGGGTTTTACTGTGGATCAATCAAGTTGAAAGAAGAATCAGAAGAAGAAGATTGATTTAATGGTTGAATTCAGTGGGCTGGTGATTAAGCTTGATGGGTAATTCAGTTACTGTCGAATCTGAACTGGTGGTGATGATTGAGTCCAGTTTGAACAATTAAACAGGTTGGATTTGAGACTGGGAAGGAAATTGAATTCAAGAGGTTCTGTGTGGGTTTGTGCTGAATCTGAGAAGAGTTAGAATTGTAAATGGTAAATCAGAGATTGAGTTGTTGTGGTGATTGATTTCATACAGCTTATGGAAATGAAACCGCATATGTTGTTAACTGAGGTCGAGAAGCTGATGCTGCTGGAAAACAGAAATGGGGTTTGAAGCTGTGACATCAAGGATGAACAGAGTTGAATGGGAATTGAGCATTGGTTAATTAATGGTGTTTCTGCTCAAATCTGGTGAAGGGTTTACTTCTGGAGCAGTTTGTGATGAATTGGAATGAGGGTTTGCTGTTGTTGAATCCCGGAGAACAATGAATTTGTGAAGAGATGGATCTGGGGATTGTCTTTGTGGCTGAATTTTGAGTCTGTGATGATTGAAGAATGGGTTGTGGCTTTGGTGATGAATTAGAGACGAATCGAGTGGGTTAGTCTCTATTATTGAATCTGTGATGGGTTTGTGGTTGTGAATCAAGTTGCTTGTAGTTGCGGTGAGGAGTTAGAATTGTAAATGGTAAATCAAAGATGGAGTCGGTGGTGTCTTGTGGTTCGAGAGAGGGGATAATTGGTGATTCTTTATTCTTTGTTGTAGCTGAATGAGCAGCTGTGGTTTTTGCGAGTATGAATTGCGGTTTAGGTCTTTGGGAGAATCTGCAGTTGGAGCTGGTGATATATGCAAGAGATGCGGAGTGAAGGCGATCTTTGATAGGCGAGATTGATGGCAATACGGGTGCGAGCTTGATATGGGCCTGGTGGTCGAGAATAAGGGAGTGGACTGTGTGTTGAGACTCGAATCTGCTGAGAATGCAGTGTGCAAGGCTGTGCAGTTGAGTTAGGTAACGGCAATGGTGATGTTGTGGAGTGCAGGTTAGATGACTTGTCTGAGGTGAAATTGGCACTGCGGTGAAATGGGACTGAGATTAAGGAAAGGGTCAGTTGTGCCATGGATGTTGGGGGTGGTTGAGATTCAAGTGAATGTATTGTTGATAAATTAGAAGGCATGTTGGTGCTGCAGTAATGAAGCTAGAATGAGTCTTCAATGGGTTCTGTGGTTGAGATGGGATTGATGGGTTCAGGGACTGAATGGTTGGTGTTTGTTCTGAGTTGGTCTTTGACTTTGCAAATGGAAGAGAGTGAATGAAATGGTTTAGCTTTAGGTTTGTTAAGTGGCAATGCAAGCCATGATGGACAGAAGCACAATGATTGTGCTACAAGCTCTGGCCAATGCAACTGGCTCAGGGCAAGGTCACTCAGCTCTGCTGAGTCTGACCTGGGTCTAACTCGTCCTAACTCAGCCCATATTCAGACAGTGACTCGGTCTGACTCTGAGTTGACCCACCGATCCGACCGAGTCGACTCACTGAACCGGTGACCGGGTGGACTTTGCCGGTCACACGAGACGTTCCGCCGATTTCCGGCCCGATACACCGATTTTCCGGCGAGCATATTTTCAAATGGGTTTCTCACACTTGGTTCATGGGCTTGGTGGACTTTTTTTGGTGATGGACTTTGAAGACCTAATTTTGGAAAGTGAGAAGGTTATAAAAAGAAGAAGTTTCTATTCTTTTGAAAAAAGGACGTATTTTCTACTGGAGTTTTGGAGGAGAGCGATTCTACTAGGGTTTGCTTCCATTTTATTTTACATGTTCTTCATCTTATTTTTGATAATAATTATGTTGAATCAAAATACTATGAGTAACTAAATACCTATTATTGGTTATGGGATAATAAGTGGATTTCACAAATAAGATTTGATTCAATGTATTAGTTTTGTCTCAGTAATTTATTGATTATGATTCATGGTTTATAATTTATATGATTTGATAGTTTGTTTGGTTGAGTCCGGAATCAATCCGATCTACTTTCATATCTAGAGCTATATTAGGGTTTTCAATACGAAAACGTTGTCTATTCCCCGATTTTGAGTAGCAAAAATGTGGGTAGTGCTTGTAGTGATATATCCTACTAGTCACATATGAATCATAACTTGGGTTAAATCGAATTAGTGCTTTTACACATTTTGGTTGCCTTGATTAGTCTTATTCCATAGAACTCATTGCTTTTAGGGAGTTAAATCTAATTGTGCTTTTACACTTTAGGTTGCTTTCTAGGAAGAATTCACATATGCATCTTTTAATGTGGTTGTGATGAAATCAGGGAATTAGCGGGATACTCTTGCGATCAAGGTATCCTAAGACTTTTAGTAAATGAGAGATTAATTTATCAATTCTAGTCATTGTTGAGAATACATATTTGTGAATGAAACTATCCCGTGACCAATACCTTCTCCTTATTGATAAATTTTATTATTACTTTGCTTTCAAATTAGTTTATTTACTTTGAATTATCAAAACATCCCCCCTTGGTTACTAGGAAACTGAAAATTTGCATAACAACAAAGGCCTCTCTGTGGATACGAACTCTTTCTTATTGCATACTACTTTATTTTAGTAAAGCAAGAAAGTGAAATTATTTTTGACCGGGTGACAACCGATCAAGTAGGTTTACATATTGTTTGTCGCCTGGCTTTTTAACATTCAATAGAATTTCCAAATGTAACTTATTATCGTTTTAAATAGTCTTTTGAGTTTTTGGGGTTGCTGTGACCTCTTTTCTCAAAAGCTATCTTGTAAATAATTTTTTGGTTCAATATATTTTTGACATATCAAAAAAAAAAAAAAAACCAGTCCCACGCCCAAATTCTATATTTTATCATATTTTATTATTTACCTTGATCTCATGAAAATCCTTTCATTTGAACAAATATCCTTCGTTTTGAGGAAACTCCTCAGTTTCATGGTGTTTCCTTCACACTGAGGAAATAATATAAAATTAGGGAAAATATTGTGGGGCCGTGATTATTGGCCAACCGGCCATGCCTTGATCCCGGCCGGCCCCACACCTCATGGTTCCTCATTATTTTATTATTATTTCCCTAATCTCATGAAAACTCCTTAATCTCATGATATTTCCTTGATCCCATGAAAAATAATATAAAATTAGGGAAACCCGTGGGACCGGGCCATAGCCGGTCGGTCATGCCCTAGCTGGCCCCACACGCCCTATTTTATTATTATTATATTTTTCATGTTTCCTTAATCCCATGAAATTCCTTGATTTCATGATGTTTCCTTCAAATTATGGGAAAATACGCAAAAAAATATACATAAAATTAAGGAAACTTGTGGGACCGGGCCCAAGCTGGCCGGTCATGCCCTAGCCGGTCCCACAAACCCCTTATTTTATTATTATTATTTTTATATATTTCCTTGATTTTATGAAATTCCTTGATTTCATGATATTTCCTTCAAATTATGAAAATTCTTTCAAAATTATGAAAATCCCTTCAAATCATGAAATAATACATAAAATAAGGGAAAACTCACGGGACCAGGCCCTAGCCGGCAAACCATGCTCAAGCCGGTCCCACACGCCCTTATTTTATTATTATTATTATTAATATTTTTGTTTTTGTTTCCTTCATCTCATGGAAACTCTTTGATTTCAACAAAACTCCTTAGTTTCAACAAACTCTTTGGTTTTATCATATTTTCCTAAAATAATGAATATATTATAAAAAAATTATGGAAAACACCGTGGGACCGGGCTTCTTGGCCGGCCGGCCATGCCTTGGCCATAGACGGTCCCACACTTCATGATTCCCTCATTTTCTATTATTTTCCTTCATCTCATTAAGGTTTTGACGGTTTCAGCAAAAACCCTGATTTATTCATATTTTCTCAAAATGTTGCTCAAACGCACACCAGAAAATATCAAAATTCTCAGAATTGAGATACGGACACTTTGGTGATGTGAGCATGTTACCTTGACCGACCAAGGTTGGCTCTTTGGATTGCAAGAAGCCGGTCCCACGTATTCTCATGATTTGACCTAATTTGCACAATTGCACGTATTAGGTCCAAAACTCTTCCAAACAACTTGGAACTTCATGGAACGATCATCATTTGATCCCATGAACACCCAGGGCCAGTTTCATGACCCCTTGGTCGGTCCCTCATCTCTTCATAATTAATTGGGTTTTATCACCTAAGGTTCAGCATTATTTTAATAAATGATTAAACCAGCATTTAATCATCCTTTCATCAACAAATTAACTGGTCTTCAGGAGATCTTGATATTTGCTCACGTGAGCATCTGGGCACTACATGGTCGACCCATAATCCCATGTAGCCGGTCTCTTCTTTTTTGTGGTTAATTCTCAATAAATCATCAATTGATCAAATTAGGGTTTTGAGTCCAAGGTTAATGATTCCAGATTCAAGCGCTAATAATTTTACATTGATCCCGTGATCAACATTTTATTTATCATACTCGGTTCAATTGCCAGTATTCTGATTTAATATTTTATTTGGTCATGCTACCATAATTCATCAAACGAGCAATATTTGCTCAGATGAGCAATACTTGCTCAAATCAAAGAATATTGGTTCAACTATCAATATTCAACAATTCATCAAATGAGCAATATTTGCTCACGTTAACTTATTCACACATCATATCTCTATCTCAACAGACATGTTCAATTCATGAGTCTCAGAACATTTCCAAACCACGTTCGACTCAACAATAAAAGGACTCATCGTCCCATGAAATCATGAAGTCAACAACTGACTAACTAAATACACGTCTTCCTTGCAGACTCCACACTTACACGAGACATCAATCGTGTCACATGGGGGGATCTTAACTAGGGTTTTGGTCTGGCGGTCTATGGCACGTATGTTCATACACACGATGAGAATGTGAGCAAGTCGTGCAATCAGTTGAAGGAGTTAACAAAGTAGTGGATGGAAAATCAACCAAGTCTCTGCACGTTGAGCAACTGGTTTTAACACGATTTCTACTTCCCCATTCTTTGATTCCATCAACTGTCACACTTCATGAGATCATGGTGTTTTCAATTCCAGCAATATAAATAAATCTCTGAATCATGATTGAAACAAGGATAATCTCACGTCAAACAGATAACACGAGATTAACAATCCAACTCTCAACAGAGCAAATTCAATCATTCAGAACTTATCTTATTTTAAGAATACACAACACACCTACAATCTTCGATCACCATTGATCTCACACATTTCTCAGCTTCCCTCCTACAGACCGACCCATCCTCTCTTGTGACCGAATTTACTCTGGAACGGCCATTGTCTTGGTTTAGGCCGGAGTACTACAGATTGATCTCTTGAATTCAAAGCACTCCCTTCTTGCAGTGCATCTGTGTGAGGTTAAGAATTTTGCTCGGTACAAGGAGTCTCCTCCGCGCGATCATCTCCTCAGTTCCGTAAAAACCAGCGAATCGTTTTTCCCCATCTACACATAGATTATCTAAACAAAGCATAACCTATCTAATTGAATCACAACTAATGAAGAAAATTTTGCAAATAATCAAAAACTTTGCAAAAGCAGTGATTGAGTGAATTATAAATTATAAATTAGAGAAAATAAATAATTACCAATTATTCATGCGTAAATAGCTTCCTCATTGCCTTGGTTGTGAGAGAATTAGCCGCTCATCATGTTGGAAACACGCTCAAAATTCATTTTTATTGCTCAAAGGGTGTTTACAAAGATGAAAAGGGGGAAGAAATTATAAAACCGGGTTTGTAACAGTTTTATTTGTTACAAACTGAACTGTTACAGAGAACGATAGAAACTAACTGTCGTAGTCATTGTAGCATATAAGACTGTCTTCAAAACTATCGCATTCAACATAGCGAAAACGATCATCCTTTGTCGTCTAATGTTCTTGGTGTTCTTGGTAGCAGCAGAAAATGGTGTATCGCTGCAACTTGAGTTTCTCGACTCTGTGATGTTCTAAATTCTCCCCAAACTCTCTCTGACCCCTCTATGCTATCTCAGCAACTATTTATAACCCAACAACCCCGAAATATCTCGCCATAACTTCATATAATTCTCCATTACTCGGCATTATTCTTCACGGCCTGTTTTAGGAAATAATCTAGATTTTTGATTTCTCCACGCGTTTTAAAGCTGCCAAATTGCCATATTTAAATCCTTCACACTCCAGATAGTTGTTAGGGTCTTCCAGATACGTGCAAATTCCTCTGTTGCTCGCGCAATCTTGTGAATATCTCCTCAGGTGTATGTGTTGCCTTGTTTTCCTCTCGCGGAAATTCCAGCCAAACTAGATTGAAACCAACACCTCTATCATCCCTGTCTAGCCCATAGAAAAGTACCCAATCAATTCCAACCCTTTAGTCTCACCGAAACAAGCTTAAATTGTCAACCCTAAATCTGCCAGGCGAGAATTGTTTTTTCCCGCCAAAACCAACAATTTGAAATGGTGAAGATGACCTCCCCCTAACAACGATGGGGGTGTGAATAGCAGCTTCCTTAAGGGGTGTCCTGGGGTGCCCCTTATCCAAAATGAGGGTGCCTTTAGTACTTTTTCCCGGGGGTCCAAATAGCACTTTTTGAGCAACTTTTTCCACACAAGCGTATTTCTCCAAAAACACCTACACAAACATAAAAACACCATAATAAGTACAAAATCAAGCACTAACAATAGAGACACTGAGGACAATTCATACACAAAAATGTGTCTATCAGTAGGTGCAGCTAGCATGGCTAGGGCCAAGGCAAGGTGCGGTTTGGCTTGGCATGGTGGGGTCAAGGGTTTTGGCATGTCGTTGGCACATGGCGCGGCTAGCATGGCTAGGGCTAAGGCAAGGTGCGGTTTGGCTTGGCATGTGGGGCCAAGGGTTTGGTAGGTGCGGCTAGCATGGCTAGGGCCAAGGAAAGGTGCGGTTAGGCTTGGCATGGTAGGGCCAAGGGTTTGGAATTCCGTTGGCACATGGCGCGGCTATCATGGCTAGGGCCAAGGCAAGGTGCGGTTTGGCTTGGCATGTGGGGCCAAGGGTTTGGCAGGTGCGGCTGGCATGGTTGGCATGCCTTGGCGCGGTAGGTGTGGCTGGCATGGTTTTCCATTGGCACAGGGGTGCGGCTAGCATGGTTGGCATACCTTGGCGCGGTGGGTGTGGATGGCATGGTTTGCCATTGGCACAAGGGTGCGGCTAGCATGGTTGGCATGCCTTGGCGCGGTGGGTGTGGCTGGCATGGTTTGCCATTGGCACAAGGGCGTGGCTAGCATGGTTGGCATTCCTTGGCGCGGTAGGATGTGGCTGGCATGATGAGCCATTGGCACATGTGGTGTGATAATTAGGGTTTTGGCTTGTCGAAACCCTAATTATCATTAAAAAAAAGGTACCCTGGTAATTTTTTCGCAGACAAATTAAAGGGTTCAATAAATGTGCTTGGTTTGGACATTATTACTCAAGTTCTCTGGCTAGGGTTTTACTATTTTACCCCTAAGTTAAAATCCACCATCAACACTGGGTTAACCACATCAACCAAAGGATGGGTTTCTAACAACTGAACTTCTTTATAGACAAAACTAGGTTCAAGAAAAAGTGCATGAAGATAATCTTGTAAAATGGTTGAGGCACAGATGTCCACTCCTAAGTGAGGGGACTTTCTGAGGGTTAAAGGAAAGGCACTGGGAGAGTGATAATCACCCCCAAATATAGAGTTTTCAGTGTCTCTAGATAGACTAGTCACAATTTCCCTAATTTCTAGAACATCAGAATCCTGAAAATGGTCAATTGATTCTTTTAAGTTATTATCAGGTAATGCATCCTTACTCATCTCTACGAGTTTATCGTCTTCTAAGACTAGTGTTTCTAAATCTCTAGACTCTAAAACAATATTCTCAAGGTAAACTCTTTCCTCTAAACCATCATCACAATCATATAAAGGATTATCAGCGAAAGTTTCTAGTAAAGGCTCATTAACTAAGGTGTTAATCATAGTTACTTCCTCCGATTCACTGATAGGCACATCAAATAATGGATATTCCAACACACTGCAGGCTAAAGGATCATGAACTACATCGTCTAAAATGGTGGTATCTCTAGTCAAATCCACATCCTTTTGAATAGGTGAATAATCATTAAAATTATCGGGATTTGGACCAGAAATAATACTATCCTTATGAAGCTCAACTGGAGTAACTATTTCCTGATCACTATGCCTACATATGTATGATTCTTCGTCAACACTATCCTTATCATAATCATCAATATAATAACATGAAAATGGTTGAACCTTATATAAACTAGTGTCTCCAATTCTAACCTCATCATCATGATTATATGAATAAAAACTATCATTATTTTCAAGGGTGTTACTGGAAACACTATATTGGAAATTCAAGCTATTTCGAGCAATAATTTCGTTAGTCTCTAACTCAAGTTTACGTGTCGACTCAGCTATCCTCTCAAGGGTCTCTTCTAAAGAAAGTTCCTTAGTGTTGGATCTAAGTTTTCAGTTAACCTATTGAGGATATCTACTAAAGAAGATTCAGTCGTTGTTGCAGTTCTTTCGTCCATAACTACGTTATTCACCTCATCTAACTTACATGTCAATTTAGCTAACTTACGTGTCGACTCAACTAAATCCTTGAGGGACTCTTCTAGAGAAGGAATGTGAACAGAAGGATCATAAAAAGGACTACTTTTCAAAAGTTTGATTGTATCCTCTAGAGACGAAGAACTAGTATTATAATCTTCTTGCTCGTAAGACTATGCACGTGTGGATAATAATTGGTCTCACCATGGTATGACCCATAACCTTCAAAAGTTTGGCGTTCCCAACCACTATTCACACTATGGTCATAAAAAGAGTGATGTCCATATTGTTCAGTTGGATATTCATATTCATTGTGGCGGCTATTATAATACCAGTTTGACATCCTAACTGCAAGGGAATTCTACACAAGCAAAAACAAGGTTGACTCGACCACAACAAGCCTAATTTATCTAGCAAACAAAAAGCATGATAGCTCCCTTAGATTGTTTCTAGACCAGCTTCTATTATTTCGAAAGGCAGTTCGTTAAAATTTCAGCAAACCTCTCCGGAATCAATCTGAGTTAAAGTAAGTTTAATAGAGACAAGGGAAGCTCAAAGGAGATTTGACACCCATGCCTCACTGGCAAAACATTCACTTGGGTTACAAGGCGGCACACTCAACTTACATTAACCATCATGAACTTCGAAGTATGCTTAATAGAGCAACCAATATTTTTCGAACGACTTTCCTATTAAGCTTGTTACTCCTATCGGTCTCGTTCTAGTCAAAATTTTAAGGCTTAGGTTCGCGTAGGTTACATGTTCCTAAGGCGGGCAAGAAGGAAACGGTGATGAAATCCGAGTCCTTATCTTAATTTGGCCTGGCCTTGCCCTTTACTAGAAATTAAACCGTATTCAGACCTCAACATATATGCATACAAAATCATCAAGTAAACCCGCTGACAGGGGATTCGCGGGTGTTTAGAATTCTTATCTCCCGTTCCAGACGGGGGATGAACCATTGAAGTCGACTCGGGCCACTGACTCCTATGTCAGTGTACGAACCTGGTAGGCCTTAAAAGATGTTTATATTTATGAGCCTACATGTAATAACCGCAAGTGCACGGCGTCTATCGGAGACGTGGCAAGTACGGGTCGAACCACAGAGACTTGTGGTGCTCTGATTGATCTAAAGGCTTACTACTTACTGATTTCAGGTGACGGTGTAACAACAGGGGGTTTTGTGCCGATACGTCTAAGTTGTAGTGACAAGGAATGATAAATAAAATATAACTAGTGACAATGGGGATGCTAGGGTCTTCAAATCCACCACTAACTCCTATTATGTGTTTAACTAAGTTGAGCTTCTTGTTCCTATGGCAGTTAAGGATAAGGTGTCAATTTTATCTCTTAACTAAGGAGTTTCACCCAGTGACACTTCAATATTCAGCTAAGGCACTAACCTAGAGCACTAGTTGTCTAATTAAGCACAACTAGTCAAAAGAATTAGCAATAGTAATTGAAGTAAGAGCTGAAACACATTCAACACAGATATAACCTAACTACAATGCATACTTGGCATGCATTGTGAGAGAAAAGCACTTGAGGTGTTAAAATTGAAGTTGTCGATAACATTTAGCACTCAAGAATAATTCAACGAGTTTAACACAACATGGAATTAGGGTTTCAATGAAACCCTAGCAGCACACTAAATTAAAACATCAAAATAACAATTAAACTACAAATTAAACCTAATTGGTGCTCAGCTAGCCTGGCATGCCTCAAACATCTTCTACTCACTTCTATTTATACATGCACACATAAACCCTAATTTCACTTTAAAAATAGAAATTAAATCAAATTCACTCTCACCCACGTCTCTGAATCGCTTCTCTCTTCTGTCACTTCGGCTCAGAGTTCCATCCTGGGTTGTTGGCGAAAACCCTAATTCTAACTGCCTCAACCCTAGCTTCTAAGGTGGGAGAAGCTAATGATGGAGGAAGGCAGAACTAGGGTATGGAGGAGTGGTTGCTGATAGAGTTGTTGGCGCTGGCAGGAGAGGTGATGATGAAGGTGGTGAGGTGGTGGCTCTGCAGAGGTATGGGGGAAGGAGGTGGAGCTCTGCAGAGGTATGGGAGAAGAAAGAGAAATGGAAACTGAGAATAGGGTTTGGTCGATGGGTTTTGTTGATGGTGTAGGTATAGGCAACTAGGGTGTGAGGCGGGCACAGCAAGGGACGATGGGAAGGACGCAGCGAGCGTTGGATGTAGCTGGAGAAGATCTGAACGGCTGAAGGTGACTCGGGGCGATTTGGTGTGGAGCGGATGCATCAGGGAACGATGAGCAAGAAGGAGCGACCGTAGGATGTAGCTGGACGAGATCTCAACGGCTCAAATGGTGCGGGCTCGGATCCGGGTCGTGGGTAGCTCGAGCCCAAGTCTTGTAAATGAGTTGCTACTTGTTGGGTTGCAACTGATTCGCGCGCGGGCTTTGGCTTTCTGCTCCATAGATGCTTGTCTCCAATTCTTCGCTCTTTTGGCTCCTCAATTTCTCCGAGCTTTATTTATTACCTAAAAACACAAAATTAATTAATACAAATATTTATTCTTAAAAACAAAGAAAACACAGAATGCAGGGTTATATCGATTTACGAGCACAAAAGATGAGTTAAATGCCAATAAAAAAGGTGTATAAATATGCAATATTTGGCACTCATCAAATACCCCCAAACCTGAATTTTACTTGTCCTCAAGTGAAACAGAAAATAAGAAATCCTAACTATACCCCTGTCGCAGGTCTCTCGAATGCATTTAGCGTATGCACTAAGCCTTTAAACCCCTAGGTGTCCCTAGTGGACGAGTTGTAGTCTCTTGAGGGTTTACAAGAGGTGTACCCACAAAACCTTCTCCAACTTCAGAGTGTAAAAGAGTCTCAAGCCTCCAAGAAGCTATGAGGACATAGAGTTTCTGCATGCTAGTAATGAAGTTAGAACTACCAAAGAACGTATTCTCATCCTTAAGTCTTTGAGCGAGAAGTAACCATACCATATGAAAAATTCGGATTCGATTGTGATCATAAGCCTCGACTTCTGCCTCACTATTAGGGTTTTATGATAATTGCACTCAAAAAGATCGCTTTTTAGTCTCTCATGTGTGCGGCGGGAATAAAGAGAGAAATCCCGCACACGTTGTAGGTAAGAAGGATAACCTTCCGAAATAAAATCTGGAGACTCCACGAAATGTGGACAAAAAGAATCTTTTCCGATGATCTCTAAGAAAGGAAATCAACCATTAGCAAGGGTGGGAGTACTCACTTACCTTCTCACCCGATCGGCAATTAATATCACTCTCTCATAAGAAACCATAGAAACGTATTCAATCTTCGGTCTTCGGTCTTCAACTGTTGATGACGAACTTCTGAACTTTACAAAAACTTGATAACAATTTTTTTTTTTTTTTTTTTTTTTTTTTTAAGTATATGAAATGAAAATAATAATAATACAACACACAAACAATTTTTTTTTTTTTTTTAAAGTATCACAATAAAATAATAAAACTCAATTTTTCACAAACTTCATTAATTCTCATCCTATTTTCTTTTCTTTTTCTTTGTTGCACATAAACCTTGGACTATCTCAACTTTTCTTCCAATATTCTGATGATGCTCCGTTTGCTGACGATGATGTGTTTCTATGGGTCTGTTGATTGAGAGGGAGAGAGTGATGCTAACTGCAAATCGGTATTTAGAAGGAGTTTTCATCTTTAGACGTCACCCTCATGATTGACAAAAACTAGCACTCAAGAGATCAAAAGTAGTGCTGAAATTGGTGCGAAGTTGGGTAGCTCACCATTCCTACCCGGAATTGACGTACGGTGACACACACTCTAACAACTTTTCTAGAAAGTTGCAAAAAATTGAAGGTTGGTGCCTCACTTGATGTAAAATGGGTAGTCTCCACTATGGGTGATCACAATTCTACTACCGAATATCTAAACAGCACCTAATTCGCCCTCCGGTATGGTTAAATCCAACTTTAACGCTCTAATCAACTAAGGAACCCGATTGTGTTCTCCAGTACTTCCAAGTTCTGTTATTTCGGTCAGATTCTCTATGTAAACATAGCTAGAAGCATGCTAGTGACTCTAAAATCTCTAAAAGTTGGAGGTTTTTTTTTTTTTTTTTTTTTTTTTTTTTGAAAATAAAAGATTAAAAAGACTAAAAACTCTATATGCAAATGCACCCCCAAACCTAAATCAAACATTGTCCTCAATGTGTCAACAGATAGGAAAAATTTAAACAGTCACATACCAAGAGAACTATGCTGATAAGAGAAAAGGGAAGAGATTACCGGATGTCGGCGGGAGCAAGGTTAGAGCTTCATTAATCAAGGCTAGAATCCAACATTCTCAGCGGAGATCATATCGGATTAGCACAATATATGCGCAAGAAGACTCAACCGATGCAAGAAAGAAAAATTTAACAAGTCCTACTGGATTATATACAATGAAAATTCACCATACACTAACAATCTAAAGAGTTGAGGATCAACCCAATAGAAAATATATACAAACATCAACAGCCTTACACAAATATAACATGATAGTGCAAGTAAGACTGCAAATGGGAATGATTTTCCCCCAAACCTAAATTTGTCAACAGGTGTGCTTTTGAGAACAAAATCTTGCAAAATTAAAGGTACATCATGCACAAGGTCTAACTCAAAATGAGTTTTGCTAAGAACAGGCAGACATACACATTCCAACTGTGGTTCCTTAAAAGTGTTATACTTTGATGCAAAATAGTCCAAGAGGACTTGGGAGGCACAAAGTTCTAGGCCTAAACTGGGAACTCTCAGAAAAGTTGGTTTAAGATTTTTGTGACAAACTACACCTAGGTTTGGTGGAGGAGTTTCAATTTGTGACTCAGGAGAGAGATTAGGTACATCTAAGTTATTTTCATGTATAAAATCATTTGCACCATCACACACTTTCCTAAAGTCAAAAGAGGGTAAATCATGTTCACCTGCATAGAACAATTTATCAAACTCCATGTCATAATCATCATCATTCAAAAGTTCATTCTCATGTATGACATAATCAGAAGAAACAGGTGATATAGCATGCTCACTTTCACAGGACAATTGCACAGGCCCCAAATCAGCATCACATGTATGAATATTAGAAGAAGCATCATTCATAGGGTTCACAGAAGAGACGCCTAACGTCTCTGAACCAAAAGATTCCATCATATTTTCTGCATGCACATGCTCTTCTAACATATCATATTCATCATCATCATCATCATAACAAAAATGCATTTCCCTATTAGCATTTCTAGTATACTCTTTTACCTCTAGATTAGGTTCATATTCAGTGTTAGTTGCATGAGTAGGAATAAAAACACTATTTTCAAGATTTACTTTATTAGGGACAATAATCATCCTATCATGAACTGCCTTCCATTCTTCCTTTTCTAAATGAATAAGGTTCATCTTTAAGAACATGTGACATTGTTCAATGGAGGGAGAGTCTTCAATAGTGGGTATGCATGTTTCATATGAATAATCATTAAATGGTTGTGCATGAGGTTCACTAGAGAAGGGAGATTCAGACATGTTGTTATATGGATGATCATGCATTGCATTCAGGTCAAGCCTAGCATTTTGTTCCATGAGAGTTTCCATTAGTGATTGTAAACAAGGAGTCGGGGGAGTATAAAATTGTTCAACTCCCCACTGTGGTGACTGATACATGTGCTCATGATGGTTAGGGTATGAATATTCAAGGTCGGGGCCCTGAGATGGTTCATAGTACTCTCTAAAATCACTATGGTATGTGGGGGGTTCATATTGTGAAGCATGCCCATAAGCAAGCTCTCTAATGGATTTGTTTGTATCCCCAGTTGCAGACCAAAATCCTGACATGATTTAGCACTCAAATTGAACTCAAAACTTAGTTTGGTTTGTGTGGGCTTTGATTTGGTTTAAATGGGATTCATTTTGGTTTTTGTGGGCTCCTTTGGTTTATTGGGCTTCAGATTTGGTTGAGGAGGGTTTTGGTTTGTTGTGGGCTTGTTGTTTGGTTTTTGTGGGAAGCCCAATAGTTGTGTGCAACGCCCAGGTTGCTGTGCAGCCCAGAGGTTATGGAAAATCCAGCCCAAAGGTTATGGGAAGTGGGCTTAGTTATGTGTACAGCCCAACAGTTCAGCTGATGTGGGCTGAAGGTTGGCGAATGCAAAGCCCGGTGGGTGGGCTTCGGTGTGTGTCTGACCCCAGTGTGGGTTATGTGGGCTCAGATTTGGTTTTTGTTAAGCAGCCCAAATTTTTGTGAAACTTGCACAGCCCAGTTGCACAGTTTGGTTCAAAAGGCTCAGCCCATTAGTTGGGCTTCTGTTCAAGCGCAGTGGAACTGGGTAATTGCACAGCCCAGGAAAAGCAACAGAAATTACACAATTTCTGATACACAGCACTGCTTTAGCCAGTGTGCACACACAGGCCTGAGAGCAGCTCAGCTCATGCACAGGGGTTTGAAGAATTTAGCAGGTATGGTTCAAGGTGCATCACAAGGTCTAGGTTACGCACCACTGGCTGTCAGCCAAGGCAAGGCAGCAACAGGGGCTGAGTTATGCTCAGGGTATGCAAGGGGTTATGCTCAGCTAACTTGGCTTTCCAAGTTGTGACCCAACACTTGCAGCTTCAGGGGGCTAGCAAGGTGGCTCACAAGGTCTGTGAGGTTTAGGCACAGCGGCTACAGGGGCCTGCTGCTAAGCACAGATGATGAGTAACAATGGGAATGGCAGCTAAGTTATCATGTGAACACGGCTTAGCATGCGACAGTTCTCCGCTCATGCACGGCCTCAGTTCATGCACAGGTTATAGCTTTCTTAGCTAGCAACAGTTCATGGTTTTTGCAGGGTTCAAGCTTGCATTCAGGTCACAGGGCAGATGGAGTTTAAGGGTTACAGAGGATACAAGGCGAATCACAGCATCATGAGAATCAAGAGCTAGCCATTATGCATACAGATTCACCAATGCACAGGTTAGTGCTAGTTTGGCTAACCTCCTATTCGCAGCTCAGGTGCAACTGTGACAGGGTAGTTGTAGCCACCTGGCTATGTTGTTCTGCACCTTGTCTTCCTTGGGTTTGCTCAACACAGCAGCACAGCAGCACCTGTTTACTCAACAAACAATCTTAGTTCCCAATATTGCACAGCTGAACACAGGATAAGGTGCATAGATGCACAGCTACAATGGATCAGGTCTAAGTTAGACAAGACTTGCTAAGGTGCCTGTGCTCGTGTGTCACGGGAGGATGGAAAAGATTGTGAGTATTAGTGGATTAACAGAATAAGGCATGCATAAGCTCAGGGTCTCAGACTGCAAGGACCAATGGGTGTCAAATGAGTATGACAAGATATGAATTTGACAAGATATGAAGTGCAGCTGAACTGAAACAATGGGGTAAAGCCAAGTCAGATTGCAAGGACCAATGGACTAAACAAGCTTCAGAGCACAGCTGAGCTGAAGCTTTAGAGCACAGCAGAGAGATACCAAAATGCAGGATTATTGTGCAGTGTACACAAGCTGCTAGGTTACCAGCTAAAGTGCAATGAACAACATGCACTGAGATGAGGCAGTGATGCAGGGATGTACAGAAATAGGTGCAAGAATGCAAGAACAGAGTGTAATAGAAGATGCAATGAACAATAAAACTAACAGCTATACTACACTAATAAAGGATTAAAAGTAGTAACTCAGACAAATATGTACAGGGGAGAAAATCCAGTGAAGACAGGCCAATGATCAACAGGGCACACGCCAAGTCCCCGGCAGCGGCGCCAAAAACTTGGTAGGCCTTAAAAGATGTTTATATTTATGAGCCTACATGTAATAACCGCAAGTGCACGGCGTCTATCGGAGACGTGGCAAGTACGGGTCGAACCACAGAGACTTGTGGTGCTCTGATTGATCTAAAGGCTTACTACTTACTGATTTCAGGTGACGGTGTAACAACAGGGGGTTTTGTGCCGATACGGCTAAGTTGTAGTGACAAGGAATGATAAATAAAATGTAACTAGTGACAATGGGGATGCTAGGGTCTTCAAATCCACCACTAACTCCTATTATGTGTTTAACTAAGTTGAGCTTCTTGTTCCTATGGCAGTTAAGGATAAGGTGTCAATTTTATCTCTTAACTAAGGAGTTTCACCCAGTGACACTTCAATATTCAGCTAAGGCACTAACCTAGAGCACTAGTTGTCTAATTAAGCACAACTAGTCAAAAGAATTAGCAATAGTAATTGAAGTAAGAGCTGAAACACATTCAACACAGATATAACCTAACTACAATGCATACTTGGCATGCATTGTGAGAGAAAAGCACTGAGGTGTTAAAATTGAAGTTGTCTGATAACATTTAGCACTCAAGAATAATTCAACAGAGTTTAACACAACATGGAATTAGGGTTTCAATCAAACCCTAGCACACTAAATTAAAACATCAAAATAACAATTAAACTACAAATTAAACCTAATTGGTGCTCTGGCTAGCCCAGGCATGCCTCAAACATCTTCTACTCACTTCTATTTATACATGCACACATAAACCCTAATTTCACTTTAAAAATAGAAATTAAATCAAATTCACTCTCACCCACATCTCTGAATCGCTTCTCTCTTCTGTCACTTCGGCTCAGAGTTCCATCCTGGGGTTGTTGGCGAAAACCCTAATTCTAACTGCCTCAACCCTAGCTTCTAAGGTGGGAGAAGCTAATGATGGAGGAAGGCAGAACTAGGGTATGGAGGAGTGGTTGCTGATAGAGTTGTTGGCGCTGGCAGGAGAGGTGATGATGAAGGTGGTGAGGTGGTGGCTCTGCAGAGTATGGGGGAAGGAGGTGGAGCTCTGCAGAGGGTATGGGAGAAGAAAGAAAAATGGAAACTGAGAATAGGGTTTGGTCGATGGGTTTTGTTGATGGTGTAGGTATAGGCAACTAGGGTGTGAGGCGGGCACAACAAGGGACGATGGGAAGGACGCAGCGAGCGTTGGAGGTAGCTGGAGAAGATCCGAACAGTGAAGGTGACTCGGGGCGATTTGGTGTGGAGCGGATGCATCAGGGAACGATGAGCAAGAAGGAGCGACCGTAGGATGTAGCTGGACGAGATCTCAACGGCTCAAATGGTGCGGGCTCGGATCCGGGTCGTGGGTAGCTCGAGCCCAAGTCTTGTAAATGAGTTGCTACTTGTTGGGTTGCAACTGATTCGCGCGCGGGCTTTGGCTTTCTGCTCCATAGATGCTTGTCTCCAATTCTTCGCTCTTTTGGCTCCTCAATTTCTCCGAGCTTTATTTATTACCTAAAAACACAAAATTAATTAATACAAATATTTATTCTTGAAAACAAAGAAAACACAAAATCTGGGGTTATATCTGATTTCTGAGCACAAAAGATGAGTTAAATGCCAATAAAAAGGTGTATAAATATGCAATATTTGGCACTCATCAGAACCCGAGGGGCCGAGACAGTATCGTAACTGTCGTCCTTCCTTGTGCAGTTTATATTTAAAATAACCCTTCCTTGGGGTTTAAAAATAATAATGTTCAATGTCCCAAAAAAAAAATCAAAAAAAAATCAAAAAGAAAGTCCAAAAATAAAACCCTAATTACAGTTTCTAAAAAAAAAAATTATATATATGTATATATATACAAAAATCTTCTTTTTTTAACTCCTTTGGATTGCTCTTTTCTTTCTTCTTTGGCTTCGCTTTTCTTTTATTTTTAGCTTAGCTCCAAATCTGAAAGTAAACACAAAATACCAAATGCATAAAAAAACAAATATAATAAAAATCAAAATAAAACCTAAAAACAGATCTAAAAACAAGTCCGCGTCGGCGGCGCCAAAAATTGATCGAATTTTATATAGTGGTAAGATAGGTTGTCGTTCACTCGGTCTTGTAGAGATTGGTTTTAAGGTTTAAAATAGAAAACACTAAAAATAAAGTAAATATATACAAAATATTGTCACATGACGAAGAGAGTTACTGGGACTAGGATTTCGTCGAATTCATAACATAGGTTCAATTTATTTATTCTCAATAATTAAAGCTCAATAAATAAAATTAAAATGGACTTATTTTGCCAAGGTAGATTCTCAAAAGATTAGTTGTAAATCCTAAGCATGATGTATCAAAACATTTAAGCTAAGCATACCTCATCAAATTAAATGACAACCAATTAATTCAAATCATATTTCAATTAAAATTAATGCAAAAGTCTTAAAAAGAATTAAATAATTTTACCCATGTATGAAATTCGTCTTCCTCCATCGTCCCAGTGTTGGAGTTTAGCTCATCATGTTGGAAACACGCCCAAAGTATGATTTTCATTGCTCAAAAGGTGCTTACAAGGATGAAAATATATGAAAACAGAGATTCGTAACACTTATATTTGTTACAATGGACACTGTTACAGAACGATAAAACTTAATCTGTCAGCCGACACCGTAAGCGCTGCGACCCTCAAATATTTGTCGTTCACACTGTAGCATGAACGACTGTCCACAGGCGTCTTATGTTTTTCAGTTCTGCAGCAGCAGAAACTTCTCTCTGCAACTCGTGATTTCTCACACTGTTGACCTATGTTTACTTCCCAATCACTCCATCCACTTCTGAGAATTCCATAAGCCTATTTATACACTCCCAAGACCCAAATCTCTTGACTTTAATGCATACATATTCTCTTTATTCTTCTCGGCTATTAACGGGTCATAACTTCTTTTGTTGCTTCTTCACATGTTTTTCTGGTGTCGACACACTCCCAGAACATCTCTGCACAACTCTAACCACGCTGCATCACACGAAATCTTCAAACATATCTCAACCAACTCGTGACAACCCGAGAAATATTCTCTTCCTATGCTTTATGATATACCGAGATCTTCCCCTTTTTGAACGTTAATAAATGCATTTCCAACCCTGTTTTATCTTCACAAGATATTCCCAAATCAAGTCCACAATAAAATCTCCACAAAATCACCAAAACTTCAATTCAGTATATCTCGCAGTTGATCGGGTTTATTTTCCCGCCAAAAATGTTTTCAAACGAAGAAGAAAGGGTTTCCCCTTATCCAACAGCTGGGGTGCCCTTAGCAGCTGGCGCCTTGGGGTGCAAATAGTAAAGAAGGTGCCCCTTATCAGTTGAGGTGCCCCTTGGTAATTGAGTGCCCTTATCCAAATATGGGGTCCATTTAGCAGTTGTCCTCCGGGGTGCCCTGAGTGATTTTTCGAGCCGAATTTTCCAAAAATGTTTATTTCCCAAAAATACCTACAAACACATAAAACATCAATATTAGTACAAAATCGAGCGCCAACAATACATAGTATTAAGATCAAATTAGACACAAAATGTGTCTATCAGTGCGGCTGTGGAATATTATAGGGGTTATCTTGTATCTTTATAAACTCCTTGATGAATGCATTTAGTTTCGACTATATGATGACATCTAAACAGGTTGATATGTTGTCCTCTTTTGGTCATGAAGTATCTCTATGAAAATTTCATGAGGATCCCACTAATTTCCGTACCTTTGCCAATTCATATTGACAAAAAGGGGGAGAATTAATGTGTAGTTCATACTACAAATACATATGGTTTACCGATAATTATGTAAGGGGGAGTGGTTTTCATTGTGAGATGAAGTAATGACTAAGAGGGAGTAATACATATCACCATAGTATTGTTGTCAAAGTTGTGATACAATTGAACTTTGATGTTGTGTAATGATACTATGACACTGTATAACAATGATTGAGAGCAACTGTTTTCTCATTATTATAGCTACGGATCTTCAACAACTATGATGCTGAGTTGAACACATTTGGAATCATTGGAGTACTTGAAAGTGACGAAAATTTCGAGTAATGTTGAAGAACCAAGGAGATCAAGCATTTGGATGAGAAGCTACAAAGTTTATTTATTTTTTAATCCATATGTATTGATAGTTTTGTCACTAAAATTGACAAAGGGGGGAGATTGTTAGAGCACTGCTCGATCGAACTCGCAAGTATTGCTATCTCAAGCTTGTTTGTCAATGTTAGTGATCAAAACTATAAGTCTTGATTTCTAGTCTACTTATAGATGTCTTGGACTAGGATAAATTGTGTGGTTGAGCATTAGACTTCATGGCGTTCATCATCAATTGAAGACGAAGAACTACTAAGCAGAGCTTGTGGAACTTCATCAAAAAAGGTATGTGGAGACTAAAACTCATCTATCACTTGGAAAGTCTATTTCTACTTTATCTCCTATATTGAGACATAAGTCATGTTACGATATAGTTTTCTATTATACACATTTGAGATTTCGAGCTGAGTTTATCTCGCTTACATATTTCTCGGAATATGTGTTGGTAAGCTTTCACTTCAACCAAGTTCATCTTGATCATGTGAAAATCGCCGAGTAACATCTTACATGGTTTGTGTGATACAATAATTTGGTGTAGACTTGGAATGTTTCGTTATGATTATTTCAATTAACTTGAAAATCGCTTTGATGCTAATATTGTGTGAAAACGGCTATAGTCATCCTCTAAGAAAGTTTCAATGATTGAAATAAGAGTTTAGAATACTTAATCATCATTGGATTATAAACATAGTGTGCATTCTTGCATGTATGTGATCCATGACCGGAACTAAAGTATGCATACTCGTATGCGTACTTGAAGTTGTGAAATTCTGTGTACCAAGTACACATACCTGTACGCATACTTGCGTAAGGTATAGGTCCGGGAATTTCTGCTGGGTTTTGGAAGTGTACTAAGTATGCGTACACGTTCGCATACTGGCGAACCCAAACTCAGATCGGCTACTTAAGTATGTGTACACGTTTGCACACTTGAGTGGTTAAAGTTCTAAAATCGGTTGGCTTATGAACTAATACATTTATATATTAAGGAATGCATTCTTTGCAAATCGTGGCTATAATGTTCATGAATTGATTCGAGTGAATCAAACCGATTTTGCTTTGATTGTGTTCTTGTATATTTCTATGAGAATATAGCAATTGAACAACTCTTTAACTAGGTTCATTTAAGTCATTTGAACTAGTTATGGTTAAGATGAATAAGGTTGATATGAGAGTGTTCATATAGCTAACCTCGGTTAACTACGGTTGATCCAACATGGTGTACACGTTTAGGTACGGTTACAAACCTAAATGAGGGAACATTTCATTTGTGTATAACAAGCTAAGTTCGATCTAACGGTTGAAAGATATTAGCTTAAATCTAATCATGTTTTCATCTAATAGTGAATATTGAATGCTTTGTTACCAAGGTAACTTAGATTGCAAACCCTGATTTGAAAACTATATAAAGGAGAACTCTAGCAACTGGGAAATCTAATCCCCACACCTCATGTGTGATACTAGTTGTATAAGCTAGAGTCGATTCTCCTTTAACCTTAGGTTTTTCACGAAGCCCTTTAGGTTAACGACTTAAAGACTTAATTGGGATTGTGAAGCCAGACCCAACTATTTTCTCTGTAGTTGCGTGATATCTTGCTGTTTCTATCGTGTTTGAGTACTATCTTCTCTACGATTGGCTCGAGATTTAATCTCCGATACGCAAGATAAAAAGTAGTCACAAACATCTTCGTCTCATCGTTTGTGATTCCACAATATCTTGTTTCGCTACCATACGATTAAGATTCATGTGAGGGGATTGAAATTTCTAGGTTGTTCTTCGGGAATATAAGTCTGGTATATAAATTGGTTCATGTTCACCTTGATTTATCAAAAGACGGAACAAAACTCGTAGGTATTTATGTGGGAGACAGATTTATCTATTCATATAGACTTTTCTGTGTGAGACATATTTGTTTATCAAGTCTTTGACTTTGGGTCGTAGCAACTCTTGGTTGTGGGTGAGATCAGATAAGGGAATCAAGTGCATAGTATCCTGCTGGGATAAGAGACGTAAGGAGACCAATTGTACCTTGAATCCGTGTGAGATTGATTATGGTTCAACAACAGTCCAGTCCGAAGTTCATTGGTAGTAGGCTAGTGTCTGTAGTGGCTTAATACAGTATGGTGTTCAAATCTGGACTAGGTCCTGGGGGTTTTCTGCATTTGCGGTTTCCTCGTTAACAAAACTTCTGGTGTCTGTGTTATTTCTTTTCTGCATTATATTTTGTTATATAATTAAAATATCACAGGTTGTGCATTAACATCAATCAATTAGATAATCCAACCTTAAATTGATTGACACTTGAACATTGGTCTTTGGTACCGTCCAAGTTGTTTCACATAATAATCAGGCTCGCGGATTTCTATCTGTTTGATTTGCTGATTACATTGTGAAACAGAGATATAAAACTCTTTGATATACTTTTCTCTAGATTGAGTCTGGCTGTCTAGTTGATTCTCTTGAAAGTATATTGGAGTTTGTTTATTCAGATTGCCAAACGAAATATTGGGTGTGGTTGTTAGACCCCCTCTTTTTCAGTTGTTAGACCCCCGCTTTTTCAATTGGTATCAGAGCAGACAAACACGTTAAGACCTCATAAGTCTGTGTTTGAAGCAATCTGGTTATTATGGACAAGTCTATCTCTAATAACGTACCAGTTAAAAAATTATCATATATTTTTCAAAACTTAAATTCTCTTGAGAGAACTGTCACATCTAGGTCAAAATCTAAACATCCTTGTGATGTAGAAGCTGTTGATAACTGGGAAACACGCCTAGAAGAACAGTTGGATGAACTTTCTGATGAAGGAGATTCAGATATTGATAGAGATGTTAATGAGGATGTGTCCGAGTATGTTAAGTTTTTGGATTCGTTAAAAATTAAGAAGATTACAACTTTTCATGTCACCTCTTCTGACTCCTCTCTGTCGAGAAAACAAGAAATTGAAAAGGATTTACGAAGGTCTTTATGGTTGGAATCGCTCTTGCGAATCGGTCCTCAAAGATTCCGAGGAAAACCTTAGTATAAAGTCACTTGAATGTGATAATGTTTATCAAAAATACTTCTTGTTGGAAGAGAAACTTGCAGAAACTGAGGCAAGGATTAACTCCCATCAAACAAGTTTTGTTGACAGAGAAAGCGCTTATCTCGCTCGAGAAAAATTCCTTGAGGCTGATTTAGCTGCTGCTCTTGATAAAATCAAGATGTTGGAAGATGACTTGAAAAAGTTCAATAATAGTTCAAGCAAATTAACCACTATGCTAGGAGCAAGTAAAAATCATCGTGATACACGAGGATTGGGCTATAAGGGAATATATGCTCCAAGTATTAGCAAAGAGGTAAAATTTGTCAAGGCTAGTGATTCTTCTGAGCAAAAGGTTTCCACTGATGGCAAAAGTGAAATACCTTCACCAACAGTTAAGGTTCGAAAGAGAAAAGTATATCAACCTCCAAAACAAGCACACATGAATTCGGGTAAGGGCGTTCCTTATATTTGTCATTATTGTGGAAACAAAGGTCACCTGGAAAGGAGATGTCGTTTTCGTATAAGGAATGAAAAACTTCATGACGTTCTAGTTTGGGTGTCAACAAAAGTGATTAAACCTAGATCATATGTTAAGGCTAATACCCTTGACATTTCATGTTGTGAATTTCCAACCTTTAGGCAAAGGAATCAGTGTTGTGATAAATCCAGTTTTGCCTATAAACGTCATACAAAGTCTTTTCACAATCGTAATGGTTATCAAAAGGATAACTTCGTAAAGACGAAGACAAGATCCTATGCTCCCAATTATGAAAAGGCGAGGGTACCCAAATATACCTCAAGCTAAAACTTTTCCACCTATAACTCCTTTCTCCGAAAGTGATTATTTATGGACAGAGTCGAGACAATACAACTAATCGGTTCACACTTCGTGTGATCGTCTATGGATACGAGATCGAGACAATACAATAACGAAGTATGTTTACTTGATAAGAGGTTCGTACCTAACCAAACATAATATGATTACTATCAAGTAAATAGGAATTAACGTTTGTGTAATTTACTTTAAATTATAATAACACCAATTATAATTGCGGAAAATAAAAATAAATGACACATCAAGATTTTGTTAACGAGGAAACCGCAAATGCAGATTAACCCTGGGACCTTGTCCAGAATTGAATACTCTCAGGATTAAGCCGCTATACAAAATCAAACCAACTTCGTATAGTTGAGACCAAGCAACTAAACCTATAGTTCACCTAGTTCCGTCTGTATTCCCACGCCTCCAACTTATGAATAAGTCACGTACTTGGAACAATTCCTTTGGTTCGTATTCCAAACAGTAAAGGAACAACAAATCTGTTTGGTAACAACTCTTTTCAACCAAGTAATGCGAGTTCGACAAAGGCTCTTCTGTTTATATCAATAAACTCCTTCGTCGGGTTCTTAGATCTATCTTATTATCAACTACCGAAGTAATTGTTAAGATTTTGCAATCAATACTTTTAATCACCAAGAATTATATTGATGCCGATCTACACAACTAGTCAATCTAATCTACCACAAGGATAAACCGACTATAGTTGGATCATCTTTTACCGAAACAAGTATTGTGCACACCAAAGATTATGAACCCCAAATCAGAAATCTTCAATATCTTCTTTGTCTTCAAATTTTCTTATATCTTCAATAAACGCCTGCACACAACAAATTGAATCTCTTGTGATCAATCATGCACAGAACGGAGTATGTTAACAATGGATTATCACAAGATTTCTTTAGATCTACAAACAGTCTAAAGATCCTTGTCGAAACTTCGATCTAGTTTGAGTGAATCTTATATCGTAAGAGAAATTCTCAAGCATAAACAAACTAGGTGCAATCAAAGTTCAACCACCGTTAGTCAATCAAATCAATCGAAAACACAAGATAAACCACAATTATCTAGTTTCCCACCAACGGTACTAATAGAGCTTCTCAATCCCAAAAAAGACTTTAAACTGAGCGGCCATAAGAGATTTCGCCTAATTAGGTTACTCTCCTCTCCGAATAGGCGGCTTCACCAGTAACAACACAACCGAAGAAGTTTGTTGTCACGAAGGATTAGTTTGCTAGAAATGCAAACTTCAAGTATTTATAGACAAAGAAGTTTGGACACCAAGGAATTTCCAAAACCGAAAATATTCTCAAGATATGCAATATATTCCAAATTCGGTTTCCATAATTCCTGGAAATGCTCTGTCCAATACATTGACCGAAAATCTCTGTGGAAAATCTCCAACTAGTAAATGCACATTACTAATTCTCATTTTCCTAAAATAAAATTAAAAACCTTAAATAAAAGATTCTTGACTTATTTATGTTTCGATCCTGGGATTTTCTTCCTTTAGCTATTAAGGATCAACTTTGAACAATTAAAGATAAGTATTATTGCACATGTTCAAAGTATGTCGACATCCTTACTTTGTAATTCTTCTTTCATACTTACAATCTTGAAACCGATTTGCCACACTTCCAAACAAGTTTAGAATTGGTTCATCTGACTTTCAAGAACTATGTGATTGATCAAGAACACTCAATCACCAATCATGGGTTTAACGGTTCTACCAAAACAAGTTTCGGTTCTACCTCCATGTGAGTATTGTGCATAGTCACACTAGCTTTCCAAAATTCGGTTGAGAAGGTACTAGGATCGGTTCACCACATATACATGGTATCTAACTTGAATGTGTTTCACATGTCCATAGGATCGGTTCCCCTCTGCCTAAAAACGTGTTGCACATGTCCATAGGATCGGTTCCCCTTTCTTCTAAAACATGTTGCACCTCATACAAGGACCGATTCCCCTTTGTGATAGGTTTCACCTCTTACTAGGATCGGTTCCCCTTTACCCAGAGTCGGTCTTACCAATAACACAAAATCGATCATACCATCTCAGGTGATTACTTAAGATCGGTTTTACTAATAAAAGTCATACCAATACAAAAGTCAGGCCTTTGTGAATAGTTTTACCAAGAACACAAATAAGTCATGAGTGGTTATACTAATCACACATATTGGTAGTTCAAAATATATGCAATGAATAACAATACCAATAATGCCTGGCGATTTTCTTTTCGATTCACAAAACAAGTTCATGAATTTGCTCCTTAAAACACATGTAAAACATTATTTCCTAGGATGAAATCCTCACCTCATACCCATACATAATCACAATAGCATTTAAACGATTATTTCGATGTCTTATCTACAAAGTTTAATGGTTAAGAAATAAACCTCGTATTGTATTCCTTAATACTATGTCTAACTAGAGTGTTTATGCTTCGCAGTTTTGTTTTCAATATGCACGACTTGAAAGATACGTTAGGGAATGAAACAGTTCAAGTCAAATATCACTATCCTCAAGTGGAAGGATGATGTTGTCGTTGTAGCTTCTTACTTCTTCAAGTCTTCGCAATACTTGTAATGTCTCATATCCTAATACTTTCAAGCTAACCTATACGAAGTTGACTCTAGTACATAATCAATCGACTCTTTAAATGAGTTTTGATTCACTAAAATATGACCACCAAACTTGACATACCAACGCTTGGTGGGTTCAACCGAGCTATGCTCTAACAATCCCCACCTTTGTCAATTTTAGTGACAAAACTCTTACATCATATGGATAAACAAATTACAAGAATTCATTACACATACGCTTGATTCCCGAATTCAACAACACAATAACCTGTATACATCCAATCCTTAAATACCGCTGTTGACATTATAATAACAAAGAGTATTAGCTTTGTTACTCCCTTTGTAGTCCATATAACTACAAGTATATGATATGCTACTCCCCCTTAGTTTATGCTTTCACTCTTTCGTTAAATAAACATTTAAGCACAATTGTCCTTTCCCTTAGTGATACCAATCAATATAAATCAATACCAGTATCACTTGTTTACTTCATATATTTCTCCCCCCTTTTGTCACAAAATGACAAAGAAACGAAAAAATAAAGGACAAACCGGAAAGAATCTTACAAATCTCAAAATAGACTTGCAACCTATAAAGTTAAGCACGAGGGTTATTATGTTTTCATATGTTATCAAGGAAAAAATTGCCCGAAGAAATTTTCCCTAATAGTTTAGCAAACCAAAAATAAACTAAGCACCTTAGTTCCTTTGCTAAACCGATTGTACAAATACAATCGCTTGTTCGATAAGAACAAAATAAAGATAACTCTGTTTTTCTCATCAGGTTCTAATTATCCATATAACTTAGACCTTTAAATTTTAAACAAGACAAGTACTAGGTTAGTTAACTAGCATTTCTTGTTAAGGCATTCGATTAGACTTGAATAACCGAAACCTCCACTTTGATAAGTCTAACTAAGATCATAATTAACTTAGTTTCTCTTATCCGGAATCGAATTGGACTAAACAATTCATCTCGTAAACCTTTTCTTTCGTTAAGCCATAAATAATTCATACAAACCAAATAAATCAACTTGCATAATTATTCACCTCAACCGGAAGCAATTGAAACAACATAGACATTAAAGCACCGCAATTGCACTGAAATTTTGTAAGCTTAAACGATTGATACCACACAATAAAGCAAGATAACAATAGTTTTTCTTAACCGGAAACAATTGAATAACACACACATCCATACACAAATAATGGAATAAAACATCAATTGTACGGAAATTTTGTTAAGCAAAAGCAATAAATATACGCAATAAAATCAGGCTTTTCTTAAACAGGAAAACAATTAACTAACAAGATTGTTACCTCAAATTTCGCATCCTCTTCTCCAATATGTTTGCATCTTCTTCTAGGGAGAATTGATATCGAAATATCATTATGTTGTCATCCTTATGCAAAACAAAAGAATAAAAACAACCAACCTTTACCAGAGAAAGGTTGAAAACCGATTTTTAACTATTGCAAGCAAAAGTTGAAAACCCCAAAACACATATGCTTTTATGCTAAACCAAAACCGATTCAATATATTGTGACTTTTTCACATATTGTTTCTATCAGAACCCTTCATGATCCTTTGATAAAGCCTACCAACATGGGCTAGAACTTAATCCTGCTAAATCAAAAAGTCACCCAAACCATAAGGGTTCACAACATTATGAGATCGAATATCAAGGTAATAAAACCGAAATCAAACATCCCATAAACATACATAGCAATAAGATAAAGCATTCAAGCACGTGCTATTTAAATCAAAAACTATCACAAGAAAAATTATAAATCAAATAATTTTATTCATAATAAGAAGATAGTTTTATTCATAATAGACCAAATACAATCATTGAAAGAAATCAAAAATTGATGTCTATTTCCTGGATTAAGTATCACAGCATATAACTTAATCTCTAGTGGTGCTCTTATTGTTCACTGAGGTTTCTTCAGTGTTCAAACTTTTAAAGCATGTCTCAAGGGACTTGTCTGCAACCACTTCCTGTTTCTCAAGCTTTTCAACTTGAACATTCATGTCAGCAATATCAGCTTTTGTTTCCTCAATCTTATCCTTGAGCCAATCTTGATTTAGAACCGTTATTATGAGATTGGTTCTTAGTTCCTCAAAACCTTGGATATAGTCAATCATACTATCAGAGCGAATCCACTTGGTTTTGGTTGGATCTTGTAGGTTGTAAGCCAACAGACATGACTCATCTTGTGATCCAACTGAACTATCAGAATCATAAACAGACATGATATTTGATATGTTTCTCTTCTTCCTCTCTGTATTGATTCCTTGACAATCTTTAACCTTTTGAGCTTCCTCCTTATTAGCCTTTGAGATACTGCGAGTTATTGGAGGCATGCTCGGTTCTATATATATATATAAAAGGATTGATCAGGGTATCAGAATACAGGCAGGAGATAGTTTCCCTTTAAAAAAGAGACAACTTTCGGACCGAAAGATATCAGGGGAAACCGAAAATATTAAAGAATATATTTCGTTTCCTTTGTCCGAACTTCTTAAGCTGGAAGGTTTATCAAAATTTGAAAATTCCAAATAAAACCTATTTCTGTAAGATCATGTTAATCATGAACAATTTTTTTTAGGCAACCATGGATTCACAGTTATCCATAAATTGTCACAACTTTTTTGATAAACAGCTACACAAACGAATGTGCTCCAGTTTTATTGTGCCTTTCCCATCCATGAATAAGAGCACGAAAAAGGATGAGAGTGCACAATTTTGATACAACTAGGTTGCATCGGAGTAAGATTTTTCTAGCTTACAGTGAGTATCAGAAACATAGTTCATGTTTCTCTTAGGGAATTTCGGCCCAAAATATTTTCTCCTAAGACGATGATCTTTTCTAACTCTAGAGATATGATCATGTGGAGAAACTATACTAACGTGAGAATTTTCAGAGATAGATAAAACTTTCTTAATTCTTTCAATGAGATTTTCATATGATTTTCTTATTTTAGGGACTTCCTTATAATCCACATTAGTGTTTTCATATGATTTTCTCATTTTCATATGATTTTCTCCGACAATCAGGACTTCCTTATAATTGTTTCAGATAATTATTATCTGAAACAATTATCGGAGATTCCTGATTGTTTCTTTTGGCAGAGATTTCTCTCTTTCTCTTTCTTCTGGAGTCGTTGTTCATCAAAACAATGATTGTTTCGATATGGATGAGGAGGAATCTTTTTCCAAAAGCGATTATCAACTATTTCCTCTGATTCTTTTGAGTTGATCTTATCAGGCAGTGGTATGATCTGTCTTTCTACTGAGAAATGGTCTTTCAGTTTTTAAGATAAGAAACTTCCTTTAATATTTTTACCACCGTATGTTGAAGAAGTATAAGTTTCCGGTCAAGTGATTGAAAATTGTATTCCTTAAGATCACTTTCACAGAATCAGTTCAAAGTTTCCTTCGGACAAGATTTCGTTTGATCATCAATAGATATAGAAGATGGTTTCTTATCCTCTTCTGACTTGATGTAGTTAGGCAAACTACCATCATCTTGATCTGTTTCAGATTTGACTAAACCGGTTTTATCACAATCTGTAAAAGTCGAGCAAGGACTTTTAGTTTCCTCAACATCAGAAGAAATCACAACAGCATCATTAGTCGGAGTCATAGGACGTGTCTCTTTTTCTTGAGAAAGAGTTTTCCCAAGAGCTTCTAATTTGACAGTAAGATTCATATTCTCTATAGCTAGAATATTCAGTTGAATGTCTTTATCTTTGATCTCCTGTTTAAGAAGATTTGTATCTGTCTTTAATAACACCACTTTAGAAGACAGAGATTTTATAGGCTTTAGGAGTTTTACCAACTCTTTATCAGCATCTTCTTTTCCATCAAATATGGACACAGATATTTTCGCAACTCCTGGATCATGAGTCAACGAATTAGTAACATCTTCCACCTTTGAGTAGTCATACTCTTGCATAACGTTAACTAAATCAGACATAGATTTAATTTCTTATAGGTTGGATCGCACCAAACACAGATTGTTAGATCTTTTCGTGTTTGCCTACTCTGATACCAAATGAAAAGGCGAGGGTACCCAAATATACCTCAAGCTAAAACTTTTCCACCTATAAGTCCTTTCTCCGAAAATGATTGTCTATGGACAGAGTCGAGACAATACAACTAATCGGTTCACACTTCGTGTGATCGTCTATGAATACGAGATCGAGACAATACAACAACGAAGTATGTTTACTTGATAAGAGGTTCGGACCTAACGAAACACAATATGATTACTATCAAGTAAATATGAATTAACGTTTGTGTAATTTACTTTAAATTATAATAACACCAATTATAATTGCGGAAAATAAAAGTAAATGACACAGCAAGATTTTGTTAACGAGGAAACCGCAAATGTAGAAAAATCCCGGGACCTTGTCCAGAATTGAATACTCTCAGGATTAAGCCGCTATACAAAATCAAATGAACTTCATATAGTTGAGACCAAGCAACTAAACCTATAGTTCACCTAGTTCCGTCTGTATTCCCAAGCCTCCAACTTATGAATAAGTTACGTACTTGGAACAATTCCCTTGGTTCGTATTCCAAACAGTAAAGGAACAACAAATCTGTTTGGTAGCAACTCTTTTCAACCAAGTGATGTGAGTTCTACAAAGGCTCTCTTCTGTTTATCTCAATAAACTCCTTCGTTAGGTTCTTAGATCTATCTTATTACCAACTACTGAAGTAATTGTTAAGATTTTGCAATCAATACTTTTAATCACCAAGAATTGTATTGATACCGATCTACACAACTAATCAATCTAATATACCACAAGGATAAACTGATTATAGTTAGATCCTCTTTTACCGACACAAGTATTGTGCACACCAAAGATTATGAACCCAAAATCAGAAATCTTCAATATCTTCTTTGTCTTCAAATATTCTTAGATCTTCAATAAACGCCTGCACACAACAACTTGAATCTCTTGTGATCATTCACGCACAGAACGGAGTCTGTTAACAATGGATTATCACAAGACGTCTTTAGATCTACAAACAGTCTAAATATCCCTGTCGAAACTTCGATCTAGTTTGAGTGAATCTTATATCAGAAGAGAAGATTCTCAAGCATAAACAAGCTAGGTGCAATAAAAGTTCAACCACCGTTAGTCAATCAAATCAATCGAAAACACAAGATAAACCGCAATTATCTAGTTTCCCACCAACGGTACTAATAGAGCTTCTCAATCCCAAAGAAAACTTTAAACTGAGCGGCCGTGATAGGTGTAGAATACACCTAATTTACTATCTAGTAGTTTATGCTTTCTTTGCTATTTTTCTTGTAAATTATGTATTTTACGCTTGTTTTGAGTTTTATAGCTACTATGGAGTCACACGGAGGAAAAGAAGAAGAAATCACCAAAATTGAGCAAAAAGGGCATAATTGTCATTTCATAGGGCGAGCACTATCTGGAGCCAGGTCAATGTTAAGGGGGCATCTCTGTTTTGGAGAATTATTAAAGACAGCCTAGCTGTGGTTAAGGGGAGGCCATTAGGCTAGCCCTTATCAGAGTAACCAACTATTATGGAGCACCAGCTTGGGGTGTATTTTAGCAAGGGGTGTCATCATCCTACCATAAGCTATAACCCTATGATCGAGAGGATCTTCTCTCATTCAGTTCTACCAGAAATTGAGAGAGATCGAACTCAGGGCAAGGAGAGAAGAGAAGGTGAAATCGATACACAGAGAAGAGAATCTGTGACGAGTTGCCGCTGTTGAATACAAAGAAGAAATCGAGAGAAATCAGATGGGTTAGTGGCGACTGAGCTCGATTATACCAGAAATAGAAGGTTAGGGTTTGAAGATGGGTTTGTGAGAGATCGAGAAGATAGAGATGATTCTGCCATCGATGGGTTCCTGCCGCTGTTGAAGTTTAGATGAAGTCTGGGTTCGATTCGTTCCTGATGCCGGTGTTTGATTGAGCTCGAGTCTGTGGTGAAGGTTTGATGTCGAGATTGAGCTGATGAATTGAAAGTAGAGAATCGGATGGGTTGCTGCTGTGGCGATTTGAAGACATAGAGAAGGTTCAGATTGCAGGGATAGAGGAACGGTTCAAGTACGGTGATGGTTAGCTGATTTCAGGGCAGTTCATAAGCGAGAGAGCAGAATCGAGAAGAGGGTTTGCTGAGACGAACAAAGAGGAAGATACAGGTGGTATTAGTGGTCTCTGGTGAAGAGTGAAAGAATGGGGATGTGAAGCTGCAGCTGGATTGAAATCGATGTTGTTGTTGAAATCAGAGAGTGAGTTGAGTTACAGAAGTAGTGTTGGTGGTCTGAGATGGATGCAGGGTTTGTGTATAAGTTCTGTTGATGTTGCAGGGAAGAATGGAAGAACGAGCTTCAATAGATGTATGTTAGGGATTGTGAATGAGACAGGGAATGGAGCTGAAAATGGCCTGAAATTATGGCCGGGAAGTCCTATAAACGAATGTAACTCTAGCCGGGTTTTACGTGCACCGGCGAGTCAACTCGGCGATGACCGATCCAGACGAGTCAGAGCGACTCAACTCACCCCAGTAAGACCAGTCAGCTGAATCAGAAGCTGACTCGGTAGCTAACTCACTCTCCCCCTTGACTGTTGACTAACAGTTGACTGACGGTTGACCCGTTTGACCGTTAGTCCTAACGGTGGACTGACGGAATATTCCGTCGCATATTCTCTAGACGGACAGAATTTTCAGGTGGCCGGCGGTGAGGTTTTCCGGTCGGATTCCGGCCACAATCCCAGTTTTCCGGCGAGCAAAAATTCCAAAATTTTCTATGGACTTCTCTCATGGGTGTGAAGACTTGGGCTAGGAATTGGATGGAGAATTGGACTCAAATTTGGAAAGAGAAGGTGGAAGAGTTGAGAAAAGCTTGGATTTGGAAATTGAATTGCTAAAGGAAAAGGATTCTATTCCTTGGAAGAGTTGGAGAATATTGAAGCCTATAAATAGAGAAGTTTTCTACATCTTTATACACATCTCTCTACACACACAACACTTTTCTTTTCTTATTCTTTGTGTGAACTCTTTAACATGAGTAGTTAATTTATTGATTGAGGATGAATTCCTAGTTCTTAATATGATTTGAGTTTTTGTTTTTAATTCTATCTTGAAGTTTTTCACATGATTATCGTTTGTTTTTACTAATAGGAATGATCTTAATGACATTCATGATTGATTGATAGATTGTTTAGAATGCATGCTAAATTGATTTGTTAGTTTAATCTAAAGCTAGTGAAAGTTAGGGGATAAGTAATCGTTTCTTGACTCTTTACATAAGTAGCAAACACGAGACCTTGCGGAGGGATTCCGTGGAGCAATTGTGTGTAGAAACAACGCTAGAAAGTGAACCAAGCGAATCGAGTTTAACTACTAGTACTAAACCTAAATTCATAAATCTTAATGCATTCAGGGAATTACATCTTGTAAGCGAACCTCAGGGTGGTTCTTTTGAATAGAATCTGATAACTAAGCGGACCTGTTACTCAGTGAAATTAGGGATTTTGGGGCTAGCTAAGCGTACCTGCTATCCTACGGTTGGTGATAATCTGTGACTAATAACAAGTAGAAAAGAACATAACTTTAATCATTGTTTTGCAACGAAGAAGGATTCCTTGATCTTGTCTCTCTTATTGCTTTCAACTTTATCTTTTAATTGCTTTGTTTATTTTCTTTTGCTTTTTACACCCCCTTTCGTGACAATTTTTACAACTAGAATCTCGTGCTCCTCGTGGGATCGACCTTGACTACCCTATATTACTAGTTAATTAGGTAGTAAAGTATTAATTAATTTGTTGTGGTTACGACACGCATCAAATTTTGGCGCCGTTGCCGGGGAGCAGCGGATGATTTTAGTTGTTTTTATTTTTCTTTTTGCTTTATTCTTGCTTTGTTGGATTCTATTCCGTATCTAACTTGGTTTTTGAATCTTATTTTAGGTTCCGGTTTTCCATGTACGGTGGACAAGAGCAAGCATATTACAACAATCAATACGGTTTTCAACCTCAACATTATGACAACTTCCAACCATCCTTAGGATACAATCAAAACCAATCTTTTGGCTATGATCAAATTCCTACAGAACCTTATGGATATTCTCATACATATCAACAACCTTATGACGGGTATGTAAGTGGACAATCACAAGGATGGGAGGATAGTTTTGTTTATGATCAGAAATTCTCTAGTTTTGCAGATAAGATGTCTGCCATGATTGGGGATCTTCAACAAAAGTTTCAAGAATCACATCGAGAAATTCAAAGGAATTCGGAGAAAATATACGAACAAATTAACCAACCTTTGGAAACTTTTGAAGACGCTAGTGTAGCTTACTCGAGCCTTGATCTTAATAATGATCAAACACCTATTCAAAAGGTAGAGCTTGAGGAAGATGCATTTATTGCTTGGAAAAAATTTCTTAGGGAAAGATGGGAGTCCGCGGAAGTGTATGAACGTTGCAACAATGAGGAAGTTATTCCAACTCCGGATCATAATAAAGATCCTTCACCTATTCAAAAGGAGGAGTTTGGATATCACTTACCTATTGTTGTAAACGAAGTAACACCCTCACAAGAAGATCTTACAATTTATACCGAGGAAGATTATATGAGGGAAGAATGGCCCGATTCCGATGATGAGAATGTTGAAGAGATGATACTAGAGGATGAAACCACATTCATTGATTTTGTGGAAGACCCAATTGAACTTGCGAATGATTTTAATGATGCCGAGACTTTGGTTAAGGTAGAAAACGACGAAGAATGGTTGCAAGGTTTAATAGAGGACCACGATATACAAGAGGTAAGTAATTCACTCGAATTTTTTAAGGATGAAGAGGATTCTATAATACAAGAGATTGTGCAAGGTTTGTCTAACCCTTTGCCTATTGATTCTTCTACTTCACCTCTTATTGGTTTGAATGTATGTGCTTCAAAAGTATTTTTGGATGATTTTGTTTCTAGATATCCACCATTGGAAACACTTGATTCTAACACTATGCAGGTTTGCCAAGAGGAATACATGGAAGTTCCCGAATTCTATGTTCTTTATACACTTCCGAGTGTGGACGAGAATAAGTGTGGGGGAAATTTCTATCGAGCGATAATTTCACTATTGTTTTCTTGTGCTAATATTTGTATGGAGTTATTGTTTGCAAAACAGGTATTATGGGTGGATCCTCAAATTTTCCGATTGTTGGTATATGGGGAGTGAATCTTGCAAGAGCCAAGTCGGGCCGTCGACTTTAAAACAAGCGCTTAATGGGAGGCAACCCATAGGTTTTGTATTTCTTATTCTTTTTGCTTTTTGTTATTTCTTTTTCTTGTTCCTTATCATGTTAAAATTTCCCACCTTGACTTTACTAGGAGGATTCAATTACATTGAGGACAATGTAAGGTTTAAGTGTGGGGGAGTGGTTAAGCATGTTTTTAAAACAAAAATTACAAAAAAATTAAAAAAATTGTAAAAAAAAAAAAAAAAAAAAAAAGTTTTACTTAAAAATTCCAACTTTTAAAGATTTTAGAGTCACTAGCATACTTCTAGGTATGTTTACATAGAGATTTTGACCGACATAATTGAACTTGGAAATGTTAGAGAATTACATTCGGATTTCTTGCTTGTTTGAGTGTTAAATAATGGATTTAATCGTGTCGGTGATGCGAATTTGGTGCAGGGAGAAAGGCGTTATTAGAGTTGCTGATCAATCATTAGTGGAGACTACCCGTATTCATATCATGTGAGGCACCGACCAGAAATCTTCCATCTACTAAAGAGCTTCTTTTGAGTGTGTGTCACCATACGTTAATTCCGGGTAGAATGGTGAGCTACCCAACCTCCCACCAATAGAAGCACTACTCTTTGATCTCTTGAGTGCTAATTTTGTCAATCATGAGGGTGACGTCCATGGATGAAAGCTTCCTTCTTGTAGTTCGATTTGCAGTTAGCACCATTCTCTCTCTCAACAACAACGGATCCATAGAAACACATTCATCATCAACAAGGAGCGACATCGAAATCTACAAGGAAAGTTGGAAAAGTTTAAGGTTTACAAGCAACGGAACGAGAAAAAGAGCAAATTTCAAATACAAGTAAAACAACATACAAATGAGCGGATTTTTACATATATGTTGAATACTTACACTACAATGAGGTAATTTTATATCCAAGTATGAAGACTTATTCATGAAAGCGAAGAAAAGTAAAAGGTGAAAATTTTTGAAGTTTATGATTTTGAGGCGATACAAGTTGTGAAGAATCAAGCGGTAAAATACTTCTTCCACGGCCATGGTTTATTTTGTATTTAATTTCTCTTGTGAATTTAAAAAAAAAAAAAAAAAAAAAAAAAAAAAAAAAGAAAAAAAAAAAAAAAAAGAAAGAGAGACAAGAGAAATATTTGTTCTTATTTTTATTTAATGAGCCGTGGGAAAGGAAAATTTATAAGGAAGTTTCAAGCGACAAGGATTTTTAAGGTAAAAAGAGTTACAAATTGTTAAGGATTTATGAAATTCAAGGGTTTATCATCAATAGTTGAAACCGAAGACGAAGACTAAGAAGTTAAAGACGAGGAGCGGAAGACGTTTCTATTGGATGCCGTGAGAGTGGTGTTATCATAATTGGCGATCGGATGTGAAGGTGAGTAAGTAATCTCATCCTCGATAATATGGTTGATTTCCTTTCTTAGAGATCGTCAGAAAATGGTTTTTCAAAATATTAAAAGATGTGGGTTTTTAAAAATATTTCGGAAGTTGTCCTTCCCACCATTCAACGTGTTGCAGGAATTCTCTCTTCATTCCTACCTGCACACATGTGTGACCCATAAAAAAGCCGTCTTTTTTGAGTGCAATTATCATAAAATCCTTTTTGGTGAGGCAGAAGTCGAGGCGAAATGCTTATTGATCGTTTCTCAAACACGCGTTCTCTCATTATGGTGTGGTTATGTCTCACTCAACATTTAAGAATGAGAATATGTTCTTTAGTATTTCTAACTTCTTATTACTAGAATGCAGAAACTCTATGTCCTCATAACTCTTTGGATGCTTGTGACGCTTGAACGCTTTGAAGTGGTGAGTTTTTAGTTTGATTTGCTCGAGGACTAGCAAAGTCTAAGTGTGGGGGAATTTGATAGGTGTAGAATACACCTAATTTACTATCTAGTAGTTTATGCTTTCTTTGCTATTTTTCTTGTAAATTATGTATTTTACGCTTGTTTTGAGTTTTATAGCTACTATGGAGTCACACGGAGGAAAAGAAGAAGAAATCACCAAAATTGAGCAAAAAGGGCATAATTGTCATTTCATAGGGCGAGCACTATCTGGAGCCAGGTCAATGTTAAGGGGGCATCTCTGTTTTGGAGAATTATTAAAGACAGCCTAGCTGTGGTTAAGGGGAGGCCATTAGGCTAGCCCTTATCAGAGTAACCAACTATTATGGAGCACCAGCTTGGGGTGTATTTTAGCAAGGGTGTCATCATCCTACCATAAGCTATAACCCTATGATCGAGAGGATCTTCTCTCATTCAGTTCTACCAGAAATTGAGAGAGATCGAACTCAGGGCAAGGAGAGAAGAGAAGGTGAAATCGATACACAGAGAAGAGAATCTGTGACGAGTTGCCGCTGTTGAATACAAAGAAGAAATCGAGAGAAATCAGATGGGTTAATGGCGACTGAGCTCGATTATACCAGAAATAGAAGGTTAGGGTTTGAAGATGGGTTTGTGAGAGATCGAGAAGATAGAGATGATTCTGTCATCGATGGGTTCCTGCCGCTGTTGAAGTTTAGATGAAGTCTGGGTTCGATTCGTTCCTGATGCCGGTGTTTGATTGAGCTCGAGTCTGTGGTGAAGGTTTGATGTCGAGATTGAGCTGATGAATTGAAAGTAGAGAATCGGATGGGTTGCTGCTGTGGCGATTTGAAGACATAGAGAAGGTTCAGATTGCAGGGATAGAGGAACGGTTCAAGTACGGTGATGGTTAGCTGATTTCAGGGCAGTTCATAAGCGAGAGAGCAGAATCGAGAAGAGGGTTTGCTGAGACGAACAAAGAGGAAGATACGAGGTGGTATTAGTGGTCTCGGTGAAGAGTGAAAGAATGGGGATGTGAAGCTGCAGCTGGATTGAAATCGATGTTGTTGTTGAAATCAGAGAGTGAGTTGAGTTACAGAAGTAGTGTTGGTGGTCTGAGATGGATGCAGGGTTTGTGTATAAGTTCTGTTGATGTTGCAGGGAAGAATGGAAGAACGAGCTTCAATAGATGTATGTTAGGGATTGTGAATGAGACAGGGAATGGAGCTGAAAATGGCCTGAAATTATGGCCGGGAAGTCCTATAAACGAACAGAACTCGGCCGGTTTTCTGCACCGGCGAGTCAACTCGGCGATGACCGATCCAGACGAGTCAGAGCGACTCAACTCACCCCAGTAAGACCAGTCAGCTGAATCAGAAGCTGACTCGGTAGCTAACTCACTCTCCCCCTTGACTGTTGACTAACTGTTGACTGACGGTTGACCCGTTTGACCGTTAGTCCTAACGGAGGACTGACGGAATATTCCGTCGCATATTCTCTCGACGGACAGAATTTTCAGTGGCCGGCGGTGACGTTTTCCTATCGGATTCCGCCACAATCCCGATTTTCCGTGAGCAAAAATTCCAGAATTTTCTATGGACTTCTCTCATGGGTGTGAAGACTTGGGCTAGGAATTGGATGGAGAATTGGACTCAAATTTGGAAAGAGAAGGTGGAAGAGTTGAGAAAAGCTTGGATTTGGAAATTGAATTGCTAAAGGAAAAGGATTCTATTCCTTGGAAGAGTTGGAGAATATTGAAGCCTATAAATAGAGAAGTTTTCTACATCTTTATACACATCTCTCTACACACACAACACTTTTCTTTTCTTATTCTTTGTGTGAACTCTTTAACATGAGTAGTTAATTTATTGATTGAGGATGAATTCCTAGTTCTTAATATGATTTGAGTTTTTGTTTTTAATTCTATCTTGAAGTTTTTCACATGATTATCGTTTGTTTTTACTAATAGGAATGATCTTAATGACATTCATGATTGATTGATAGATTGTTTAGAATGCATGCTAAATTGATTTGTTAGTTTAATCTAAAGCTAGTGAAAGTTAGGGGATAAGTAATCGTTTCTTGACTCTTTACATAAGTAGCAAACACGAGACCTTGCGGAGGGATTCCGTGGAGCAATTGTGTGTAGAAACAACGCTAGAAAGTGAACCAAGCGAACCGAGTTTAACTACTAGTACTAAACCTAAATTCATAAATCTTAATGCATTCGGGAATTACATCTTGTAAGCGAACCTCGGGTGGTTCTTTTGAATAGAATCGATAACTAAGCGGACCTGTTACTCGGTGAAATTAGGGATTTTGGGGCTAGCTAAGCGTACCTGCTATCCTACGGTTGGTGATAATCATGACTAATAACAAGTAGAAAAGAACATAACTTTAATCATTGTTTTGCAACGAAGAAGGATTCCTTGATCTTGTCTCTCTTATTGCTTTCAACTTTATCTTTTAATTGCTTTTTTATTTTCTTTTGCTTTTTACACCCCCCTTTCGTGACAATTTTTACAACTAGAATCTCGTGCTCCTCGTGGGATCGACCTTGACTACCCTATATTACTAGTTAATTAGGTAGTAAAGTATTAATTAATTTGTTGTGGTTACGACACGCATCAGGCCGTAAGAGATTTCACCTAATTAGGTTACTCTCCTCTCCGAATTGGCGGCTTCACCAGTAACAACACAACCGAAGAAGTTTGCTGTCACGAAGGATTAGTTTGCTAGAAATGCAAACTTCAAGTATTTATAGACAAGGAAGTTTGGACATCAAGGAATTTCCAAAACCGAAAATATTCTCAAGATATGCAATATATTCCAAATTCGGTTTCCATAATTCCTGGAAATGCTCTATCCAAAATATTGACCGAAAATCTCTTTGGAAAATCTCCAACTAGTAAATGCACATTACTAATTCTCATTTTCCTAAAATAAAATTAAAAACCTTAAATAAAAGATTCTTGACTTATTTTTGTTTCGATCCTGGGATTTTCTTCCTTTAGCTATTAAGGAATAACTTTGAACAATTAAAGATAAGCGTTACTGCACATGTTCAAAGTATGTCGACATCCTTACTTTGCAAGTCCTCTTTCATATTTACAATCTTGAAACCAATTTGCCACACTTCCAAACAAGTTTAGAATTGATTCATCTGACTTTCAAGAACTATGTGATTGATCAAGAATACTCAATCACCAATCATGGGTTTAACGGTTCTACCAAAACAAGTTTCGGTTCTACGTCCATGTGAGTACTGTACATAGTCACACTAGCTCTCCAAAATTCGGTTGACTAGGTACTAGGATCGGTTCCCCACATATATATGGTATCTAACTTGAATGTGTTTCACATGTCCATAGGATCGGTTCCCCTTTTTGCTAAAACATGATGCACCTCATACAAGGATTGATTCCCCTTTGTGATAGGTTGCACCTCTTACTAGGATCGGTTCCCCTTTACCCAGATTCGGTCTTACCAATAACACAAAATCGATCATACCATCTCAGGTGATTACTTAAGATCGGTTTTACTAATTAAATTCATAAAAATACAAAAGTCAGGCCTTTGTGGATAGTTTTACCAAAAACACAAACAAGTCATGAGCGGTTATACTAATCACACAGTTCAAAAGATATGCAATGAATAACAATACCAATAGTGCCTGGCGATTTCCTTTTCGATTCACAAAACAAGTTCATGAATTTACTTCCTTAAAACACATGTAAAACATTGTTTCCTAGGATGAAATCCTCACCTCATACCCATACATAATCACAAATAGCATGTAAACGATTATGTCGATGTCTTATCTACAAAGTTTAATGGTTAAACAATAAACCTCGTATTGTATTCCTTAATACTATGTCTAACTAGAGTGTTCATGCTTCGTAGTTTTGTTTTCAATATGCACGACTTGAAAGATACGTTAGGGAATGAAATAGTTTAAGTTAAAATATCACTAACTTCAAGTGGAAGGATGATGTTGTCGTTGTAGCTTCTTACTTCTTCACTTCTTCAAGTCTTCGCAATACTTGTAATGTCTCATATCCTAATACTTTCAAGCTAACTTATACGAAGTTGACTCTAGTACATAATCATGCGACTCTTTAAATGAGTTTTGATTCACTAAAATATGACAACCAAACTTGACATACCAACGCTTGGTTGGTTCAACCGAGCTATGCTCTAACAAATTTGAGAAAGACTAACTTGCAAAAGAATAGTCAATCCAATTCTCTTCTGAGAAATCCAGAAGAGAGTATTGGGAAGAAGGTTCCGGTTGTTCCTAAATGCATTCAGAAGTGGATACCAAAGAAAGTCAATGATGTTTTGAGTCTGAAAAGGAATGATCTCCCAGAAAATTAAATGACTATGGAGAAAGCAGTATCCATGATGTTGGAACTTAAAAATTTCTTTGGATAGATGGATTTGGATGTGAAAGGTTCTAAAAGCGATCTCTTTCATGATAATCCAAAAGTCACTTGTGGTGAGCAAGATATTGTTCACCTCAATACAACTTGATTGTGTGGTAAGTGCATCCTCACCAAGGAATGCCCTGCTTTGTATACGCTGAGGGAAGCATGATAATTGGGGCACACATATTGTGTCAGGTATGATTTTGAATCTTTGGTAAGGCCGTGGAATTCGATTGGATTCTTCTAAAAGGTATGTCTATAAACTTGAGAAAGATTTGTGTTTTTATTATTTGCTTAGAGTACTTATAATTATCCATGTACCTTGCTTATCATTCATTTCTACCTAACTTGATCTGTGTTTAAGGTTCTTAAATGTTTAGGTTTGAAAATAGTAGTTCGGGATGTTTGGACTTCATGGTACACATACCAGTATGCACACCACCATTTAAAATCAAAACCCATGGATTTTAGTACGCAAACCCGTTTGCATACTGCCCCAAGTCACGAAATTTCGTTTGCAAACCGGTATGCATACTTGCATGTAGATGTCGATATTCGGTAAACTCGTTTTGGCCGCAACTTCTTCGTCCGAACTCGGAATGACCTCATTCTTTTTGAATTCTCTTCCTCTTTGATTTATTTTCAAAATGGTGATGAGAATTCTTGGAATTGGATGAGTTAAGATTGGTCTTTGTCCCGACTCTTGTTTTTGAGTGTTTTGCTCCGTTTCGTCGCACTTGTTCCACTTTTATTGGACTTGGGCACTTGGATTCTTGGAGTCATTCTTTTCTAAGCTCATTTGTAGCTTTTGGAAGATGATTTTGAAGTATTAATATTTATTGGTTTTATATATTGTAAAAATTATTATACGACATGTGTGTTTGCGTCTGTGAACTATGATTGTCCCATATATGTCAAACGTTAAGTCTATTATATGTCATTGTGCAAATATTGATAGAAGATAGAATGAAATTTTGATAACAAAGATTAAGTCTATTACATGTCCATATGCAAATAGTGATGAACGATAGAATGAGTCTTTGATTATTCCGCAGTATTGGTCTTTCCTTGATCCACATCCTTGTGAATGTAATGTGTTGCTGCGTAAGTTTTCTTATGTTGAGCATGGCCAATTGAATTGATCATTTCCCTTGTGGTTAATTCAATTGAGATTCTTGGATACAAATTCATGTTTCATGTGATTTGATTATATCCAAAGAAATCCTTCTTTTCTTGTAAAAGTAAGGTCGCTCTTATTGTTCTTTCGAGAATGACATTTTATGAGGGAGAGTTCTTAATTGAACTTGTGCTTGATTGCCAAATTTTTGTGGGGAGTGCGGCTGTGGAATATTGTAGGGGTTATCTTGTATCTTTATAAACTCCTTGATGAATGCATTTAGTTTCGGCTATATGATTGCATCTAAACAAGTTGATATGTTGTTCTCTTTTGGTCATGAAGTATCTCTATGGAAATTTCATTAGGATCCCACTAGTTTTCGTACCTTTGCCAATTTTTAATGACAAAAAGGGGGAGAATTAATGTGTAGTTCACACTACAAATACATATGGTTTACGGATCATTATGTAAGGGGGGGGTGGTTTTCATGTGAGATGAAGTATTGACTAGGGGGGGGATACATATCACCATAGTATTGTTGTCAAAGTTGTGATACAATTGAACTTTGATGATGTGTAATAATACTATGACACTGTATAACAATGATTGAGAGCAACTGTTTTCTCATTGTTATGGCTACGGATCTTCAACAACATTGATGTTGAGTTGAACACGTTCAGAATCACTGCAGTACTTGGAAGTGACGAAGATTTCGAATAATATTGAAGAACCAAGGAGATCAAGCATTCGGGTGAGAAGCTACAAACTTTATTTATTTTGTATTCCATATGTATTGATAGTTTTGTCACTAAAGTTGACAAAGGGAGAGATTGTTAGAGCACTGCTCGGTCGAACTCGCAAGCGTTTCTATATCAAGCTTGTTGTCAAGTTTATTTGCCAAAACTATAAGTCTTGATTTCTAGTCTACTTATAGCTAAGCCTCGGATTAGGATAAAAAGTGTAGTTGAGCATTAGACTTTAGGGCGTTCATCGATTGAAGACGAAGAACTACTAAGGGGAGCTTGTGGAACTTCATCAACAAAAGGTATGTGGAGACTTGAACTCATCTATCACTCAAAATCAGTTTTCTGCTGATTTAAGTCCGCTATTTGTTGATTTTGACGTACCACGGACATTAGAGCCTCCACCAAAGTAGTCATCTTTGTCAATTCTGAATTTTGGGCTTGTTGTGGTTGTTACACTTGTTGTTGGAACTCACTCGAATGGTTGTAAACAGAACTTGTACTTGCAACTTGCTCGTAAGTGTTGGAGTAAGTACCATACGGCTGAGTTGAGAAAATAACATTGACTTGCTCCACATTCTCATAAGCTTGGCGTGATGGTTTTACAATCACTGCTGCATTTTGTTGCATCATTGCTGTCATATTGCTCATTTGGTGACGTAATTCAATAATCTCGTCAACTTGATTAACTCCCTTGGTAGGTGGTTCTGATCCACGACTTGAAAATTGTTGAGAATTTGCTGCCATACTCTCAATCAACTCTTTAGCTTGTGTCATCGTCTTGTTCATAAGTGCACCACCACTTGTAGCGTCAATAAGATTCCTATCACTTTCTTGGAAACCTTCATAGAAGTATTGGATAATCAATGTGTCACTAAATTGGTGATGAGGGCAGCTTGCTACCAATCTCTTGTACCGTTCCCAACATTCATACAACGGTTCCCCCACATTTTGTTTCATCCCACAAATATCCTTGCGAATTTGAGTAGCCTTTGATGCAGGAAAATATCTCTCTAGGAATAGTTTCTTCAATCAATTCCATGTTGTGACACTACCATGTGGTAAATAATATAACCAATCTTTAGCTGCATCGAGTAAAGAGAAAGGAAAAACACGCAACATTCCTTCATTTGCATCAGCACCATTAGGTATCATGTTTGTGATTAACCATTGGAACTCCAAAAGATGCTTATTCGGATCATCCCATGCAAATCCATGGAACTTTGGTATCTGACTGATCAACCCTGGCTTAATATCAAATGTAGAAGTTGCTTCAATGCACCATTGTTGTTGGTCCAACTTCTGGGAAGCGAGCTCCTTGGGTGTATCCATCGATTATTTCGGTTTGTATATCAGTAAGGTACTTGAAACACAATTCTCAAAAAGAAATTAAAAGTAAAATAAAAATAAGAAACCAAAACAAAATAGCAACCGCTGCCTCCCCGGTAGCGGCGCCAAAATTTGATCGTTGTTGTATGCGTCAAAATAATTTCACTTTCTCACTTCAACTAAATTAAATGAAGTATGTGGTAAAAAAGAGTTCATTCCCACAAAGAGGCAATTGTTGTTATAAAATTCCAGTTTCTAAAGTAACCAAGGGGGGATTCTTATTTTAGAAAAGCAATAAAAATAATTGAAAGCAATAAAATATGAAAGTAATCAATAAGAAGAAGATATTGGTCACGGGATAGTATCATTCATAAACATGTATTTCCACCAATGACTAGAATTGATATTTTAATCTCTCATTTAAGAAAAGTCCTAGGATACCTTGATCGCAAGTATATCCCGCTAATTCCCTGATTTCATCACAACCACATTAAAATATGTATATGTGAATTCTTCCTAAAAAGCAACCTAAAGTGTAAAAGCACAATTAAGTTTAACTCCCTAAAAGCACTAAGTTCTATGGAATAAGACTATTCAAGGCAATCAAACGTGTAAAAGCACTAATTCGATTTAACCAAGGTTATGATTCACTTGTGACTAGTATGATATATCACTACAAGCACTACCCACAATTATGCTACTTATGATCATAAATTACTCAACTTTTATGTATTGAAAAACCTAATCTAGCAATAAGGATGAAGACAAACTCAATCGATTCCGGACTCGACTAAACAAGCATTCAAACTATATAACACTATTAATTGTGAATCATAAACAATAAATTATTGAGACAAAACTAACTCATTGATGCAAATATCATATTTGATAAATCAACTCTATCCCATAACCAATATTATTTGTTTAGCTAGCTTTTGAGTTCATCATAATCAATAATAAAAATGAAGAAGATGAAAAATAAATGAAAGCAAACCCTAGTCGTCGTTATCTCCAAAAGCTCCAAGTAGCAGTAGAATACGTGATAATCAAAGGAAGCAGAAACTTTTCCTTTTTGTAGCTTTTCTCCAACTTCTATGATTAGGTTCAATATCCAAAGTCCAATAACAAGATGTCCACCAAGCCCATATGTGAGGAGTACCCAAGTGAAATACATCCCAAAAGAGGTCGCCGGTGTTGATGGTGGTTGTTAGTTTAGGGTTAAAATTGTAAAACCCAGTGTTTAATGCGCCATCTGTAAAAGGACTGAGCCAGTTAAAAGTAATGAGTGCTCTGGCCTCTCTACTCACACATGTATTGAGAAATTCAGTATATTTATTCAGAATGGTGCATGTAGCAACAATCCCAAACATTTTGTAAACTCTTGCCTACATTACTCATTAGTGTATGGTCTATTAAGTATTTTCCTATGCTATGTTCCCCAGCTGAACCCTTAGTATTGGTATGACATGACAATTAATGTTCACTCGCGGCTGACTAGCATGAATTTCCCGAAGTATCAAAATTAAGGTCTGCATGAAAATACTCAATCAGAAGACGCACTAACTGCTTTCTGAGAATAAAAGAATTTTGTGTCAACACACAGAATTTGTTAAATTTGTTCAATTTTTTAATAACTCACAAGATTCAAGTTTTCGGCCTAATTAATTTGCAAAATTAGGTCTTTTACGCCTTATGCAAATATCTCGAACCCTATTGGTCAATGCCAAACCTAGGTAAGCTAGGAAACTGATCCGCCATGGAGCTAGTAGGAGCAAAGTCCTACCAGAAAATAAGAAACAAAAGAGGAATTGTTGCAAACAGGGGCAATGACAAAGGAGGAGTGGCAACGCCACATAACCGGCCAATCCGCCCCAATGGGTGCCACATGTGGCCGTTGGCCACGCTCCATGTTTCCCTTGACGGCCCCCTCTCCCATCAACCAATCAGATCGCTCAAAACCTGCCGCACACACTTTTAATAAATTTGGAAGTTGGTGGGTCGATGCGCCTAATTCCGTTAGGAATCTAATCTAGACGGCCCAAGCCAGTCTCCAAAAAACAATCACGGCCGTACGATTTGACCACTTGATTTATTATGTTTAGCCGCTTCCCAACGCGACTAAACAGGCATCACCATGCCACCACAAACAACGTGCCAACACCGTTGATGTAGTCTGCGCCCAAGTGTTGGGATCGCCTACAAACCATCCCAAGCCGCGCTTGGTAATCATCGCAGGCGTCATGCCAGCCAACCTGCCAAATCGCGCCAGTATGCCAATTGGCAGGCCATGCCATTCTGCGGCAACAATATGCCAATGGCTTTGGTCAAACCAAAGGGAAACCCTATTTTCTATTAATGGCCCAATTATGCCACTCTGGGCCCACAATATGCCACAGGCCATGTGGGACCTAGGAGACCCTAAAGAATGACGTTCGCGCCATATTATGATTACCCATGATCGTCCATGGACATTCCCACGTTATGGCCTTGCCATGGTTTCTTTGATCAAAAATTTATGAATGGTTAGATGAAAACGCTTATTCTTGGGAAATTGGGCGAGTCACGCTCTGCAAATCGGGCGACGAACTCAGTGCATTTTTTTTGTTTTCTGTTCTAAATTTCAATCTTTTTCTTCATTAATTCAGGTGAATCATCGTTGTTGATCTCTAATGATTGGTGTTAATTGTTCTTTGATCCTTGTCTGAATCTTCATATCATTTGAAAATTTTATTTTAGTGGATTCTATTCTTTTTCTTCTTCAATGGGATCGATTTTGAAGAACCCTAACTTTAGTTTTTTCTCGGATCAAAGTGAGAAGAGAGTTGAGAATGAAACTTCTGGTGTAGTTCTATCTCTCTACATACCGGATGAAGATATTGATGAGAGTCTCAGTGAATTGAACTTTAGCTTAATTGGGAGACTAGATTTTGTCAAGCTGAAATTTGCTACTGCTGAAGAATCCTTGAGGAAACAATGGAAAACTTCAGGTACTTATCAACTAATTCCCCCTGGGAAAGGTTTTTTTTATCATTAAATTAGCAAATGAGTTAGATATGAAGTATATCTGGAATGGTTTTTGGAAGGTTGAGGCTCAAATTCTGAAACTGAGACTTTGGGAACCAAATTTTAATCCTGCTGCTCAAAAAACTTGTACAGCTTTTGTGTGGGTAAATTTTCCTAGTCTAGCTATTGAGTATTGGAAATAAAAAAATTTCATGTCTCTAGGTGATGCTATTGGAAGAGCTATAAAATTTGATGATACAAGTCTTAAAAGAGAAGTAGGATATTATGCCAGTGTTTTGGTGGAAGTGGACTTAGCAAACAAAATCCCTAATCAAGTTTTAGTTACTACCAAATATGGAAGTTTTGAGCAAGAGGTACAGATACCAAAAATTCCTAGTTTCTGTAATCGTTGTAAAGTGGTTGGACACTTAATAACTGAATGTAGAGTGCAAAAAAAGCTTAATGAGCAAACTGATACAAGTGGTGCAGTCCTTAATGTAGTACAAAGGAAGGTATGGAAACTCAATGAGAGGAATCCTCAAAAACAGACAGGTTTTGATATATGTTTCACTCCAAAGTCACAGAAGAATAAGACTATGGGGAATGATATCTTAACTGAAGACAAGATAGTTGATTCTTTTTCTCCTTCAATGGGGGAAGTTACTGAAGAAGGTACAATTTCTGGCAAAGAAAATTCAGGTAAGTATCATATCTTACAAAATTTAGTTCAAGATGATGTTTCTCCAATAGAGTCTTCCATAAACAATAAAGAAGATGATTCTATTAACAAAGATTTGGAAGAAGGGGAAATAGCTTTCAATGGTAATGTTGCTTCTTTGGTGGAATTCCCATTGTTATCTATGGAAAATATTATTCAAATTTTTTCTGCAGGGCTTTCAAAGAATACTAGTCTGGAGGAAAAGAGTACCTATTCTTTTGCAAGTAAATTTTAAACTTTGATGGATGTAGTGGAAGAATGTTCAGAGATGCCTGTCAAGGAAAAGATAAACAATAAATCTCAAGCTAGTAAGGCTAATACTTCAAAGGAAGCTGAAATATCAAAAAGCAAATCTTATATATCCCTTATTACAACTAGAAAGCAAGCTCCTAAAATTTTAGCAAAAAACAAAGGAGGGAGAAGTCTTGCATCTTCTCAACCAAATCTTTCTCAATGAGAGTCCTCTATTGGAATATAAGAGGCTTGAAAAGAATAAGAGCCAAAGATAAACTCTATAATTTAGTGAATCAATTTAATCCTTCCTTACTTTGGGTTGCTGAACCAAAAATAGAAGTGAATGGTAGTAAAATTAAGAATTTGAGATTACCTGGTATGAGTCAAATGTTGATCCACAACTCTACTGCTACTTATAAAGGTAATATTTGGTTATTTTGGCATGCTTCTTTACTTCATCCTTCTGTTATTTCAACTACAAAACAGGCAATAACTGTGAAAGTGGGAGAGGTTTTAGTCACAGGAATTCATGCAGCTTGTCTTGCTGCTGATACAAAGGAGTTATGGGAAGAACTTAAAAGAATAAGCTCATTCAATTGTCCTTGGATTGTTCTTGGTGACTTTAATGTGGTTTTAAGTTGTGATGAAAAAGTTGGAGGTAGAAGTCCTTTAAAACAAGCAATGACAGATTTTAGAGATTGTTTGGAATCTTGTGAACTAATTCAAGCAAATAAAACTGGTATTGAATTTTCATGGTGCAATAATAGAGTGGGGAAAAAAAGAATTCTATGTGATTTAGATAAAGCCTTCTTCAACTTAAAATGGCTAGATATTCATGATGGTTGGTGTTATAAGGTGGGTGCAAGAGGAGTATATGATCATGGACCAATTATGGGCAGTACAACTGATATTCCAAAACCAGAAAATGTACCATTTAAATATCAGAATGTATGGACTACACATCCTGGTTTTTTACAATTGATCAAGGAGTCTTGGGAAGCAGAATGTGAAGGTAATCCAGCTTTTTTGTTTGTGTCCAAGTTAAAAAGATTTAAAAACTGTGTTAAACTATGGAATTGGCAAGTTTTTGGTAATTTGAGAGTAAAGATCAAACAAACTGAAGATGCTTCTATTTTATCTGATGCTCAAACTGAGGATATCAATTTATTAAACAACCTTGTCACTGCTAGAGGGAAGCATGAAATGGTTGCTCAACAGTACAATGAACTAATGAGAGATAAATCCAGAGTACAATGGGTGCAAGATGGTGGAGCTAATACTGCCTTTTTCCATGCTTCAATGAAGATCAGAAAAGCACATAATACTATAGCAGAGCTGGAAGACAATAGTGGTAATGTGATCACAAAACAAAAACAAATAGCAAATAATTTGGTATCTCATTTTCAGAAAAAATTTGAAGCACAGCCAGTGAACATGGATATGAAGATTTTTGATGTAATCCCTAAAGTAATTACTGATATGATGGATGCTACACCTTCAGTAATGGAAATTAAAAATGCAGTCTTTAGCATGAATGCAAAAAGTTCACCTTGTCCTGATGGTTTTCCTGGTAGCTTCTACAAGTATGCATGGGATATTATTTGTCAAGACCTAGTAAAAGCAATACAGTTTTGCTGGGACTGTAAATTTATACCCAAAGGAATGAACTCCAACTTTCTATTTTTGTTGCCAAAGAAGCAAGGAGCAAGAAGAGTTGATCTATTTAGACCAATTGGTCTTGCAAATTTCTGTTTCAAGATTATCACTAGAATTATAACTACAAGAATGGAGAGTGTGGTGGAAAAGGTTGTTTCTAAACAACAAGGAGCTTTCATTAAAGGGAGAGGGATTCATGAAAAGATAGTTCTAGCTTCTGAACTATTAAATGAATTATAGATAAAAAGAAGAGGTGGAAATGTGGGTTTAAAGTTGGATATAACTCAAGCTTATGACTCTCTGAGTTGGAATTTTTTGTTTGAGACAATGAGACAGTTTGGCTTTTCAGAAACTACTATTCATTGGTTACATAAAATCTTCTTGTCAGCTAAAATCTCAGTCTTGGTGAATGGAGGGCCTAATGGTTTTTTTGGAGTAGGTATGGGTCTTAGACAAGGTGACCCCTTGTCTCCAATAGTCTTTGTAATTGCTGAGGAGGTGTTGAGTAGAAATATTACTAAAATGGTTCAGGAAGGCAGTATCAAAGCAACGGTAAATATAAATGGCTGTCAACCATCTCACTTACTATTTGCAGATGACATTTTTGTTTTCTGCAATGGACACAAGAAATCATTGGAGTAGTTAATGCAATTATTATTGAAGTACCAGCAAGCTTCAGGACAAATGGTGAATAAAGGGAAGAGTAAATGCTTTGTTGGGGGTGTCACTGAAAGTAAAAGAAGGTAAATTGCTGGATTTATACAAATGGAATTATCTGATTTCCTAGACAAATATTTGGGAGTAATATTGAAGCCAGGAAAGGTAAAGAAAATTCAAGTTTGGAGCATTGTAGAAATGTTACAAAAATTACTAGTTGTCTGGATGGGGAAAATACTAGCTTTCTCTGAAAGACTTACACTTGTGAAAAGTGTACTATACAGTATACCAATTTATAATATGTCTGTATACAGATGGCCTAGTGAAGTTATCAAGGAATGTGAAAGGATTATAAGGAATTTCTTGTGGTCAGGTGACCCAGCAGTTAAAAAATTCATTACAGTCAAGTGGGATGAAGTGTGTGCTCCAATGGAAGAAGGAGGACTTGGTATCAGGAGGTTGGAAATTGTCAATAAAGCTCTCCTACTGAAACTACTATGGAGAATTGAAACATAGGATGAAGAATGGACTAAGTTCATGAAAGAGAAGTATAAAAACAAGAAAGGGGAGTGGATTACTACATATAAAAAATCTTCTATTTGGCCTGGTTTGAAATGGGTGCTAAATGAATTTGAAGAAGAAACTAAATGGATTGTTGGATGATCAAGCAATTTCAGTGTGGAAGGATAAATGGATGAAACCTCAGGCATTATGTGATATATATCCTCAAGATAGTTTTGTCATACATAATAAGGAGATGAAAGTGTGTGAACTGATTAAAAATGGTAAATGGAAAATACCAGTGGAGATGACTGCTTATATCAATGAAGATGAACTACCATGTATTGGAGATGGAGTTGATAGAAGAATTTGGGAAACTAGCTTAACTGGGGACTTCTCTGTTGCAAATGCAGCACAAGATATAAGGAAAAAATTCTCTAAATGTTCATGGGCTAGAAAGATCTGGAGACCTTGTATACATCCAAATTTGGCCTGTAATATGTGGAAAATTATGAGAGGTGCTATAGCTACAGAAGACAATGTCAGAAACAAAGGTTTCTCTACTATATCAAAATGCTACATATGTTGCAATGGTCAAGATACACTGTCACACCTAGTATGGTAATGCTCCTTCAGTAAGAAGATTTGGCACTGGCTGGGAGGTATATTCAAACTCTTAAATCCTTCTAATTTTTATGAAGTCCTCAACTGGGTACAATCTAAAAGTCCTGTAGTAAAAGAAATATGGTACATTGCTGCTTATACCTTGATGGTTGAAGTATGGTTGACTAGAAATAGGAAACTATATGATGATGAGGATCCAAACACAGAGACTGTTAAGCAAAAGATACTGTGGTTTACTAAAATATGCAACAGTTGAATTAAGGGAATGATGCATAATTGTAGTTATGATCTAAATATCATTTTTTACTTTGGGATAAAAGGGATCAGAAGTAAAACTACAAGGATTAAGGAGATTCATTTATGTATTCCAGAAAACAATCAAATATTGATTTGTTGTGATGGAGCTGCTAAAGGTAATCCAGGGGTTGCAGGTTTTGGATTTATTGGAAGAAATAGTGACAGTGAATGTGTCGGAGCAATGGCTGGAGGTCTAGGAATTGCTACAAACTTTGTTGCAGAAATGATGGCTCTAGTAATGGCAGGTGAATGGGCAGTATCTAAATATTTCTTGAATGTGGTTTTCAGTGTGGATTCTCAAGCTGTGTTGAAGGCTTTTACTGGTAACAAAATTCCTTGGATGATCATTAACAGATGGAAGAAAGTCCTCTCCCAGCTGAAAAAAAATTGCTTTCAAACATGCATCCAGAGAAGCAAATTTTTCAGCAGATAAAATTGCCAAAAAAAGGAGCTACCTTGAATAGAGGTGAAATTGTGAGATATGAGAATAAACCAGATTTTATAGGAAGTATGGAAGATGAGAATACTAAATATTTTAGATTCTACTGAAAGTGCTAAATTTTTTGTATCTCTTTTTTTGTTTTCTTGAGTGCAATAAAACTATGCCTTGGAATATCTTGGCTAGTTTATGTTTGGTTTTTCCTTGAGTAATAAAATTATATGATTTAGAAAGAAAAAAAATCAAAACGGCCAAGGCAGTATTTGCCAAAATGCCGTCGTGCCGCGCCACCTAGCCGCGCGCGTGATAAGTGCATATTTCACATATATTTAGTGTCAATTCCAAGCTAGTATTTGTTGGTTTTCTTGCAAATTATTGTATATTATGCTTGTTTTCTCTTATTTGTGTTTTGTTAGGTAAATCATTCAAAAGAAGTGAATATGCACTTGCAAGGAAAGAAGCTAGCTATAAGTGGAGAAAGGCCAAAGACCAATTGGAACTCGTTCAAATGCAAGATTTCTACTTTTCATTGTGTAGACGACGAGAAGATGAAGACAATGGCGAAAGAACGGAGTCATTCTGAGTTCGTATGAAGAGGTTACGAGCAAAACAAGAACTCATAAGCAAAGGGTAAAATGGTCATTTTCCATGGGAAGTGCTATTGGTATCCCAACCGGATGATAAGGGACACCTTCCTGTTAAGGGGTAGTCAAGTTCAAGGGAAGTGCTAAAGGGAGTCCAGTCTTTTACAAAGGGGGAAGCCAGAATTCAAACATTACTAAAGGCACCTGCCTTATTACTAAGGGCACTTCGTCTTCACTGTTCTTAAACAGAACACAGGAATGGCAGACGGAACTCGATGATCATGATGATCACGATGGCGATGGATTTGATCAATAGTGATATTCAAATTTGAATACATCACTGGGTTCGGGAGAATGATATGAATCTTGGGTAGGAGTCTGATTTCAAATCAGAGGGCTCGAGCAGGTTCAGGGAGATGATGATGTTGATGATCATGATGATCAAGATGTGACGATTTTGAGTAATTCTCGAATTCGAACGTTTCAATGGGGTGTAGTAGCAGTTAGAAAACTTGGGTTAGCTGCTGATGCTCGACGGACGATGGCCGATTGGAAAAGATGACGTCATCCTAGAAGCCCAAAAGCCGTACGATGGTTCTGAGAAGAGAGAATTGGGTGAGCACGTGATTGGAGGAGAAGAAGTGTGTGGGCCCTACCTGTTGTACTTGCGAAGAAAAAAAGAAGAGAAAACACGCTTCTGTCCAAGCTCTGACGCGTAGAGAGTAAAGTGGTGATTCAGTGTGTTGCAGATCACCAAAGTGGGACAGTTCGACGGTGCAGATGAAGTACAAGGATTCATCAGAGGATCGAACGGAACAGAAACCATATGCACGCTACTAGAGTGTACCGCGCTGCACCCAATTATCAGTGGGATAACTATCACCGACTTTTGTTGTCTATCATGTACGAGTTTTGTGGATCGACTAGGGTATTTGATGCCTATAAATAGCTACCTAAACCCAAAAGAAAAATATATCTTCTTCTTTTATTATTCCTTTTGTAACTAGAGACAGAAACAGAGAGAGAAATAAAGTTTTGCTCCCTGGCTTTTCTTGTGAGTTTTTATCTTTAATTCTATTTTTATTCTTTCTCTTTTATTTATTTGTAGAATTCTTTTTAGCTATGAGTAGCTAAACTTCTTTTTGATTAGGGATGATTTCAAAGTCCTGAACAATGAAGCTTTAATTTATTAGACCAAGTTTATTTCAAGTTTTATTTATTTGTTGATTATCTTTATTATTTTTAATGTTTAAGAATATTGAGGGGTTATTTAAAGTGATCAATTAAATCAACCAATCAATAATTCTTCTACTAGTATTAGGGTTGGTGATACGTGTAATTGTCACTCAATTCTTTACACAAGTAGTAAATCGCAAGAGATGATAGAGGGATTCTGTTAAGCAATTGTGTATAAAGATAACACTAGTAAGCAGGCCGAGCCTATGCGTCTGATGCTAGGATCAACCTGATTCACAGAGTGTAAAGCATTCGTTAATCTACACCTTGAGAGCTTATTCTTGGTGGGTTATTTGGATAGAAACTGGTAGTCGAGCGCTTCCGTATCCAGTGACAACAGGAATCCGGGGGATAGCAGAGCTTATTGCTATTCTACGGTTGGTAACAATATAAATTCAACAATAGATAAACTTGTATTCAATTAAGTTTCAGTTCAATGACGGCGAAGGATTCCCTAGTCTTCTTTCTCCTTATTATTTACAACAAAATCTTTTATATTTTCTTTTGCCAATTTTTTTTAATCTAAAATATAAAAACCCCCCTTTTCGGTTACTTTATAACAACTAAAACTCCCTGCTCTTCGTGGGAACGAACTCCTTGCCATTATATTACCAGTTAATAGTGTGGAAAGAAGTAATTAATTTGCTGTGTAAACGACGCGCATCAAATTTTGGCGCCGCTGCCGGGGAGCAGTCGGTAGCTTTTAGTTGTTTTATTTTATTTTAGTATTTTGTTTTTAGATTTTTGTTTTTATTATTTTATTTTAATTAAAAAAAAACATATTTAATCATTTATTCTTAGATTTTACTCTAGTTTTTTTTTGGTTTCAGGTACTTAATCTCTGGCACCGAAAGATTGGGATTATCTGAGGTGCGGAATTCAAACTCGCAAAGGAACGGTACTTCAAGCACGTCAGCAGTTACAACTAGAACCTTCTATAGAAGAGATGGTTAATACAGACGACGAGATAGATCCACCACCTCCACCTCCACCTCCAGAGAGGAAGACGTTGAGAGATCTAACATCACCATGTTTGGAATCTCAACCAATGTGTATTACTCTAAATGACACAGTGGAACTTAAGTCAAGCCTTCTTCATTGGGTTCCAAAGTTCAAGGGACTACCAGGTGAAGATCCTAATCGACACCTGCAGCAGTTTCAGAATACAGTTAGAAGTATGAAAAAGAGTGATGATGATGATGATACAACTTTTCTACAAGCTTTTCCGTTTTCATTAACAGACCAAGCAGAATCATGATTCTATTATCTCCCTGCCGGAAGTATTACCACATGGACCGGAATGAAAAAGCTATTTTTGGAGAAGTATTTTCCTGCTTCTAAAGCTGCATCTATTCGCAAGGAGATTAGTGGCATTGTGCAAATTTCTGGAGAATCTTTGTATGACTATTGGGAGAGGTACAAGAAATTGTTGGCGAGTTGCCCACATCATCAAATACCACCACAACTTATCATTACACACTTCTATGAGGGGTTACTACCACATGAGAGACACTTGATTGATGCGGCTAGCAGTGGTGCACTGGCTAATAAAACTGTCGAGGAGGCTACTAGTTTGATTGAGAGCATGGCTGCAAATACGCAACAATTTTATACTAGAGATTCATCGGTGGTTAGAAGAATTAGTGAGATGGGAGATTCTTCACACATGGAGCAACGAATGAGTAATATGGAAAAAAATGGTACAACGTATAGCATTTGCAGTTGTTCCTTCATATGAAGAGGATGCCGAGGTAAATGCTATATTTCCTAATCAGAGGCCAAGATATGATCCCTATTCTAATACTTATAATCCTGGTTGGAAAGATCACCCAAATTTCAGTTATGCGAACAAGCAAGCTGCAGCTCCTAATCCATATGCAAGACAAGGTGGTTTTCAACAACAATTCCAACCACAACAAGGTGATTTTCAACAACAAAAACCTCCAACTGAAGAATCTAAGATTGACATGCTCATCTCCATGTTTAAACAAAGTCAACAGAAATCCGATCAAAATCAGTTGAAAACTGATAATGCTATTAGGGATTTACAAACTCAGATGGGGCAAATGGCGATAGATATGAATCAAGTGAAAGCACAAGCCTCGACAAAGTTGCCATCACAACCTTTTGTGAATCCAAGAGAGCATGTCAATACCGTAACTCTAAGAAGTGGGAGACAAACTGAAGAACCACAACAACAACAACAACATGTGGTTAATAACGACATTGAGAAGGAAGTAGAAGCGGAAACCGTACCAAAGGAAAAGCCAACCTCAACCGGCCAACCTAAGGACACGGTTCCCACCTTTACCACACCACCTCCTTTCCCTAGTCGTTTTGCCAAGTCAAAGAAGCAAGCTCAAGATAAGGAGATCATGGATATTTTCAGCAAGATACAAATCAACATTCCATTTATTGAGGCCATCAGAACCGTACCCAGGTATGCCAAGGTTTTGAAGGATTTATGCACAAGGAAGGATAAGTTGATTGCTAATCAAATTACTCAGGTGGGCGAAAGTGCTACAGCTATGTTACTGAAGAAGATGCCTGCTAAGTGTGAAGATCCTGGGGGTTTCACAGTGCCAATTACTATTGGTAACCGACGATTTGAGCGTGCTTTACTTGATCTGGGAGCATCCATAAGTGTTATGTCTGCCGATGTTTATGATTCTTTGAATCTTGGACCTTTGAAAGAATCAAAAATTACTATTCAATTGGCAAACAAGTCCAATATATATCCTAAGGGAGTCGTGGAGGACGTGTTAGTTCAAGTGAATCAGTTAATTTTTCCTATTGATTTCTACATTGTGGATATGCAAAATGGAGATAATTGTTCATCTACTTCGTTACTTCTTGGGAGACCGTTTATGAAAACAGCAAAGACGAAGATTGATGTGGACAATGGTACACTCACTATGGAATTTGATAAGGAGATAATTCGCTTCAACATATTTGAGGCCATGCGTTATCCTAGTGATGTGCACTCCGCTTTCTCTATTGATGTTATTGGTTCGTTGGCACAACAAATGTTTGATTTGAGAAATGAAGACGAACTTGGAGTTGTGTTGCGAAATAGCATTGATTTGGACGTTCATGGGCAGCCGAATGTGGACATCGACCTAGCCAAAGAGCTAGTGGAGATGTGTGGTGCTTTAACAGCATTACAAGAAGCTCGAACGGGTAATATCTCTTATATTTCTTTACCCGTAACTAATGAGGTTCCTTTACCTTCTATTGTGCAGGCACCTAAACTAGAATTGAAGCCTCTTCCCGATCACTTAAAGTATGCTTACTTGGGTGATAAAAAGGAGCTTCCGGTGATTATTGCAAAGAATCTCAATGCTATACAAGAAGAACGTCTACTTCGGGTTCTGAAGGAGCACAAAACGGCCATTGGTTGGACAATTGCTGACATTAAAGGCATTAGTCCATCAATGTGCATGCATAGAATCCTTATGGAAGATGATAGCAAGCCGGTACGTGATGCTCAGCGTAGGCTTAACCCCCCAATGATGGAGGTCGTGAAGAAAGAGATCCTCAAATTACTAAGTGTGGGGGTGATTTACCCAATTTCTGACAGCAAGTGGGTTAGTCCGGTGCAAGTGGTGCCTAAGAAATCAGGTGTCACTGTTGTTAGAAACCAAGATGATGAACTTGTTCCTACACGAGTTCAAACTGGATGGCGAGTGTGCATAGACTATAGAAAGCTCAATTCGTCTACTCGCAAGGATCACTTTCCTTTGCCTTTCATTGATCAGATGTTAGAGAGGTTAGCGGGACATTCTCATTATTGCTTTTTGGATGGTTATTCGGGATACAATCAAATTGTTATTGCACCGGAGGATCAAGAGAAGACTACATTTACTTGTCCTTTCGGTACATTTGCATATAGAAGAATGCCATTTGGTCTTTGCAATGCGCCTGCCACTTTTCAGAGATGTATGGTCAGTATATTTTCTGACTACGTGGAAAACATCATTGAGGTATTTATGGATGATTTCAGTGTTTATGGTGATTCATTTGATATTTGTTTAAATAATCTTGAACTTGTTCTTAAAAGATGCATAGACACTAATCTTGTTTTAAACTGGGAGAAATGCCATTTTATGGTAAACCATGGTATAGTGCTCGGTCACATCGTGTCCTCTCAAGGACTCGAGGTGGACAAAGCAAATATATACCTGATTAGAAACTTACAATACCCCACTTCGGTGAGGGAGATTCACTCGTTTCTTGGTCATGCAGGTTTTTATAGGCGGTTTATCAAAGATTTCTCCAAAATCTCAATGCCGATGTGCAAATTGCTGCAAAAGGAGGTTGCCTTTAACTTCGATCAGGAGTGCAAGGATGCTTTGATAAATTGAAGGAGATGTTGACTACCGCACCAATTATTAAGTCACCCGACTGGAGTTTGCCGCCTCGAGTTAATGTGTGATGCAAGTGATTATGCAATCGGAGCTGTTTTGGGTCGTAAGTGGACAAGAGGTCACATGTGATTTATTATGCAGTAAGAACTAATGCATTTTAAAACCATTTCCTAGGATCAATGAGTTCGTTCTGCGTCTTTCATTCGTCTTTCCGTCCCCTTGTGATATGCCTCACGGATTGAGCAAGGACTAACTTCTTTTATTGCACAATTATGGTTTCACTTCTTTTGGACAAAAAACACAAATAAGAGAAAACAAATATATACAATAATTCGATTAGAAACTAGCATGGATTCAACAAAATATATGCAAAATATGCATAACAAATTCCCCCACACACTTGTCAAGGACCCTTAATGAGGCTCAAATCAATTATTAAAACACTGAAAAAGAGTTGCTGGCTATAGTATTTGCACTAGAAAAATTTAGATCATATTTAGTGGGTACAAAAGTGATTGTATATTCTGATCATGCAGCACTTCGGCACCTATTGAAAAAGAATGAGGCCAAGCCAAGACTCATAAGATGGATTCTTTTGCTACAAGAATTCAGTATTGAAATCAGAGATAAGAAAGGTATTGAGAATACTGTTGCGGATCATCTTAGTAGACTTGTTGTATCCGAAGAAGAACTTCCCTTACAAGATCGTTTTCCGGACGAACAACTTTTCTCAATTGAAGAATCAACACCTTGGTATGCTGATATAGTAAACTATTTGGTTACAAGGCAAGTACCTAGTACGATGTCTAATTTTCAAAAGTTAAAGCTTAAGAAAATAGCCAAACAGTATGTGTGGGATGAGCCCTACTTGTGGAAATATGGTGCTGATCAAATTATCCGCAGGTGCGTACCTAACTCTGAATTTCAATCAATTCTATCTTTTTGTCATTCTTATGCATGCGGTGGTCACTTTGGTTCTAAACGTACCGCTCTCAAAGTTCTTGAGAGTGGATTTTATTGGCCTACCATATTCGAGGATGCATATGTTTTTTGCAAATCTTGTGACAGATGTCAACGAACGGGCAATCTAGGTGCTCGAAATCAAATGCCACTCACACCGATTCTTCATGTAGAGATTTTCGATGTGTGGGGTATTGATTTTATGGGCCCTTTTGTTAATTCGAATGGAAAATATTATATACTTCTTGCTGTGGATTATGTTTCGAAATGGGTGGAAGCTAAAGACACCCCTACTAATAATTCTCAAGTTGTTTGTGAGTTTGTGAAGGAATATATTTTCTCTAGACATGGTACACCAAGAGTGGTTATCAGTGATGGAGGTTCGCATTTCAAGAAATCCTTTCATGCTCTCCTAAAGAAGTACAACATTACACACAAGGTTGGCACGCCGTATCACCCACAAACTAGTGGGCAAGCTGAAATTTCAAATCGTGAAATAAAGTCCATTCTGGAGAAAACTGTCAATACTACAAGAAAAGATTGGAGCTTCAGGCTTAATGATGCACTTTGGGCTTATAGAACGGCGTATAAGACACCAATTGGTATGTCTCCATATCGATTGGTTTATGGAAAAGCTTGTCATCTCCCAATTGAACTTGAGCATAAGGCTTTTTGGGCGGTAAAGATGTACAACATGGAGTATGATGAAGCTGGGAAACAAAGGAAGCTACAAATAAATGAGCTGGAGGAGATACGTAATGATGCTTATGAGAGCTCTCGTATATACAAGGAAAAGATTTGTTATTCCACGACAAAATGATTTCTCGAAAAAGTTTTGTTGTGGGGCAAAAAGTTCTTTTATTTAATTCTCATCTTAAGTTATTTCCTGGAAAGCTAAGGTCCCGATGGGTGGGACCATTTGTTGTTACTAATGTTTTTCCTCATGGTGCAGTTGAAATAACTAGTCCTAAAACTGGGAAAGTTTTCAAGATCAACGGCCATAGACTGAAGCCATACTACGAGAACTTCACTACAGTGGATGTTGATGAGATTGAGCTTCGTGATTTACTTCCACTCGAGGAGTAATTTGGAGAATGCCAAGTCGGGCTGAGGACGTAAAACTAAGCGCTAAATGGGAGGCAACCCATCGGTTTTGTATCTCTATCTTTTGTATTTTATTTTTCTTAGCTTTTCATAACATATTTTGATTTCCCACCTTGACTTTACTTAGGAAGAGTCAATTACATTGAGGACAATGTAAAGTTTAGGTGTGGGGGAGTGTTTGGATATTTTGCATATAGAGCTTTTAGCCTTTTTGAGTCAAATTTTTTGTAAATTTTTGCATACAAAACCTCCAACTTGTAGAGATTTTAGAGTCACTAGCATACTTATAGGTATGTTTACATAGAGATTCTGACCGACATAACTGAACTTGGAAGTGTTAGGGAACTACGTTGGATTTCTTACTTGTTAGAGTGTTAAATAATGGATTTAATCATGCCGGTGATGCAAATTAGGAGCAGAGAGAAATGCATTATTAGAGTTGCTGATCAATCATTAGTGGAGACTACCCATTTTCAAATCAACAGAGGCACCAGACCAAATTTCTTTGTAGCTGACTAAAGAGCTTTCTTTTGAGTGTGTGTCACCGTACGTTAATTCCGCAAAAAAAGAACAATGCAGCAGAATACAATGCTGGAATTTCTAAAAAACAATGCAGAGAGAGCACGATTTAGACTTTTATAAGCACGGTGCATTGCTGATAAAAATAAAACATCGGAGACATATATAAACAATCTTACCATTAAAATCGCAGCTGCGATATCCTCATCCTTATCAAGTGTCACATCTTTCTCTTATCTCAATATATATAGTAACCTATTCTTCTGCAAAAGCAGCAGAATACAATGCTTTCAGAAAAATAATTAGACTCCTTACAAAGATTTCATACTAAAATATTGACAACTAATGCTACCCACAATTGAAAATCTACCTGAATGAAACAAAATTAGGCTATTGGTTGTATCAATCCACAAAATTTGTCTCCCAATGTCCATCAACTCTGCAACATTCTTATCACCATCACACACAAACTCCAAAATCTATGCATAACACAATACAAGCATAGTATCTCAAAACCAAAATATAATTAGGAAACAAAAAGCCAGTACTGGATTTCGAAAGTGGGAGAAACCATAGCTAGAAGCCAAACAAATTGAACAAACCCTGATTATTTGTCTAGCAAATAAATAAAATTCCAAAAGACCAAAATTTGAAAAAATTAAAAAGATACCTTAGATGTATTTAATCATACCTGTTTCCAATCAATAATCAATATTCAGTTCAACATCTAAACAAAAGCATGCTTCAAAAAAAAAAAAATCTAAACAAAACCTTAGCGTGTTTTTCGGAATGTATTACAAAAAAAAAATATCAGTAGCAAATCCATATTGATGTATAGTAAAAACAAAAATTAAAAAGAAATCAACAGGAAATTAAATCGATAGAAAATCTCACAATGGAGAAGTAAGAAAATGTACCTGAGCTCATTCAAGGATAATGCTCTTGCACATCTTGATTTGTTGACGCCGTTTGAAGATTAGGGCTAGGAAAAAAAATGGTTGGTGATAAAGTGAGGACGTCTCGTCAATTCCTGCGATGAATAAGATAGGAGGGTGAGGGAGATATCGAACAAAAACAAATCAACACATCCTAGGGTTAGAGTTCTTAGAAATCAGAGATTAAAAAATTATCATTGCTTGTGTGAACACATATATACGTCTTCTACATAAAGAGATTCATGTGGGACTGAAATTTCAATTTACAGTTAGAACATTAAATAAAAAATCATGCAACAACAAGTTGTAAACCTGTAAACAATACTAAATTTAAATTTCACAGTTTAATCGTGTTAATGATTTAACATAGGATACCACGAACACACCCAAAGAAATAGATATAACACCAAAAATCAAAAAAGAAAGAAGGTATAGGCCGGAAGAGATAAAAAATTATTTGTGACATTTTTACAAACAGTACTCATGCCTTAAATTTGCTTATTTCGTATCAACCCTAAATCCGATAATCCAAACCCTAATCAATTAGTACAATTGAAACCCCCGGACCTAAGAAAATGAGGCCCAGGTATTGATCAAAATCAAGCATTCAAAAACCGCTTATTAGTCACAACCCACCACTTCAAATCAAGCAAGAAAAAAAAAAATCAAAATCATAAGCTTAACTGAAGCAAACAACTAACCCGCAAAAACATTGAAATAATCAAAAATCATTACCTTTTATGATCTTATGTGAAAGTGGAACAAAAATTCGGGTTTACATAATTACTGCTCGAATGGTTTTTATTTCAGAGTTCAAAATCATCACATCCCAACCTATAAAAGAAACAATTAGTAGATAGTAAGAAAAAACGACCATGAGTTAAACAGAGAGAAGTAGAACAGGGAGAGGAGTGGAAGAAGACCGCGTATAAAAGAGAAACGGAGAAGGAGAACAGAGAGAAAGAATTTTTTATGCCGCAGATTAGGTTAGACTTTTCACGGAAAGTTTTATTTTTTTTATTCCCCTAACGAAATTTGTTAATTTTGTAGGTAAAAACCGTTTTTTTCTCTCCTTCGAGGAAAAGTGGAACAGAGCAATTTTGTGTGAGGGTGAGGGTCACCGTTCAACGTGGAGCCTAATGACCTTAGAGCAACTGCAGTGGGCGACTAAACCCATTTATTTGGTCTCTGAACCAGGCGTAGCGGGACGTACCATCGACCAAATACCAGACTAAATGAACAGTGGGCGATTATATTTGGTCGGGGACCAAAGACTAAACCCAAATATAGTCGAGCGTTCATATAATGTTCGCCCCAAAACCAAATCGAACTTAAAGTTTACGCCCACACCCGTGGGGATATAGTTTACGCCCACACCAAGCGGGGTAAAATGTTCGCCCACCTTTTTTTTTTTTTTTTTTTTTTTTTTGAGGCGAACATATAAAGTTCGCTTTGGTGTGGGGCGAACATTATATGTGATCCCCACACCAAAGGATATTATATGTTCGCCCCATTTTTTTTTTTTTTTTTTTTTTTTTTTTTTTTTTTTAGTCGGGCGGGGATAAAATGTTCGCCCCACACCAGGCGAACTTATATGTTCCGCCCCACCAAATTTAGTCGGCACCCACTGCGTCACACTACGGACCAAACTAAAATTTGGTCATTTTTTTGGTCTTTGATCTTTGGTAATAATCGCGCCACTGGAGTTGCTCTTAGGCTTTTAAAGGAGTTAGATTTATATGTTCAAGAGAAATAAGGCTAATAATAGAGGTAAAAATATACTTTTTCATTCGTTTGGCAGGGGATACTGCATCATATCAAAAGTATATTGTTAATATTTGTTAAGGAATAACTTTAAGGAGATAAATTATTGCTACCATCATCCATAAATTCAGCCTAGATATATGTACGAATTACATTGTCTAATCGTCTAGCTTCACTTTCTTCCTTTGTTCATGATACACTCAGGAAGATCGAAAGGACTCCAAGGGCTGTTGGATGATATATTGAAATCCAAGGCTACTGACAGCATCACTCCAAGTACAAGCATGTTGATGATATCTCCCTGAACATCATTCCAAGGGGTGTTGACGGATATACTGTTTATGCATTATTTCGGTGCATACTTGTGTTGTTCTTTTATCGGAATTTTTTTAAAAAAATTGTTTCAGGGGGCCAACTAAGAAGTAGCAAGTTGATATTCTGGGAGATAGGAGCAAGTTGATGTACAGGGAGATATTATTCGATTTTTTCGTGGAGCCCGTCACCAACTTTCGAATTGTTGTTATATCTCCTATTTTTGGCTCATTTTTGCACTAATTTGTTACTGCTTCAAAACAAAAACAAGTAATCAGATTTGTGATCTTCATAAATGAATAAGAATATGTTGGTTTAATGATGCAAAATCTTGCAGTTTATTTGTAATAATGTTAATTAGTTATTTACTATTATGTGTCGGTTTGTTTTTTACATCGAAAGTAGACTTCCATAATTGTTCAGTACACAAGTCATATGCGTGTGTAACTCCTAGTTACACTACTCAAATGCATGTATAACTGGGAGTTACACATGCGATATGGATGTGTAGCTGCGACTTTCACATGCTAATGTGATGTGTAGCTGCGACTTTCACATGCTAATGAGATGTGTAGCTGCGAGTTACACAAGCTAATTAGATGCTAATTAGATGCATGTTAGTTGAAGAAAAAAAAAAATACTCAAAGAGTTTGGAAACACAAGTTATATGAATGTTTAGCTGCGAGTTACACATGGATACATAGCTGCGAGTTACACATGGATATGGATGTGTAGCTGCGAGTTACACTTCATAAACAAATTGAACGAAAAGACTTTACAAATTAATTTAGATTTTCTCCTACCACACAAAATGAGCAGTCATAAAAAGATTTTTCCTCTAACCCTTTCGTTTCCCTATTTGGTAGAGATCCATGTTTATTTCATTCTTCTTTTGATCTTGGAGAGTTGGCAGAGTGTATTGGCTCCACAATAAAACTGTACAAGGATAAAAAAAAATTAACATTGTCAATAAAAGAATGAGCATCTGGTGAACTCACAACATAAATGCATTTGTACTTTTGATTACTCAAGCCATGAGGATGTGTAACTATTGATTACACAAGCATCATGCATATATTGCTTGTGTATTTGTTGGGTACATAAGCAATTCACACACGGATAAGAAAGGATTCAGATCATAATTTTCAAAAATTTGTACAGCACACTAGAACTACAGTAGCATTTTAGGAAGTAGATGAACCATAACACTTTCAGAACGTACCAGGAAGACACAACCACCAAATGAGTAATCATCTACCGAAAACTTGTAAGAAGATTTTACAAAGCCTACCAAAGTTTAAGAATTAACCTACCTAAGCCTTAGGTTTACCCCGTTGTAAGTCTCACATGGCATTTCAACAGTTAAAATTTAAATGGATGGGATTTTTTTTGTCATGTATCTGACCAGGCTCATCAAGTTCCCGCACTAAACATAACCCTAATTCAATCACACATTTTCCAATTAAATCACGTACTTACCAACTAATTTCAGAAGAAAAATTAATCTCATCGTGATCTAAAACAACATCAACTGAACCAGAAACACAAACCAAATCTTGGATCATACGAATCTTACCTTTAATCTCTATTTTTTTTCTCGATTTCGTTCAATTTTTCTCTGTAAACTTCCAAGGAAACAAATTAAACATACAGATTTCTTTAATTTGCTTCTTCTTCTTCCTGATTTACTGACGAAACTCGTTTTTCTTTCAATTTTTGATTTGATTTATGATTTCCCCGATCTGGTTTTCTAGATCTGGTTTCTCTCTCTAACGAGAAGATATATCGGTTAAGTTAGAGAAAGAACTAGTTTAGATATATAGTCAGGATAATCAGGTCATCAGGTCATTTTTCTGATAAAAAAAAAAATCAGGTCATTTTACTTTCTATTATAATGTGGGGCATGGTTTTATAATGTGGGATATGGAAATTAATTGGGGATATAGCTAAATGACAAAATAGAGATCCAAATATCCTAGCTGGGTTACCCCTTATATAATTAAATTATTAATTCCTAATCTAACCCTCCCTAATCATAATTAGTTATTAATCCTTATTAGTAAAATATTAATGATTTGGGGGATATAATTTGTGTATTTATGTTTATTTGAATTTGTGTGGGTTAGTTGAGAGTAGAATGAGGGGAAAAAAATTTGAGTAGAATTTATTTTTTTTTGAAAATGGAAGATGATTGCGATGAGAGACTTGCAACTGCTGAATCTTTAACTCAATTACAACAACAATCATATCTCCAATCTTCGATTAATGATAACAACTCACAATTGTTGTATGATGAACCAACACCTTTGAATCATTATTTTCGTGACCATGAAATGTTTTGTGAAGAACCAACTCAAGAAAGTAAACATGTTCAGCATACAAGCAACCCCAACACACAGGTAATGCTTCAAAGAGGTCGAAAATTTGATTATTTTTTTTTTTTTGAAACCGCCATTTCTGTTTGAAAAAAGCTTAGTACCGGCATGCTCGTTGTATGAATTCTACGCTGGTATCATTTAACCGGCATTGTATTCATAGATATTTGTATCTTAGGGACAAAATATCCCCCATCGTTCAAGAACATACCTAAGATGGTATTCAAACCAAGATTGTATGCCTAGGTACACATTTATACTTTTTACCTACCAAATAATATTCTATGGAATATTCAAACCTAAGATGTGAGTACATGACATAGAATGCTTGGTTTTACGATACTGCAGATAGCAACTTAAATGTCGAGGATGCCTAGGTTTTACATGAAAAACATACGAAAGCTAATGATATTTTGAACTTAAATACCGGCATTTGTTTCTTTTAACTTTGTATGCTCGGAACCTAATACCGGTATGAAAACTCAAATTCCTTGAATTCGGTTTTAATACCGCATGGAGAGTCGATTACCATTTATGCCTAGGTTCTTAATCCCGTAGCTTTTACTTTACTTATCGACAATGCCGGTTTTGAACTAATCCAATTTTCTTTTCATTCATTCCTTAGATTGTGACATACAACGATCAACCAAACTCCAAACCGCTCCATCGGATACGTCGAGTACTATAAAATGCCTCGGGTATGTTACCAAACAATACTTTCACCTAGTTTTTACAATTTTATGTTGGGATTTGCTTGTAATCTCCCATTGTTGTCCTTATGTAGGGAATAAAATATGAAAAGGAAGCAATTGCTTGGGCAAAATCGACGGCTCTTAATAACATGTGTGTCTTAGTGAGGAATACCCAACGTTCAGATGTTCGTTTTGAGATGGTTTGCGAGAGAAGTGGAAAATACAATGAGAAAAATAGCCATAAGAGAAAGGGTTATGTATATGAAAAGAAGACTAAGAGGGTATACAAGACAGTTACGAGGAAGGATGACTGCCCCTTTAAGCTTGTATTCTATCTAAGAGGTTCAAAAGAAGAAGAAAAAGAATGGGAATGTAAGGTGTGGTTTGGCCGTCACAACCACCCCGATCCGAAAGATTTTGAAGGTCACTCCCTAGTTGCGAAGCTAAAACCTGATCAATTCGAGGATGTGAAGATGATGACCAAAGCATGTATCAAACCAAGAGTGATTCTCAGAACCTTCAAGGAAAAGGATAAGACCAACGTTTCTTCACTCACTATAATTTATAGCGCACAAGCAACCATTAAAAGGTTGGAATGGGAAGGGAGGAGTGTTATGCAAGAATTTGAGAAGATAGTTTGGGATCACAATTACACGCGTATCATTAAAAGAGGTCCGGACAACAAGCCGCTTCAAATATTCATTTCGCATCCTTTGCTTTCACAATTGGCTCATACGTGTTGTGATGTTCTTATGATGGACTGCACCTACAAGACAAACAAATACAACATGCCGTTGTTCAACATCGTGGGGCAAACATCGGACAAGGTAACATTCACATTGGCTTGGTGTTTAATGGAAAACGAGAGGGATTGCAATTATCCTTGGGAATTGCGGCAATTGAAATTATTGTTCCCGGAAAATCATTTTCCGAAGGTCATCATAACCGATCAATTTGACGCACTAATGAATGCCATATCCGACATATATCCGGATGCACAAAATTTCCTATGTACATATCATATAGGTGAAAATGTGAAAAAACATTGTCATGCTTTGTTTGAACCCTCTAAGGCTGATATTAAGAAGAGAATGGTTGCTCACCTAGAGGAAGATGTTCGCAAAGAGAAACTATCACCCGAAGAAGAAGAAAATGAAAGAGGAAAGATTAAAGAGCGAGTCGACAAAGAACACGATGAAAATCATAAAAGGTGGTTGGAATTTCTAAAGGATTGGGAGAAAGTTTATTGGTCTCTTACCGAGGACATGTATGAAAAGAGATTGAACAAGTTTATTGCCAAATATAACGAAGTGTATCCAAGTGCCGTCTCATATCGTCGGGATAATTTGTTGGATAAGTTCAAGGAAAAATTTGTGCGTGTGTGGACAAATCGTTATAGACATTATGGGAATGAAGCAACTAGTATAGCGGAGTCCTCTCATGGGAGATTTAAAGATCTCATCCAGTCCGGCCAGGGAAACGTGGTTACGGTCACCGAGGCAATGGAGCAACACTTTAAGGCCGATATCGATAGGATCAAGAAGGCTTTTGAGAAAAGCTCAATGGAAAGGATGACTCAATTTCTTCAACATACTAAGTTGCTCCAAGGAATAGAGTTTAACGTCTCCCGTTGGGTAATAAAACATATGATGAGACAAATGCAATATGAGAAAATTTACGGAAATCCGGGTGATGTGTGTATTTGTCCCGACATGTCTTCATTGGGCTTTCCGTGTCGTCATATGCTTGTGAAGTATGAAGAAGTGATACCTATTGATGTTATTGATCCTTTTTGGAAGCAATTATCTTTCGAACTTCCCCCTACCGAAGCTCCCGGACAATCACCATGGGATACAAAGGAGGCTCTAGAATTTTATGAAGCTTACTCACGTGGCAACTCGGCTAGCCGACAAGTATTGTTGAGCCAACTAAGACTAATTACACGGCCATGGATAGCACAAAGTGAATAGCCAACAAAGGGAGATCCGGCAGGTAGACCGCAAACTAAAATTGCAAAGAAGAGACAAAGAAAAGAATTAAAACAAATGACTCGACGTGAAGAGGAACTCGCGGCAACTAAAAAATGAGATCTATGTGCAAGTGAGATTTCAGAAGCAAGATTCGCTGAAACGCCCGTTCCAAACAAAAGGGGTAGGCCGAGGAAGGAACCGATATCAAGTCAACAACAATCGACGAGTTCCGAACCTACACCCATAGTCGATGTATCAGCGGTTCAAAGGAAAAGGGGAAGGCCCCCTAAGGTACCAACATTAAGCAACCAAGGACAACAAGTTGAGCATTCTGAACCTACACCAATAGTTGATGTATCCGAGGTTCAAAAGAAAAGGGGAAGGCCGCCGAAGGAACCAACATTAAGCTACAAAGGACAACAAGGTGAGCATTCCGAACCTACACCAATAGTCGATGTATCCGAGGTTCAAAGGAAAAGGGGAAGGCCACCGAAGGTACCAACATTAAGCAACCAAGGGCAACAAGGTGAGCATTCCGAACCTACACCAACAGTCGATGTATCTGAGGTTCAAAGGAAAAGGGGAAGGGGTAGGCCAAGGAAGAATATTCTTCCGTCTAATACCAAAGACATTTGGAGTGTAGGGATTGCAGAGGATGGTTTGGATATAATTAAGCTAAAAGTTGGTAATATGACGATGTATAAGGATTCGCAAACGGGTAGGACTTATAGACACTACCATACGAAGATAGAGTCTTACATAGACCAACTTCCTGAGGTTATTCGCGAGTTTGTTGTGTACACGGATGATGTCGATGGAGATGGAAATTGTGGCTATCATGCCGTCACCGAACAATTAGGAATCTTCGAGATGGCTGTTAGTAAAGGAATGACACCATGACGATATGCTAGAATGAGGATGGTCGATCAACTTGTGAAGAAGAGGAGATTTTATGAGCAATCGGTTGGTCACGACGAGGTGTTTGATGATATGTGTGCTCAAGTGTTAGGACCCGAGCAGGAGATGGCATTTCTTCCTTCTCAATATTGGATGAGGATGCCGCTTTGTGGGCATCTAGTAGCGGATACATTTAATTGTGTTGTTCATTATTTTACCCCCACCCTAGTCACAACATTTACACCAAAGTGGCAAAAATGCGAGGATCCCTTAAGACGAGAAGAGTTGTTTTGGCGTACGTGAACGGCAATCATTTCGTTATTCTTAAACTCAAGGACAATTGTCCATTGCCACCTGTTTGTGGGATGGTTAAAAACAAGGAACTAGATCCAAATATATGGAAGGGATGGATGGCATTGAATGAGGAGAATCACCAATTATGGGATGTTTTGGCCTTATCAAAGAAACCTCTTGAAGAAGAGGAGTTGCAACTTCATACGTGTGGAAGCGATGATGAGTAATTTGGATATATGTGGTTTACTAATACGCCACCTTTTGTTTTTTTGGAAGTTTGAATTGTAATCATTAAACCATATGCCATGTACGTGCCAGTGTGATTTTATTCAAACTTTACTACGCCGGTACGAGTACCGGCGTTGCAATATATGTTCTCTTTTGTGCCGGAATAACACCTTAAGTACACAGATATGTTCTCTTTTGTGTCGGCATTGGAAAAAAATGCATAACACTACCGGTACTACACATACATAGTTTATTCACAAAGTAAAGTTAGAGTACCGGAACTCTATTTTTTTCATTGTAGAACTAAACATATTTCCGGCACAGTACACACGGTAACTACTATGCCGGTGTTCGGAAAAAAAAACTTAGAAATTGAAATTTGCAAGACACATAAAATAACATAAGCAAAGACCTAATACCATAAAATAACATACGCAAAGTATAAACAAACCAAATGTAAAGTTAAGATGTTCCAAACCGAAAACAAATGAAGCAAAGATGTTCAAAGTTTACCAAGCCACACAAACAAACATAAACCAAACTAATACTATCAAAGAAACACACGATCACTCGGTTCTTGGCCTCTTCTATACCCTCTTCTTATTTTCGCCCCACAAGTCTTTTGCCCCAGTATCTTCTATTTGGTCTATCTTTTTGACGACGTTCTCAATTTCTTTCTGGGTCAGCAACTCTCCTTTCTTGGTCTTCTTCTTAAAGAACCTTGCCAAGTTTCCAATTCTCTGACGCTGTTAACGGATTTTTCAACATGTATTTAGTATGTACAATTTTATAAGTTGATAGATATAGATTAAGAGAATAGTAATGAATGCACCAACAATGTAACGAGCTGTAGAAGTCCGGGTACAGTATCTGGAGTTATGGAGGGACGTGCTGGTGGTGGAGGGACCTCTACCGTATCCGGGCGTACAACATAATGATGTGAGTACTGTAGATGCCCGTTTAGGAATGTTGGTTTTCTATCAAAACCGTTCTCAGCCAATTCCCAATCATCCTTATCCATCACAAGTTCTTCTTCTTCCCTTTCGATCCAATGTGCAAGAATTGGTTCTGGGTCGTAGCATACCAGAGTATGGTTCTCATTTGATTGGCATTTAGTAAAGTCGTGAGAATATTTATGATAAGATGTATCCGTGAGATCTTTCTGCTTGTAACCGAGTTGGCGCATCACGCGGAGAGGGTTATGCATAACAAATCCTTTTGGATGAAAGAACGGTCCGTTGTAAAATGAAACATTTTCATGTCTCTGAAGGTGAACTCCTCTGACATTCATATAAGGGTCAAACACAACATGTTCCACAGAAAACGAGTCCAAAGCCAATCTCATTTCTAAAAACCGTTTCTTGTTAGGCGAAGGGGTATTTTAGAAGTAGTATTTCTGAGCTAGAGCCATATTCGGTTGGTAATCACGCCAAATCTCCAATCCTTTATACCCTATGAACAAATCTCGGAAGTGTTCATAAGCCCACACCTTTGCCCATAAATTGTATAAGAAAATAAATAGTTGGAAACTAACAAATGTAATGATAACAATCACAAAATATGTAGTTCACTATACCTGAATCACAATGAAATTCCCATTAAATTGACGGCCTTTCGCCTTAGAAGCTCGACGCATTTCTGCCAAGAAAGCAGTGCCCCATGAATACTTATGAACGTCTTCCAACGGATCCAAGTACTGTAGGTTGTTCATATGCACCCTGTTACCATTAGAGTCAGGGAATATAGCGGTTCCCAAAATGAACAACATATATGCAGCAGCAGTTTGTTGAGCTTGTGCGAGAGTCAATTCTCTGTTCTTCGTAATCCCAAACAATTGAATGAGTTGGACGAATGTTATAGTCTTTGTCTGAGCAGTTTTTTTCTTGTACAAATTTGCCAACGTGGTTTCCTTGTTCCATCCAAACAACTTTTCAGTGAGATCATAGATCTTTTCCCACCCTAGGTCCTTCGACTTGTCTCCAACCTTAACCGGTTTCCCAAGAACCTTTAGTCCTATTATCCTTTGGACATCTTCAAGGATAATGGTCAACTCGCCAAAATTAAAATGCATGGTGTCAGTTTCACCATAAAACCTCTCCAAAAAGCAGTTTGTCGTGACGGTATCAGTGGCCACATAATTTTCTATCGCGTGATACAACCCAGATGCTCTGACTATTTGTTGAACAGCCGGACACTCATCCTCCAAAAGCCACACATCTGATTGTTGATGGCGGCTAACACGCCAGGCTTTCCTGTGGTCCTATAAAAACACAACAAACTTAATTAAATTGATCATAGGTAAATAATATAATAACAAGATACAAACGTCTTACATAAGTTTGATAGATCCAACGAGCCCAAGAGTCTTTATACGAAAATAAAAGTTGCGGGTTTATCGGTTGACCCCAATGTTTGCCATCATTGATGTCAGGAATCAAGTCTAACTTATCAGGTAAGTGAGGTAGGTGCCTTTTCATCATCAGTTTGTCCTAAGCTACCTGCTTGTGAGGATGAGCCACCTGCTATGTCCGGTTCGGTGGAGTTTCCCACTCATCATCATCATCGATTACGGTTGAGTCGCTTATAGGATGATCCCGAATTGTGACCTTAGCAGTAGCCGGATTTTGACGTTTACGTCGAGAAGACTTACGTTTTGATTCTTCAACAGCTTTTCCTTTTCCTTTGTCCTTTCTTGGTGCGTGAGATCTATGTTCCAACACGTTAAACTGAGTTACATACTGGATGCCGGCATACAAAAGGAACACACAGAAAACCGGCATGCTAAATAGACATATAAACTATGCCGGAATGCATATCGGCATTCTTGGCAATAAATAACTCTATGCCGGTTATATTGAATTATATATAGAAAATTCTAAGCCGTATGAAACAAAAACCGGTATAATTTGTTACCATACCTTGAGTACCGGAACAGATACCGGCATATAAAAGATTAATACGTTGAACGCCGGTTTTAGGGAGCGAAAACCGGCATCGAAAAAGAAAATTCGATAGTGCCGGTATGATTTCCGGCATACGTAAATTAAAAATTTATGCCGGTTTTCTGGAATTTTTACACAGTTCTTAACAATTTTTTGTTTTTGATTTTCAAATTGAATTCAATTGACTAGAATTTCAATTTACTAGAATGCAATTTCAAAACCCTAAGCAGAATTTTCAATCCGTCATGAACCCTAGCATGTTTGACTTTGTGTTATATATTATGGGATAACACCCTAAAAGTACTTCAATTCAACAAGAGACTTTGTGTTATACATCACTTTCCGAATCAAATCTGTTACGTCCGCTTCACTCAGAGACTCTTCAGACTTTGTTGCGCATCATCAACAGGTATTTCTGGATTGGGTTTATCACGAGATTTGCGACGAGCCATTGCTTTGGTATAGAAGATGAAAAAAATAGGGAGAGATTGAATAGATCGAATATTTTTCTTCCCAAAACCATCACTTATATAGCATGAGTATTTTGAAACCGACGAGCCATTAAAGAAACCCATTACAATTTTACTCATTAAAGATTTGGTAACCGTCAAATTAGTGGAATGAAATTGTAACCGTCAAACAAGTTGAATGAAATTGTAACCGTCAGAAATCCGGCATAGACAATTACATACCAATGATGCCGGTATTACAAGTTCATGATTTTTTTAACTTCTTAGTGTTGGAAAACCGGCGTCGATTGTAAACATATCCATAATGCCGGTTTTAGGATACCGGCATTCAATTAAACTCATCGGGGTCGCCGGTATTTGAAAGAAACTTCATTAAGCACAAATATAAGATCTCAAGCAAATTCCAACTAACAACATTTAAGGGAATAACGTTACACCTAGAATGAAAGATCTCAAGCCAAATACACCTAACATCATTTATTGGAACGAGCTTGAACAAGCAAAGCAGCTTCGAAATGCCTAAAAGGCTCTTTTCTCCACTTCGTATATGCATCCTGAGCTTCATACCTATCACCACTGTATCTTGCAAGAAATTCGTTGTATTTGAGACATGATTTGATGAGTGCAGTTGTTCGAATGCGTACTATTTGATTAGCGTATTCAATTATGCGTTTCTTACCGTCAAACTTGTTATGCTTGTAAGAACCAGTCATTACAAGGCCCCAAAAACATCCGAAGGGCGTTGATCCTCCTAAGCAAATCCGATACTATGTAGTAATTTCTAATCCACTCTGTTTCCTCCTCAACATCTGCTTCTATCTTAGCTTCTTTTTGACGTTTAACCTCTTCCTCAGCTTCCTCTTTTATCCTATCTAATTTTTGACGATAACGTTCAAGCTTTGCTTCCTCTTCTTCTTCTCTTTTCCTCTTAATTATCTCTTCTTCCATTGCGGCAATTGACTTGGTGGTTTCTTCCTTCCTTCTTAGTTTTTCTAGTATTGTGGCAACGGAGTTGGTCGTGGTTGATGATTGATTTCCTGTCGGAGTGGACAATATGTTCCTCATATGTTTTTCTTTCTCGATGGAATTGATGAACTTGGCAGCTGGTGATTGATAATCCATCGGAGATATATCTGTGAGGTATCAAGTGCAATGGGTGTATCCATTCCTTTAAATAGATGTGGACATAACGGCTCTTTTCCACTTTAGTGACGGCACTCTAAGTAACTTAGATCCCACGCCAGAACTAATGTTTTCTAGTGTATGGTTTGAAAAACTAGCCGTTAGGCGTTCAATTTTCGGAACCAGCATACGTAGGAGGAAGTAAAACGATGCCGGTATTTTGTTCCGGCACTGCATGGTATAAAACGATGATGCCGGTAATGCGTAATTTCTTTACAGGAAACGACCCAAATATGCCTACAATACCGGCATTCTTTGTTTAATAACCTCTATGTCGGAATGGGTAAAATTCGAAAAAAAAAAACGGCTAGTTTTTTGAAAAATATGACCGTTGGAGCTTCATTTCTATATAACATCACCCATTCCTTTGGCAAAAACTACACAAACTAAGCACCAAATAAAAAAAATCATTCTCTCAAGAAAGAAAGCACGGTTCAAAGAATGGGGGATTCATCATCTACCTCGATTTGCAAAGTAAGTAGATTTCCTAACCACATGCTCTTCAATACTATGACGGAAAACTAATATAATTTTTTCTTACAGAATCATCATTGCAAGTGTCAAATTTGCAAGTCACCTTCTCACCTAGCCATGGACTGTCCATTTATTTATTCAAAGTGTAGAAGCTGTGATGGGACACACCGGTTTTGGATTGCAAAAACTGATGATGCTGAAAATGGAAGAATGTTTCTAAGGTGTTTGAATCACCCAAAGTGCGATGAGTTTCAATGGTTTGACAAAGCGGTTGAACTAGCAGAGTCAAGAGAAAACCACAAGGGACAGTGCAAGCCAATCGATGGGTGTGATGGGTGTTATATGAAGGGAAAGGAATATGTTGAAAGAGAAGAAAAACCAATGAAACTGATCCTTGACACCCCGCTCCCGGACGATGTCTTCGAAGAGGTTCGGGAAAGGATCAAAGGCTCCGCAATTGTTGAAAAGGGATGGAAATAGATTATCTCTAACTAAGTGCAATCCATTCACTGTTTTTTTTAATTTAAAGTTTCTAATCCAATGTAGTCGATTACTTCAGACCGAAATAAAAGAGAATTTGAAATGAATTAAGCAAAGTGCCGGCATTGCGGAATTCAAAACAACGATGCCGGTTTTATGTCAACTCTGTAAGAGTATTTGGAAACTTTAGATACCGGCATTGTCAAAATGAATTTTACTATGCCGGTTTTTTGTCACATATTTAAGAGTATTTGGACATTTGCAAAACCGGCATTTACCTTAGCAAACACAACAATGCCGGTACATGTCAGTTTCTATACAGGAACAAAATAATGTAACCTGATTGTTCCGGCATAAAAATTGCTATGCCGGGACTAGGTTCCGCCAGTGTTTTGAGCATTCTGTATATGCCGGTATGTGTACATGTATTTTTAAAACTGACCTCTACTATGCCGGAACATTTTAACTTTCAAACTAGAAATCTTAACATGTTCAACATAAACCAAAGAACTAAAGAGTTAACCCACAGTACAAACCAAAACAAGTTTGAAATTGTTTTTGACGTAACCAAAGAACTAAAGAGTTAACCATCACTAATTGTCATCAATTCTCTTCCACTAAATTAGTCTTTTGTTTCTTTTGGGTCGGCGCCTTCCTTGTTTCCCCATACATAGCTCTGACGGTAGGGTGGGTTTCTTCAATTCTATGAAGCTTTTCCTCGAGTTCCTTGATTTCTTGAATAGATAGCACCACTCCGTCCTTATGCTTGCAACCTAACATCTTCGTAACCTTGCCAAGCCGACGTCGCTAGATTAATACATCAAACACATAATCAGTATATATGTTAATATATGATTATGTTTACATTTAATGACTATAAGCAATTAAGAAAACTTACCACCATTCCTAAAGTCGTAAGAAGTTGGGCCATCGTAGGTTGTGGAGGTGGATGAATTTCAACAGGAGGGTTTTCTTGGAGTGGAGTTTCGACGGAGGGAGGGCGCACGACATAAGGATGTGACCATTCCAGGTAATCCCTCATGTAGCTGTCATCAACTTCATAACCATTTTCCGCAATCTCCCACTTACTAATATCAACCAAACGACGTGGCTCTCTTTCCTCCAATGTGTTGGTTGCGGTTCGGATCATACACTACATGCAACTTGTTGGGAGTTGAATTGCACCGAGAAAAGTAAAGAAGATAATTATCATCGAGGTCGACCAAAAACGGGATAATTGCTTAAATCCATGTTGGCGCATCACACGGCATGGATCGGCCATGATGTATCCTTTTGGGTGGTACAACGGCCCATGGTAAAATGCAACATCTCTTGGAATTTGAAGGTATCCTCTAATCTCCTTATAAGTGTCGAACACAACGTCTTCCTTCCTCATAGCATCCGAGCCAATCTCATATCGATGACTCGACCTTTGTTACCGGGCTTGGATTCATCAAGTTAAACTCAAACCTCTGAGCTCTAGGGGTATCGGGTTCAGGAAGGTCTTTGATCTTCAAGAATTGGCAGTCCTTGAACAAGGTTGGGAAGTGTTCATAACACCACACCTAATCCAATGTGAACAATATACATGTGAACATAAGTAAAAAAATACATGTCAACAATAGATTAAAGAAATTTGTACCTGGAGTAGAGTGAAATTCCCAACAAATTGGTTTGTTTTAGCCAATGAAGCCCTTCTCATCTCCGCCATCAAATGTGCCATGACCGCGGTGCCCCAAGAATAGCCATAGACACCTTCCAACGGGTCAAGGTACTGGAGAAAGTTTGCACTTACCCTGTTGCCATTAGTGTCAGGGAATGCCCTAGTGCCCAAGATGTATAACAGGTACGCGGCGGCTATATACCGAATCTGTGCAGGGTCCCATCCATCCACCAAGCTTCTAGCCTTTGTATTTTCAAACGTCTTCTTAAGCATCGTCAGCTTGAATGTCTTCGTCTTACTTCCGTTCGATGCTACATAAAAGCTATCAGAAGAAGTTTTGAAGTCCCAACCAAACAACTTTTTGGTCAAATCGTGCAACTTCAACCAATCTAGGTCCCGAGACTCAACTCCTTCTGAAATTGATTTGCCGATAACATTCAAGCCTAGAATGTCATAAACATCTTCAGGAATCAAGGTCATCTCTCCAAACGGGAAGTGCATTGTATCAGTTTTACCATGATACCTTTCGACGAAGCAATTGACGGTCACAGTATCTGGATTCACATAATTTTCAACCAAAGAATACAGACCAGAGTTCTTTACTAATGTTTGGACATCTTCATGCTCCGACGACAATTTCCACTCAGCCGCGGCTTGGTTTCGGCAAACACGCACAGCCTTAGTATGATCCTACAAATATGAGATAATACGATTAAGAGATGATGTAAAAGATAAAACAATGCACATGCACAAAATAAAAAATGCTTACATAAGTTTGAAAGATAGTACGAGCCCAAGAGTGCTTGTATCCAAAGAGTACTTTCGGTTCCGGAGCTTGACCCCAAATTTTACCATCATCGCGGTCGGGTATCATGTCATCAAGGTGAGGAAGGTGACAACCTTTAACTTTGTGTTTTCCCTTGCCCTTGTCCTTGCCTTGTGTTGGTTGTTGACTAGTCCCACCAACTTCGCTTTGGCTTGCTAATTGACTTGGGGGAACCTCATCATCTTCCTCCTCACTTTCCCTTTCATCATGCTCATCGTCCTCAAGTGTTCCAGTACCTTCACGGATTGCAAGTGCACTACGTTCACCACCACTCTCCCAAATTGACCCTCTTGTTTGAAACCCCAAACGTTTCTTGCGACCCGCGTCTTTCCCCCGTGGAGGCAGGGACTGAGGAGTATCAAGACCGTCCTTCCTCCTTCTCTTAGTGAGAATAGGACCTTTATTTTTCTTCCTATAACATAAGCAAACAAAACAAACATTAGAAAAGTCATGGCAGTTTAGGAACCGGCATACCAATTCCTAAACAAACCAATGCCGGTAACATGGACCGGCATAAGACCTTAAAGATCGAGCATTCCGGTATCTTTGTACCGGAATTTGTTAGAAACTAAATTATGTGCCGGTATTGAGCACCATTTCAGTGATGTTCCTGTATGTTTTAAGTGTACTACCGGCATTTTCGAATTGAAATAACAGATGCCGGTTTTTGGATACCGGCATTCACGAAACCTATATAGAATGCCGGTACAAACAATAAAGTTCCTGTGTGTTTTTAGTTGACTACCGGTATGGTATTCAACCCTAATTGTATGCCGGCAAAAAAAATTCAGTTTCAGGAATGCAAACCGGTATGGTATTCGACCCAAACTCTATGCCGGTACCTAAACCGGCTTGGTATTCAAACCAAGATCCAATGCCGATACTCTCTGTAACTCGATAGTTTCAGCTATTGTTGGCGATTCTAACCTAAACACATGGCTACAAATGGATTAAAACAATCATAAATGAGTTCAAAAGTCACTTACCTTCTCAGAGAAGCCATGATTGTTTGATCATCTGAGTTCGCTGTTGCGTCCTCTTCTAGTTGTTGAGCAATGTTCTCGATTCTTTGTTCATGTGTTTGTTGAGCAGTCGATTTGGTTCTCGGTTTTGCTTTCGATTTGGTTCTTGGAGGCATGGTTATGTTAGGTTAATCGACAAAGAAATTTTTTATTCAACGATTAATCGTCGATGAAGAATGAACGATGAGGAAGAAGATGAAGAAATTTTTTTTTTCAAAACCTAACCCTATGCCGGTACAAATTGGAATGGGGGATATATGATTTTGGTTATTTGATTTTTATGTTTTAAGGAAAGGGCATTACAGTCTTTTCATAATGATTTATAATTAAGGAAAGGGTGTTTTGGTATTTTCGCACTCAAAAAACACCCCTTAACAGCCACCTTTGGTTGGGGGAAGTAATTCATATCCCCCAATTAGTTTCCATATCCCCCAATTACGCGTTCTTTTAAAACTCTTTTAACTAGGGGCCTCTTATTATGGGTAACCCATGGATGGGGCCTTAGCCTAAAAATCCCAATGAAAATCTAGGAATTACTGGTTAATCCAGTTTTAGAAGAACCGTTTAGTGTGTAGTCCAGCACCAAAATAAATTTACTCGCTGGTCCGAACACGTGCGAAGTTATAAAGTCTATTTTCTAAATTCCTAAAAAACCCTTCTAGTCAGATCTAATTCAGTTTTATCAATTCATTCTTCACCAATTGGAGAGCTCTGGCGATGGCGATTCACGAAAAAAAACCCAGAGATTCCAACTCTCTCTACAAACTAAATCTGAAGGAGTAGATAATGGTGAATCGTCGTTTTCCTTATTTCAACTAGTAAAATCGCACGCGCGATGCGAGTGCCGTTGGAACCAAATTCTTCCATGATCAAAAACTTCCCATGTAACACCTCATCATGGCACCCGCTCATACTCAAACCTCACACCTTTGTTGAGTTTTTTTTTTTTTTTTTTTTTTTCCATAAGAAATCGTAAAGAGAAGCACACCCCTTACTCATGAGATACATTGTTGTTGTTTGCAGGGCATGATGGCACCATACAAATTACTTAAACTTACATCAATAGAGTTTAGTTGCTACTTCCGAGATCAGGTCATAAAATGTACTAAAAAAGGCCATCTAAACGGATACGATAAACATTGAAATTTGAAACCGTCTACAGACTTTTTTTTTAATCTATTAATTCTAAACGGAGTTTTTCTTGCCATAATCTTTTCAATTTACACAAACATGATATTCTTACATAAATTACATTTAGCCAATAATTTCTGGAATCGAAGTCTCACGTATATTACATTTAGCCAACCCGAATCATAAATTCACATGATAAAATTTGATTCACATAGCCTCAACACTGAAAACCAAAATTATCTCGAAAGCTTTCATCGTGGGTTTGTATGCTGGGCAAAAGAATGACTTGGAACCACTTACAGAATATAACTTGAAGTGGATATTGCATCACCATTAGATACTGCATCACCATTCTGATCTACAACACATGATAATGCCGAAGGCCCAGGTCCATCATCCTTGCTCCCTCAACCTTGTGAAAAAGTAAATAGCACTTCCCCATGGTTTTCTTCAAGAATGCAACCAAAGGAAAAGTCCACAGACCTATCTCAACAATGCCTGGTAGAAGCAAACATAGACGAAAATACTGCTGCATTATAAATGGCAACAAAATAATCTAGAAAAGGAGATTAAGGTTGAATATGTATGACAATAGACATGATTTAATCAGGTTATGAGCCATAACTATTGTACTGTACCACTGAATATTAAATTTAAGCATGTATTGGGGGGAAAGAAAACACCTGAACATACCTCAAAATGACTATAGAGATGCTTGTTCATGCAATTCTCTTGTCTCTTTCACGGATACAGCTTTCTTCCGACAATAATGCCTTACCATTTTCTGACATAAAAGTAGTATGTCGTATTTTTTTGTAAACACTATGCTCTACTTCCTGTCTTTTTCTCTTGTTTTTTGAATCTTCAAGCTCTTGATATTTAGCATGCTTGATGAGCCTTGGGATCCTATGGGGTATGGAGATCTAGAAGCATCCATTTGTACTCTGTGTGCAAATCAAATCCCACATTTATATGAAAATGATAAAGCACTTTGACAATGAAAACCTCACATAAGTAAAGAGAAATGAGTACTGATCCAGAATCAGTGTACCCAACATCAGAGATCATCATCCATGCCAGCAAACATGATCATTATAGCTACTAACATATACAGGTTCTTAACATTTGGCGGGAGGCAAGTTATTATCAAAAAAAAATACTTGAAATGTGCGAAAAAGAATATCAAAACTCAAATATTTTGACTAAAATTTATTTATTATAGTGAGATAAAGTTCGTCTTCTTTTCCATTTCTTTCAAATACTGGTTTTCAGTCTAATCTAGAAAGATCAATGGGAGAGAAAAATGGGAAATGGTCCAAGGATTCTATTTGGGAACTGTATCAAGCCAAAAATATGAATCGTTGAAGGGTCTCCATGGTCTTTCTACAGCTACTGTTGGTGTAGCTCATCATCTTTTCCGCTTTGACATCACATCTCAAGTACCTGAAATACTTACTGGGCATGTTGCATCATCCACGGAAGCTCAGGCTACATGGCAATACATATGATCCTACCATATGGTGTTTCCACTACTACTGTTGGGAATGAACAAATAATTGATCAGTCCCATGTGTGGACCATTGTGCTGGGTTTGGCAGTCTGCTTTTCACTTGTCGCATCCAAATGTACAATGGGAAGTAGTAAAGTAAAAAAGAATCACTAAAGAATCAATCCTAAAAAAGATTAATATGCTTATGCATATTCCCATTGTCATCAAATTTCTTTACTCCAAATTAATGTTCTTAATGTTTAACCCTCTATAGCTAGCTAAGTTTTTTCATTGAAGAAAATGAAGTAGATAATTGCATCTATCAAGCTAAAATCCAAAGTTAATTATTATCTCCACTCAGCCACAGGCTTCCTTCCCTATCTCTATTCTCTAACTATGTCTAAAACACTAAACTCACCTGTGTTTGCTGGGTTCAATCACACCAGAACTAATACATCAAATTCCATCACAAATCTACATTATTGCTAATTAATTTCTTTCACACCAGAACTAATACATCAAATTCCATCACAGTTGCACATTCTCTTCAAGAGTGGTATTTCATATGTCCCGTGTTGCACCCCACTATATATATACTCTAATAATGAATCAGCGAAAAAAGAATCCAATCCTTTCTCTTTATTTTTGGGCATTGCTAATTAATTTCAATATCTACATTATTGCTGAATGCCAATGCTAATGTTGCCTTAACCGTAAAAAACAATTGAGTAATAAGTAATTGTGATTACCAAATGAGTAAATCAAAACATGTAGAGACAAAATACAGTATAACTTCTTTAATATAATACTCGATAATATAATATTTTCGCTAAAATAATAAAATTTCCCGGTCCCGACTCGGGCTTTTAGTGGTAAAATAATAAATTCGATAAAATCATAAAATAATACATTTTAAAAATTCCCCTTAAGGATTAACAGGTCCCAAATAATATATAAAATAATAATACTACTAAAAAATAAAAAAATAATTTTCATACATATCAAATTTTCTTAAAATATGATTGAATATTGGTTTGTTTTTCTTAGAAATTCAAATCAAGTTGTATTTAATCCCTAATAGTGTGTAGTGCACTTAAGAGGCCTAGAGTCGCATTGTTGTATTGCAATAAGAAGTGTTGTAGTGTGATTGATGCTTGCAAAAAGGATTATCCCTTTTATATTCACGTAGCTTTTTCCGTATTGCATCGTTAATTGGTTAGTGAGATACACCTTTGAGATGAGAATACATCTTGTGATTTAGAATGTTGTACGCGACCTATTTATATCTTAAATACTTTTAAATTTAAGGTTTATGAATGCATTATATATATAAATTATTTTTTAAAATAATAATTTATTATTTAATTATAAAGTAATAATTTATTATATTATCGATAATATAATATCTCTTTTAAATAGTAATTTTCCTTGGTCCCAAGTGTATTATTTTATAGAAGTTATACTGTATTTGGATAAAATTCAGAGGAAAACAAAATCACCAATTAACATTCTAAAATTCTTAAACCCAAAGCCTGACAGTAGATGAAATTTCAAAAAAGATCTGAATCTGAAATTCACTGAATCACATAAAAGAAAAAGAAGAAAAATTACTTACTTATTGTTTAGAAGATTTTGACTGCAATTACAGACTAAATCTGAAGGAGAGCTCTGGCGATGGCGATTCACGAAAAAAACCCAGAGATTCCAACTCTCTCTAAAAACTAAATCTGAAGGAGTAGATAATGGTGAATCGTCGTTTTCCTTATTTCAATATATTTGCATTTTTTCCATTTCTAATTTTCCACCTCATAAGGAATCATTTGCTAGACTATATAAGTTTATTTAGCCTATTCTCTTTACTATTGATATTGTTCTTGGAGATATGCTATTTCATTCTTTCCCCCCTCCAGTGTTACTTGATTTGGATGATTTTGAATTTGTGATTTTTTTTTATCAAATTGAATGAACCCTAGATTTTTTAGATCCATTGTAAAACGTCCAATATGTACTAGATATCAAAGTGGTAATGGTGGTAACAGCGGTGGTGATGGTGGAGGTTTTGGATTAGGTGGTATTGATGATAGAAGGAAGGTTCAACAACAACATAGAGGGGTTGTTGATGATGGAGGTAGTAGGTCTTTGTTTTTTTCTAAACTACCCGGAGGATATTCGATAGGTAAACGAAAATATTGCAAGCAACTGCATATGTAGCACCCAATTGGTGTATGCGTCATTTTAACATTCGAGTTTCTTTATGAAATTTATAAGTATATTATGTTGCCAACGGAACAAAATCATTGTATAGATGAAGACATAAAGTATTATAGAGTTATGATTTTGGTGCTATGTTTGATGTCATTTCAGGATACTCTTGCTTAGTGTCATATGTTTGATGCCAGTGAATACTTAGGTAACAAAAGGGTATTGCATGTTCGTCTCAAGTTAGATGACGTTGATCTGACCACGTAAGATAACGTACTCTATGGTAATTTGTTAGAACCATCGAGATGGTAAGCGTGATATTTTTACAATAGATATTTATACAGACTCATGGATGGTAAGCGTAATATGTACTGGGTTTCTACTCGGTGCATATCAGTATGTACTGGTTTATAATAGATATTCACGGATGGTAAGCGTAATATGTACTGGGTTTCTACTCGGTACATATCAGTATGTACTGGTTTTCCTCTCGGTACATATAAATATGGACTCGATTTTCAATTTTAATTTTTCAGTACATGTGTATATGTATTTTTTTTTTCATTTTTAATCTGTCTAGAAACCCCAAGAATTGAGGCCTAGTCATAGGTCACACCAAAACTCATGGTCCTCTTCTAGTACCAACAGGTCGTTGGACCACAACCCATAATACCATTTCTTAAAGTAGGAATTGTTCTTTAAAACTCATAAATTTTATGGTAATGTAGGAGCACACTCAAGCATAAAGGAGGCTGAGATTATTGCAGGACTTGAGGCGGACAAATGGAATAAAGACAGGAAACACACCTATTTTAAGATAATTTTCATAACCAGCACGATGGAACTTTATGCACGGAAACTACTTGTCGATACTAGGACTGTTCAATTGGTATAACATAATTTATTTTTTGCGCAAGTTTAAATGAACTATGTATACATCCATTTCCAATTACTGGGTTTTCACTCGGTAAATATCAATAGTCCGATTTCAATTCTTGTTTTTTTTCAGTATATGTGTATCTACACTGTATTTTTCATTTTAATTCTCTCTAGAAATTTATCGGATTCGAATTTTCTATTTTGACAAGTTTACTAGATCAGTATGATGTATTATGATGACAGGTATACTACACAGAGTGTCAACAAAGGCAATTTTTGTACTACTTGAAGATTAATTAACAGTACATAAGAAGATATTTCCCTAAAGTGAAAAAAAAACAGTACATAAGAAGATACACTCTTTTCATTTTTCGCCCTCTACACTTGAGTTTCAATAGGGCCCTTCTAACTGTCTCTTCCTGATCACATGCTTATTAAAAGTACAAGAGAGCTTCTATATGGCCCTTCAAACTGTCGCTTAAATGCCTTGTGCATGTCATTTTTTACTGTTTGTTAAAAATGTGCATGCTTTTATTTTTATTCGAAGATCCAGGTTTTTGTTCCGTTTTTCTAGTAACTTTTACGTGGGAAGATCTAGGTTCTTGTTCCATTTTTCTCGTAACTTTTACATTGGGTTTCTCTTAAAGAAATACTAGATTGTACTTTTCATATTTTACAGTAAGATTCGTCTCTTTTTGTGCTTTTGAGTTTCCAACCGTGATATATATGACGATGATATGAAGATTTAATCGAATAGAATACATATGAGTTTAGTGAGAGAAAAAATTGATCAGAAAAGCAACAACATTGTATGGTATCCTAATGTTTTCACTTAGTACACATCGATATCTACTAGGTTTTCACTCTTTACATATCAATATCTACTAGGTTCCATAGTACATATCTTGTTTTCTTTAGTACATGTGTATATGTACTCTGATATTTACTAGACTACTATGTTTCACTCAGTATATATCAATATCTACTAAGCTTTCAATTCTTGTTTTCTTCAGTACATATGTATATGTAACGCGCTTTCCATATTGAATCTTTCTTCGGATTCTGATTTTCTATTTTGATTTTGAAATTTTGTTGAAAATTACTTGCAGACAAAGAGGACGACGACTGGAGTTATAATGCAAAATTCAGCAGACCCCCAAGTGAAGGGGAAGTGAGATAACACATGAGCGTAAGAAATATTTTGGCATTGAAGATCATAAAATAACGAATCAGATTGGAACAAGAGATTTTATCCCTTTTACACTTCATTCATCTCCTTCTCGTATTGCTCGTCTAAGCAACACCTATTCCGTAACTGGGAGTAGCGAGTAAATTTATTAAGATGGTTGTAATTTTATATGTCCAGAATAACGAATCATTTCTATCAGAAGAGTGCCTAGAAATGTGCAGTACAATATATACTTTCTTTTGTAAAGTTTGCAACTTTTAGAAAATGAGTTAAACAAAATTAGTGGTTGATAAGAATTTAAGTGTTAGTCAAGTGAAGATTTCACACTATTGCAAATGAAGGGCGTTTATTGGAAATAAAGTTTATTGTCCATCAACTATATGTCATTCTCCCAAGTCCCAATGTTATTCTATGATGCTCTATTATCTTGATCTGCCTCCCACCAACACTACTCGAAAATCTCCAGTTACAATCACATACTTCATAACACATGAAGAATCTCCAATATTTGCACATTGAGCATAGAGTTGTTGACGACAATCAATCCAAACCAAAAGCAGCACAACAGTAAAACCCTGCAAAGATCCATGGTTACTACATGCATATAGTTATATCCAGAAGGAATAAGAAATGCAACCAAACACTTCTCTCACTGTTATATCAAAATCTACCATAAAGGATGCAACCAAAAACTTATCTCACTGTTATATCAAAATCTACAGAGAAACATACATGTTCCATTGAAATCAAAAGTGAGGACTACCCAAGCATACTCTGCCTACCAGGTTAGTAGTACATGAATTTTAGTTTCACATCAAACTAGTAAGACTTTGCGAAGGCAAGAGAAAATATAGGGACAAGACTAGAAATATCAGATATATATGTATTGTAGGGATGTGTACATATGGATACCATCAGTACATATCTATATGTACTATTGATAAGTATTGAATTCTAACTTCGGATAGTACATATCCATCAGTACGTATAGATATGTACTGGCTTCTGATAGTATATATCCATCAGTACATACATATATGTACTGACTTCTGATAGTATATACATAATATTAATAAAACAATTCTAAATTAGTTAAATGTGAACTTACTCTCATTCTTTTGAAGTGCAAAAGGTTGGACATCTAAAACCAATACAATGATCAGTAACATACACAGACTATCTAGTTTTCAACTTACCATTAACATAAAGAGAATTAGGGAGTATGAGCTCTCAGGACAATTGCTTTCTTCCACTTTGCTTTTGGTGAAGGAGTATGAACTTTTCTCTTCCTTTTTGCTTTTGGTGAAGTAGCTGTTGATGCTTTTTGTTTTGGGTTTTACTGTTGGTGCATTAGAAGTGTAAGTATTGATAGTGGTGCTTTTTCAAGCATAAACCAACTTGTTCAAGACAAATATGTATTTAACAATAGACACTACATATCAATAAGCACCACTACACATCTAACACATATTGATATGTAGTACTCCCTCCGTCCCTATTATATAGGCGGAATATTGGATTTTCCTAGTCCCACTAGATAAACGGAATTCTAATTCCAAGATGCTTTTTGACAACATACCCTTATTTATGTTGTATGGGAAATTGTATTGAGAATAAGACAAGGGGTATAGACAAGAAAAAACATGAAAATTTGTAAAAACCATACATTTTCTTATTCTAAGAGATTTCATCTTCTCCGCATATATATTAGGGACGGAGGGAGTATTAAACATATTGCTACTTGACACTACATACCATTCAATCTAACAGTATTAAACATATTGCTAATTGACACTACATACCATTCAATCTAACAATACATATTGACAGCATATTAGACCTATCAATAATGACTCCATCAAGCATGATTTATTGATATGTAGTGGTGCTTATTCAAACTGGTATTTAACAAAATGATATGTAGTACATAAAACATGCAAAGCCCCCAACTGATGCAATCTAACACTACTTATTGGTATGTAGTACAAGTATCATTTGAATAGATGTTTACCTTTTTTCCCATTTGCTTTCTTCTCCTTTTGTGCTGGTGAAGGATTTTCATCGTTTTTACTCGTTTTTGTTGGTGATTTAGCAAATTTAGACATACTTCTGGTTGTTGGTGAAGTAGCAGCGGGTATTTATTTGTTTGTTGCTATTGGTGAATCAACGACAATTTTTCTTCTCGTTTTTGCTGGTGTAGGAATTACTTTTGTAATTACTTCTGTAATTGTTCGTTTGATTCTTTGATTGGTAACCATTACTGGAATGATTAGGTTGAATTATATGAAATGGAGTTAGGTTTTACTGAAATTAGGTTCACTGAATTGGGTTTTCTGTTGATGAAAATTACTAAACCGATTGTATCACAAGAAGAAAGGCGATCGATTTTTAGAGATGATTTAGGTTTGAATAAGCGGTTGTCGTTGTTAATTGAGAAGAAAAGAAGTTTTTCGTCTGATAGCTGTAGATGAAATAAAGACGAAAAAAGAATAATGTGTTGTAGGGCCGTAGCCATTAATTCACATGTTTAATATTTTGTGTTTATGTATATTTAAGAAAGTAAAATATTTTGACCGTACGTTATTGTTTTCCCCATCAAATTTGCAATGTGTTCTTTAAAATGTTAAATATTTCCGTGTCCTTTTGGTTGCGAACTTTGATAATTTCTAATGCTAAAATGGGTTATGATGGTTTTGAGATGGATTTACTTTCTCCTGTATTTTTTCCCTCTTCCTTTTTTGTTTTTGTTTTGATTGTGGTATATCCAATTGTTGATGGTGGTTTTTAACTTAGGGGTAAAATCGTAAAACCCTAGTCAGACAGTGACGTCACAGGACTTAAACGCATTTATTAAACCCTTTAATATGTCGGCGAGAAAACACCAGGGTACCTTTTTTTTAAATGCTAATTACGGTTTCGACAAGCCAAAACCCTAATTCTCACACCGCACGTGCCAATGGCTCATCATGCCAGCCACATCCTACCGCTCCAAGGCATCCCAACCATGCTAGCCGCACCCCTGTGCCAATGACTCATCATGCCAGCCACATCCTACCGCGCCAAGGCATGCCAACCATGCTAGCCGCACCCCCGTGCCAATGGCAAATCATGCCAGCCATATCCTACCGCGCCAAGGCATGCCAACCATGCTAGCCGCACCCCTGTGCCAATGGAAAATCATGCCAGCCACACCTACCGCGCCAAGGCATTCCAACCATGCTAGCCGCACCCCTGTGCCAATGGCAAACCATGCCATCCACACCTACCAAACCCTTGGCCCCACATGCCAAGCCAAACTGCACCTTGCCTTGGACCTAGCCATGCTAGCCGCACCATGCGCCCATGGCATGCCAAGCCCTTGGCCCCGCCATGCCAAGCCAAACCATTCACGCCAAACCCTTGGCCCCACATGCCAAGCCAAACCGCACCTTGCCTTGGCCCTAGCCATGCTAGCCGCGCCATGTGCCAACGGCATGCCAAACCCTTGGCCCCACCATGCCAAGCCAAACCGCACCTTGCCTTGGCCCCAGCTATGCTAGCCGCACCATGCGCCCATGGTATGCCAAGCCCTTGGCCCCGCCATGCCAAGCCAAACCATTCACGCCAAACCCTTGGCCCCACATGCCAAACCCTTGGCCCCACATGCCAAACCGCACCTTGCCTTGGCCCTAGCCATGCTAGCCGCGCCACGTGCCAACGACATGCCAAACCCTTGGCCCCACCATTCCAAGCCAAACCGCACCTTGCCTTGGCCCTAGCCATGCTAGCCGCACCATGTGCCAACGGCATGCCAAGCCCTTGGCCCCACCATGCCAAGCCAAACCACACCTTGCCTTGGCCCTAGCCGTGCTAGCCACGCCATGTGCCAATGGCATGCCAAACCCTTGGCCCCACCATGCCAATCCAAACCGCACCTTGCATTGGCCCTATCCATACTAGCCGCACCATGTGCCAACGTCATGCTAAGCCCTTGGCCCCACCATGCCAAACGCACCTAGCCGCGCCACCATGATGGCCTTCCCTACGCGGCTACCAAAAACGAAGGTGTGCGACGATCAACGGTCCCCCTTCAATCCCAGGAGAAAATCCTAGCCATCCAAGGTTACCAGACGACGCATGGTAACCTTTGGCCCGAAACCTAAGTTTGGCCACGCCAAACCATGCCATGCCAACGGCATGCCAACCTAGCCAGGCCACCATGCTGGCCTTCCCTACGCGGCTACCAAAAACGAAGGCGTGCGATGATCAACGGTCCCCCTTCAATCCCATGAGCAAATCCTAGCCATCCAAGGTTACCAGACGACGCATGGTAACCTTTGGCCCGTAAACCTAAGTTTGGACACGCCAAACCATGCCATGCCAACGACATGCCAACCTAGCCGCACCACCATGCTAGACTTCCCTACGCGGCTACCAAAAACGAAGGCGTGCGACGATCAACGGTTCCCCTTCAATCCCAGGAGCAAATCCTAGCCATCCAAGGTTATCCAAAAACATTCCTAAGTTTGGCCACGCCAAACCATGCCATGCCAACGTTCAACGGCTATCTTTCCTCTTGAGATGCAAAATCTCGACCGTCGAAGGTCACCAAGCTAGCAAGTCTCCCGGTGCGACTTGCCGTGCAACAACAACATGCTACATGTTTTCCACAAAAACATTCGAGACATCAACACATATCACAAACCGTGCGGCGTACACTACGCCTGTAGTGTGGACGTCATAAGGAAGTGTCATAAGGATGAGGCGGTTAGTAAATACAGGGAGTTAATGGTGAAACGTTCTTTTATGGAACATCAATTCCATGCGTTAACGGTTTTATGGAACATCAATTCCATGCGTTAACGTTACCACCTCCTCCCATTTATTCACCCATTTTTCCATTCCTTAATGAGACCAGAGTACGTTTCACTTCGACTTGTATAAATAGGTCTTACCTATTTCCACCGAACAACAAGTTCAATCAAGAGCATACACCACTCAGAAAACGTTTGCTAGCTTTTCATACGTTAGCTTCCCACTTTCTGATACAAGTCGTAACACAACTACTCTTCCAGAATCAACTATTCTGGTCTCATCACTTTCCTTGCTTCCCTCCCCAAAACCAACCCATTCTCCTCCACTTTGTGACCGAAGCAAGTCTGGAACGGCCATTTCTTGGTTTAGGCCGGACTTGTACAGATTGATCTTTCGAATCTAAAGTACTCCCTTGCAGTATATTGTTTAGGGTTTAAATTCGTTTCTCAACCACACACCCGAAATTACCGAAATCAGCAGAAACCATTTTCACCCACAAACAATTGGCGACCACAATGGGAGGTTGATCTTTCGGTTACAATGTCAATTTTCAACCATCAATCTCATGCTTCGACCCAGACATCAAGATGGTAGAAGTAGGCGATCCGCTCATGGATCGACGACTCGGTTACCAGGCGACATGATTATAGTCATGACACGACAAGGGATGACTGGGGACTTCCCAGAGGGTAGAAGCAAACGATCCCCCCGAGAATCAACGACTCGGTTATCAGATAACTCAGTAACGACTGGGGACTTTCCACAATCACGGCGGTGCTTCCCATAAAACTCGGTTTTACACCCGGAAGGTTTCCTTTTCATCAAGAGACCTAAAAAACCAAGTAAGTCCTACCTAGACAAGATACGTGGTTTGCTTTTTTCGAGTTTTCACGGGAATGATAAAACCAATAGCCATGTTATGTTTCATCCCATGTCATCTACCAAACGCACAGTTCTATGGTTTCCCTGGGATGCCTGCAACACTTTCAATCATAACAAAAAATAGCTTCATCCTAAAACGGTTCATCCCGAATAATAATCCAAAACCCTCATAGCTAACATTTGTCTATCAACCCAAAAAATCCAGAAAATCAAAACCATGAACTAGGCGTTTCATTTGCCTTTTATTAAAAAAAAAAAAAACCTAAAAATAAGAAGGTCATAAGACAGAAACGCATTCAAGGAAAGTTTTTCAACAATGGCTTACTCTTCTAAGCAAGATCCTCCTTCATGCTTTGAAGAGCCGCCCTTTTCAACTTCAGCTTCCTGGACAATTTTTCGATTTCCGCTTCCTGCTTTTTCACCTTATCCGCAGAAGGACCTTCGAATGTTTCGACCAGAAACTTCTCGACCTCAGAGAAACCTTCAATGAACCAATGAACGTTGAATTCAAAGTTTACACACATGTCACGATGGAACCTCCAGCTCGAGATTACATCCTCAGAAACAGTATGACCAGTCACGTTGCACATGTCGTCAATCGAAGACAAAGCTTCCTCCACCCGCTTACCAGACGCGCATGCCAGGCAAACATGCCACACATGCATGGCAGCCACAATACCACACCCTGCGCTAACGGCTTGCATACTTCCAGCGCTAACATCTTGCGCCCTTCCAGCACCATCTTCTCCGCTTCACAACCAGCCAAAGCAACGCCATCCTCACCCTTCGAAACAGCGTCATGGCTCCAGCACTCTGATGTGGTTTTAATTGTTGTTTGTAAAGTGGTAAAAAGAGATTCGTTCAACTCGGGCTTGTAAAGGTTTGATTTAAGAAAATACTAAAAACAAAGAAAATATATATACAAGGTTTGTCACAATTTCGAGAGATACTGAGACTTGGGATTCCACCATAAACTCAATCATGCGATTCATATATTTATTCCAAACAATTATAGCTCAAATAAAATATTGACTCTGTTTCTTTTCCAAGGTAGATTTTTGAAAAGCAACGACTGTATATCTAAAGCATGGGATATCAAAAGACTTAACCTAAGTATAACCCATCAATTGAAATCACAACCATTCAATAAAAACCATAAAACAATTAACAATCCATGCAAAAAGTCATGAAAGAATTAAATATAATTACCACACGCATGAAATCTGTCTTCCTTCGTCATCCCAGTGTTGGGGTTTAGCTCCTCATGTTATTCACGTGCTCAAAATAGGTGTTCATAGCTCAAAAGGGTGAAAAACAAGAGAGAACTAATAAAGCAGCGGGTTTGTAACAAATATAATTGTAATGTAACTCGCCGTTACAGAGCTACTCACATACTGAGAGAGAAAAACTAACAGAAATAATTGTTGGCAAAGTGTTACAATTTGAAAGTAAAGGTGACGGTTTTTCTGTCTTCTTCTTCCTCTCGCCTGTGTTTCTCTGTTGATGATGAACACGTCTCTGCAGCCTTCGTTCTCACTCTGCTACTACCCCAAACTACTCCTAGGTATCGACTCCCCTCTCTGGACATCCTACCCCCTCTTATATACGCCACAACCTCCAAACATATCCCGAGTTTATCCCACATATAATCTCTTTCTTTCACCAAAATTCTCGGTCTGCCAAACTTCTTTACGCGGCTATTAGTTGTCGAAGCTTCCCAGAATAGCTCAGAAAGATAGAATCAAATCTATAGAGAGGATATCTTTGTCTTAATCCCACGTAACTACCAAAAATACAACCAACACCCGAAAATATTCTTCCCTGTCAAACCACAGATTCTTCTCTTCTACTCCTTGTTTACGCATCTCTGTTACTCCAAATACTATATCTGATTGAATCAAATCATTGGAGAATATATTTCCTCCAATCCCATTGCTCTAAATCCTATATCTTACCGTGAACTTCTCCCCACCTCTGTTTCATCCAAACTCGGTGTATCTCCCTATATTTTCGAAACCAAAAGCCTTACTAATCCTGTTTCAACGCCACAGGCCCAGACCAATTCAAATCCATGAGAAAGTCTGCGTAAAACTCGTCCGAATTCATCCCAGCAAAGTACGCAGGTGAAAATGTAATTTCCCGCCAATTTGAATTTCAAATGGGAGAATATGACCTCCCCCTAACCAGCTCCGGTCTGCCAAAAGCAGTTACCCTGAATGAGGTGCCCCTTATCCTCTGATGGGGTGTAAATAGCAGTTGGGATACCCCTTAGAAAATGAGGGGTCCGAATAGTAATTTTCTCCCACGAGCGCAAATACCACTTTTCGGGCCAATTTTCCCGCAAAAGCTTATTTCTCCAAAAACACCTACAAAAACATAAAAAGCCATAATAAATACAAAATCGAGCACAAATAATATATACAATTGAGATTATATCAGACACAAAAATGTGTCTATCAAATACCCCCAAACTTATTATTTGCTAGTCCTCGAGCAAATCAAATCTAGAAAATAAAATCCTAACTCACTGTCGCAGGCATCGTCGATTGCATTTAGCGTATGCAATAAGCCTTTAAACCCCTAGGTGGCCCTAGTGGCCGAGTTATAGTCTCGGGAGGGTTTACTAGAGGTGTACCCACAAAACCTTTATACTCCAGACCCTGACTATTTACGCAGAACCTTGGAAGGCACTAAAGAATCTCCTTGGTTGGCATACTTATTGATTACAGGAGGAAGTACCCTGATGCGAAATTCCAATTGTTGTACACGAGTTTGCACTCAAGCATACTAAAATTCATATATAAGTCACAGAGATCTACTCAGATAGTTTCTGAACATCACATGAATAGATTAAAGAGATGGATACAGAAAAACATAGATGGTTTTGATGTTGACTAGGTGAATGGTGTTTCTCATATCTATCTGAAGGCCACTGCCAAAATGAACCTATCCTAATGGACTGAGATACCGGTCTGACTAATATCAACACAACTTGCAAATACAAGGGAACCAGTGGTTGATAATCCTAACTCTATGTCACAACTAGCATATACAAGGATACCAGTGGTCGACTTTATTGAATTTATTCCGGTTGGTCTAATGGTCTAGTCTCAATTTTCTTTTTCTTTTTTCAACTTTTCTCAACTTTTTTTTTTTTTTTTTTTTGTATCTCAATCACTCTATTTCACCCTAGCAGTGGTAACAACTTGAATCGTGAGCCCCACCAAATCACTTAGAAACATATTTAAAGGAAAAAAATAAAAACAGAAGGTGAAAAGGATTCAACGAGATATGGCGAAACTACCATGTTTTTTCTTTAATTCTAACACCTGAGCTCTGTGCTTTTATGAATAGACTCTTTAGATGTTTCCATCTAATCAGATTGGTTCCTCAACTCCTACAACCAAAATGCTTCCATCCACTTAGATTGGTTAGTGCCATCCTTAATAAGCATAAATTTCTAGGCTCTGCAGTTTAATAATGCAACTAAAAAGTTTCTCCCATACCCCCAAACTTAAATCTAACATTGTCCTCAATGTTCTAAAGATAAAATTAAAAGCATGAACAAGGAGAAACTGTTACCATTTGAAGTAAAAGAGTTAAGGAAAGATATTACCGTGTCGCATGAGTATTGGGTTACCTCCCAAGAAGTGCTAAGTTTAAAGTCTTCAGCCATACTAAGAAAGGATTAGTCACCTTATAAAATCATAAAGTAATAGCCGAAATATCTGTGGGTCATCAAAACCAAATAGAGCTATCACAAATAAAAGGAATCTCCAACCTGCCAAGAAAAGTACACCCTTGTCTAGTTTCCTGTTTAAGACAACTACATCTAGCTGTGGTTCAGGTTCAGGTTCTATAACTGGGTACAAATAAAATATTTTCATGGGTTGGATTTCCTCGTAGCTAAGATCCGATTCAGGTATTAGTGTCTGGAAAAACTCAAGTAAAAACTTAGAAGCACATAATAATAACCTAAATAACTGCGGATCCTTAAAGTCAATCAGGTTTGACTCACACAACGATGAAAGTGGTGGTCAATTTTAGGAAAATGTGTCGATTCTAATCTCCTAAAGTACTTAGGCTCAGTCTCAAAACTTAATAATTGACACATCTGAAACTTATACATTCCCACAATTGGTTGAAAAATATTTGGCGGGAAAACAAATTCAATCCGGGTATCATAGCCTGAATAAACCACATCAACCATAGGATGGGTTTCTAACAACTGAACTTCTTCCTGGACATTATTAGGTTCGGAGAACTAGTATGAAGGCAATCGGCACAATGGTTGAGGCACATATATCAAGTCCCAAGTGAGGGATCTCTACAAGAGCTAAAGGTAAAGCACGGGAGAATGATAATCACCCCCAAACTTAGAGTTTTGGGTGTCTCTAGATAGACTATCTACAATTTCCCTAATTTCTAGATCATCGGTATCCTGAAAATGGTCAATTGCTTCTTCTAAGTTATAATCGAAAGGTGCATCCTCACTCATCATATTTGAAAGCTCTACGAGTTCATCTTCTTTATCTAAGACTAATGTTTCTAAATCGTTAGACTCTAAAACAATATTCTCAGAATAAACTCGTTCCTCAAAAGTATCATCGGCTTCGTAAAAAGGAAATTTTACATCATCTAAAACAGTAACTCTAGTCAAATCCTCGTCCTTTTGAATAGGTGAATAATTATTAAAATTATTTGGATTTGAACTAGAAATAATATTATCATTATAAAGCTCAATAGGAGTAACAAATTCCTGATCACTATGCCTACATATTTCAGATTCTTCATCAGCACTATCCTCATCATAATCATCATAATAGCATGAAAATGGTTGAATCTCATCTAAAAAAGTAGTGTTACCAATTTTATCCTCGTCATCTTGATTATGCAAATAACTATCCTCATTTTCAAAGGTACTATTGGAAACACTATATTGGAAATTAAGACTATCTTGAGCAGTTCTTTCCTGGGCCTTAACAACATTTTCTGAGTTGACTCACATGACTTCCTGATTTTATCTAGGAAAGAAGGTTCACACGTTGCATTGCTTTCGTCCATAACTAAGTTATTCATCTCAGCTGAACTACGTGTCGACTCAAGTAACTTTTGTGCCGACTCAGCTAACTTACGTGCGGACTCTAGTAGAGAGGAATTTTGCTCGTATGACCGGTGTGCGTATGGATAGTAATTGGGCTTACCATGGTATGGACCATGACCTTCAAAAGGCTGATGTCCCCAACCACTATTCACATTATAGTCAAAGTAGTAACGTCCATTTTGAAACTCAGTCGGATATTCGTTGTATTGGCTATTGTAATACCAGTTCGACATTCTATTGCAGGGGTGTGAGTTGTCACACAAAATAAAACCCACTGACAGGGGATTCGTGGGTGGATAGAGTCTTACCTCCCGTACCAGACGGGCGATGAACCGTTGAAGTCGACTCGGCCACCGACTTCGATGTCAGTGTACGAACCCGAGGGGCCGAGAGAGTATCGTAACTGTCGTCCTTCCCTGCAAACAATTTATATTTAATTTCAACCCTTCCTTAGGGTTTTAAAAATAATGTCCAGTCCAAAAAAAAAAGTCCAAAAATAAAAAAGTCCAAAAATAAAAAGAAAAATTACAAAAATACAACCCTATTTACAGTTTCTAAAAATAAAACAAAATAGTTATATACAAAATCTTCTTCTTCACTCCTTTTGAATTCCTCTTTTCTTTTTGGAAGATGCTTTCCTTTTATAGCTTTTTCTTTCCTTGTAGCTTCGAAGATAATAAAAATAAACCTAAAACAAATCTAAATACAAGTCTGCGTCGGCGGCGTAAAATTGATGTGGTTTTAATTATTTGTTTGTAAAGTGGTAAGAGATTAGTTCTTTTCGAGAATCTTGAGACTCGGGATTCCACCATAAGCTTCGATCATCGATTCATATATTTATTCCAAACAATTATAGATCAAATAAAAATATTGACTTCTTTCTATGGAGCATTCGATGTTCCCGCTCAACGAGGATCACACCAAAACCGCTTACCATCCTCGGCCAGATTCGGATCTCCATCAGAATTCATCTTGTCTTTTGCAAATTTCTTTTAATTTTATTTTACACCCTGTTGCACCATCTTTTGAATTCCTCTTTTCTTTCCTTCTTTGGAAGATGCTTTCCTTTTATAGCACTTTTTCTTTCCTTGTAGCTTCGCTCCAAATCTGAAAAGAATCGAACAATACCAAAGGCATAAAAAAGAACAAAAAAAATAATAAAAATAAACCTAAAACAAATCTAAATACAAGTCTGCGTCGGCGGCGCCAAAAATTGATGTGGTTTTAATTGTTGTTTGTAAAGTGGTAAAAAGAGATTCGTTCAACTCGGGCTTGTAAAGGTTTGATTTAAGAAAATACTAAAAACAAAGAAAATATATATACAAGGTTTGTCACAATTTCGAGAGATACTGAGACTCGGGATTCCACCATAAACTCAATCATACGATTCATATATTTATTCCAAACAATTATAGATCAAATAAAATATTGACTCTGTTTTTTTTTTCAAGGTAGATTTTTGAAAAGCAACGACTGTATATCTAAAGCATGGGATATCAAAAGACTTAACCTAAGTATAACCCATCAATTGAAATCACAACCATTCAATAAAAACCATAAAATAATTAACAATCCATGCAAAAAGTCATGAAAGAATTAAATATAATTACCACACGCATGAAATATGGCTTCCTCCGTCATCCCAGTGTTGGGGTTTGGCTCCTCATGTTATTCACGTGCTCAAAATAGGTGTTCATAGCTCAAAAGGGTGAAAAACAAGGGAGAACTAATAAAGCAGCGGGTTTGTAACAAATATAATTGTTACAGAACTCGCTGTTACAGAGCTACTGTTACAGAGAAAAAAACTAACAGAAATAATTGTTGGCAAAGTGTTACAGTTTGAAAGTAAAGGTGACGATTTTTCTGTCTTCTTCTTCCTCTCGCCTGTGTTTCTCTGTTGATGATGAACACGTCTCTGCAGCCTTCGTTCTCACTCTGCTACTACCCCAAACTACTCCTAGGTCTCGACTCCCCTCTCTGAACCTCCTACCCCCTCTTATATACGCCACAACCTCCAAATATATCCCGAGTTTATCCCAAAAATAATCTCTTTCTTTCACCAAAATTCTCGGTCTGCCAAACTTCTTTACGCGGCTATGAGTTGTTGAAGCTTCCCAGAATAGCTCAAAAGATAGAATCAAATCTATAGAGAGGATATCTTTGTCTTAATCCCACGTAACTACTAAAAATACAACCAACACCCGAAAATATTCTTCCCTGTCAAACCACGGATTCTTCTCTTCTACTCCTTGTTTACGCATCTCTGTTACTCCAAATACTATATCTGATTGAATCAAATCATTGGAGAATATATTTCCTCCAATCCCATTGCTCTAAATCCTATATCTTACCGTGAACTTCTCCCCACCTTTGTTTCATCCAAACTCGGTGTATCTCCCTATATTTTCGAAACCAAAAGCCTTACTAATCCTGTTTCAACGCCACAGGCCAAGACCAATTCAAATCCATGAGAAAGTCCGCGTAAAACTCGTCTGAATTCATCCCAGCAGAGTACGCAGGTGAAAATGTAATTTCCCGCCAATTTGAATTTCAAACGGGAGAAGATGACCTCCCCCTAACTAGCTCCGGTCTGCCAAAAGTAGTTACCCTGAATGAGGTGCCCCTTATCCTCTGATGGGGTGTAAATAGCAGTTGGGATACCCCTTAGCAAATGAGGTGCCCCTTATCTAAATGAGGGGTCCGAATAGTAATTTTCTCCCATGAGCGCAAATACCACTTTTCGGGCCAATTTTCCCGCAAAAGCTTATTTCTCCATAAACACCTACAAAAACATAAAAACCATAATACATACAAAATCGAGCACTAATAATATATACAATTGAGATTATATCAGACATAAAAATGTGTCTATCACACTCCGTGATCAAAACCGTGCCATCTCTGCGCGATACACTTACGATCACCAGAACCGGAGCCGCTTTCGCCACCCCAATGTTTCTTCAAGCATGATAGCTCCAACCGTCACCAGAGACACTACTCCATCATCAGGGCAAAAAACTGGAAGAGCCGAAAGAAGCCGACCTCTTTTTACCACTATTGGTTTGATGAAAAGACAAAAGGCACTTCAGCAGGATGCGCGTTTATAGATGAAGAGGCTCGCATTGCTCTTGAACGCCTAGTAGAAGGGAATCAGCAATCCAATTTCATCACATGTAAAGATAGGGAACGACTTCTCCAAAATCGAGGCAAAGTTATGTGAGATTCTATATTTCTCCAAGGCGTAGCGTCAAGACATATTTGCATCCCTCAACAGCACTGCATCAGGAAAGCAGTTGTTTCCAGCCAGAAAAGCCGTTCCCAAACCTCAACCTCTCCTGGAAAGCACGATGGATAGATGGAACTTGGGACTCCTAACCAATGTATTGTAACCGTCAAGTCTCTGAGAGTTTCAAGGCGCCGTTTTGACGTTCTCTCCAGAAGTGGCTCCACTTCAACGTTCTCCAGCAGCGGCTCCGCTTCAACGTTCGCTTCAGCAACCGCTCCGCTTCAACGTTCGCTCCAGCAGCCGCTCCGCTTCGGCGTTATCTCCATAAGCTGCAACATTTGGCTCCTTAAGTTTCAACGTCCTCTCCAAGAGCCGAAGCCGCTTCAACACCACTCCTTCCTGCAAAGGGTCGTGCCACCACACTCCTCACGTCAAGGATCATGATCGCAGCCAGCCATTCTTCGTAGTTGTAATACCCGGTATCTTTAGTTACGGTTTCGGTTCGGGTTATACCCAAATTACCTATAATGCGATTTAGGTTGTTTCCTTTGCCTTAGCCTAGCTAGGCTGTTTGAACTAGAAAGGCTACAAGTTAGGGTGGACATATAATAGTTAATAACATTTTGCTTAATTGAAAAATGAAAAGACAAATAAAATGAAATAAGGAAATAATAAATATAATTTATTATTATTAGTAGGAGTAGTATTAATATGGGAGTTTTAGTGTATGGTTTATAAAGGAAAGAGAGAGAAAAGAAATAGGGTTACAAACATAAATTAGAGAGGAAGCTAGGAGAGGAAGATGAAGTTTGAGATTTTGGAGAAGAAGGATTAAGAAAATCACTAGAGGCTTGATGAAATTAAGGTAGAATGTGAAACCCTTTCTCTTTTGGTGTTTATCTTTGGTGTTTATTTCGTATGCTATTGTATTGTTAGGTTTATGAAATTTAATTGAATAAATATGTATCTTTTATTGGTGATCAGGATTGTCCTATTGATTTATAACATGATTAGGTATCTCTTTTTAAAATTTGAAAATTTTCTTACGCAGATTCACCGTTGAATGTTTGTTTGAACTTGGATGTTGATTTCTGTACAGTTTCGCTTTGTCTATTCTTGGCTGTGTTTCGGTAATCTTGGTGATATCAAAATGATTTGAGGTCTTAATAAAAGTTGTAGATTATCGTATTATCTTTAATTGTACGTTTAGTTTGCTAAATTTTAAATTAGTATGAATTTACTGTGAATATTTTGGTAAAATGATGTAATCTGCCCAGATTTTATACGATTATTCTAAAATCTGGGCAGATTACATCATTTTACCAAAATATTCACAGTAAGTTCATACTAATTTAAAATTTAGCAAAATAAACGCACAATTAAAGATAATACGATAATCTACAACTTTTATTAAGACCTCAAATCATTTTGATATCACCAAGATTACCGAAACACAGCCAAGAACAGACAAAGCGAAACTGTACATAAATTTCAGAAATCAACATCCAAGTTCAAACAAACATTCAACGGTGAATCGGCGTAAGAAAATTTTCAAATTTTAAAAAGAGATACCTAATCATGTTATAAATCAATAGGACAATCCTGATCACCAATAAAAGATACATATTTATTCAATTAAATTTCAGATGCCTAACAATACAATAGCATACGAAATAAACACCAAAAGAGAAAGGGTTTCACATTCTACCTTAATTTCATCAAGCCTCTAGTGATTTTCTTAATCCTTCTTCTCCAAAATCTCAAACTTCATCTTCCTCTCCTAGCTTCCTCTCTAATTTATGTTTGTAACCCCTATTTCTTTTCTCTCTCTTTCCTTTATAAACCATACACTAAAACTCCCATATTAATACTACTCCTACTAATAATAATAAATTATATTTATTATTTCCTTATTTCATTTTATTTGTCTTTTCATTTTTCAGTTAATCAAAATGTTATTAACTATTATATGTCCACCCTAACTTGTAGCCTTTCTAGTTCAAACAACCTAGCTAGGCTAAGGCAAAGGAAACAACCTAAACCGCATTATAGGTAATTTGGGTATAACCCGAACCGAAACCGTAACTAAATATACCGGGTATTACAGTAGTCATGGCCACCTTTTGATCCATACCGCCAAAACTCGTGACCATGGACAGTTTGCTCGCTTACGCATCCAGCCAACCCTTTTACTTCCGTGGATGCCCATACGATTCTAGCCAACCTACTTTGTTTCCACGACAATGTAGTCTCTTCTGATTACATCTGCTACCAAGAACTGTTGCCGCTCATTTTTTGATACCAGCCAGAGCTTCACCGCAGCAGCAATCACTACGAAGGTAACCCGTACTCCTCCATATTTTAGTTTCACGTGGAAGAAGTAACAAAATCACCAGTACGAACGCACGATGGTGATATCTTTATTATGGTCAACTCACTAACCATACAAGATGGAAATATGTAAACCATACTTGGGGACTGGGGATCTACACGAAATCCTTTCACTGTCAGAGCTCATAACACACGATCAACCATCAGGTCACGACCAGAAAAGCTGAAAACGTACAGGAAGTGCCTTATTCAATTACTCGAGAGATCTGAAGGGAATGGAAGATCGAACAACATATTCTAATGGAAGATTGAAGTCTTTCAAATAAGAAGTTTTATTCAAAGATGTGAAACCGCAAGCGAGATGCTAATTGGAGAAACCCTAACTTCGCCATGAATACCAAGAAGATAACAATAAGTCTGCAAAAGCACCAAGACGTCTATACAACAAAGAAAAAACAACAAAAAGGGGAAACTGGTCATAGAAAGCGGATGCGCGAGTTGCCAATGCCTCTGTCAGAGCTTCTTCAAGCACTTTCCCCAGCAATCTCTCGGGCAACAAAGTTTTCATCCGAAAGCATAACACTCTCGGAATTTGGATAAGGAAAGGATTTCCTATTTTGGCTAAGTAAGGAGGAAAGGCAATCGGTCCCGCGAAGACAAGCCACCACCGTGTAAATAGTCCGCACCTTTGCTTCGCCAACGCCATGCTTGGGCAACGCTTTGTCAAGCAGCCCACGCCCATTCCAAGCCAAATCAGTGCTAATGGGTCCCTTTCATGCCAAGTCTATGCTAGCAGCTCCGCCTCGCGTTCCAAAAGCCTAGCCCCAAGACGCAGAACCATACCATGATTTACGCAAAGCTGCAAGGCGCAAGGATCGCGGATTCTACTTATCTCTCGGAAAAAGGAGGTACGATCGTTGCTAGGAGATTCCATCACAATATCAAACCAGGAGGAGGAACGAGCTTTACCCTACCTTCACCAACGAACAACTGTAAGAGGAAGATGATACAATTTCACCAAAGAATATATGTATTGCACAAACCCTAAAAAGGGGAAAGGAGAAGTAACGCTCTCTTATGGGTGTAACGCTTCCAGATTTTTGAATAAGGAAATAATTCACTGTTAAAGTCGCGCATGAAGAAAGGCAATCGGTCCCACAAGAGAAAGCCTTGCCACTCCCAAGACATCCGCGCTTTCCTTTCCAGTGCCAGTCTTGCCAGCGCTCCACGTTCAGTTTTTGCAATAATCTGCGCCTTTCATGCTAATGCGCCAACACCAACAACTCGCCGAGCCAGCGTCATGATGTTCCCTAACCCATCCAAGATGATGCATGGCTAGACTAAGCCGACGATCTTCATCTCACCGCTTCACGGTCTACACCACAAATAGAATCTATGCAAGGCTTCCAAACACGGGGATCATGAACTCTCCTTACCTCTCGAAAAAGTCGTCACCTTCCCACGAAACTGAAGAAAGTTGTTGTCCTCCCGAAGCCAACGCTCACGCCATGCCAGGCCAACGGATCAGCGCTCGTGCCAAATTTACGCTAGTGGCTCCCATTTCAAAGACGATCCAGTGCTAACGGCTCATTTCCAAGCCGCATGATACCTGCGTCTCCCATTCCAAGCCGATCCAGTGCTAACGGCTCCAAGTCCAAGCCGACCAGTGCTAGCAGCTTCCCTTCACACCAAATCTGCACTAGTGGCTCCGTTCCAGCCTAACCTGCAGTACCACGAGCAGAATTTATGCAAAGCCGCCAAATACGAGGATCACAGATTCTCCTTACTTCCCGAAAAAGGTTAGACGGATCTTCCTGACCATCTTGCATGATTTACGTTTCGATTTTGTCCTTGTCTGTCACCATCTTATGCTTACCTCGCAACAACGCCCCTGTTCCGAGCTAAGCAGGGGACTTAATGTTGATAGTGGTTTTTAACTTAGGGTTAAAATCGTAAAACCCTAGTCAGACAGTGACGTCACAGGACTTAAACGCATTTATTAAACCCTTTAATATGTCTGCGAGAAAACACCAGGGTACCTTTTTTTAAATGCTAATTAGGTTTTCGACAAGCCAAAACCCTAATTCTCACACCGCACGTGCCAATGGCTCATCATGCCAGCCACATCCTACCGCGCCAAGGCATGCCAACCATGCTATCCGCACCCCAGTGCCAGTGGATCATCATGCCAGTCACATCCTACCGCGCCAAGGCATGCCAACCATGCTAGCCGCACCCCTGTGCCAATGGCAAATCATGCCAGCCACATCCTACCGCGCCAAGGCATGCCAAACATGCTAGCTGCACCCATGTGCCAATGGCAAATCACGCCAGCCACACCTACCGCGCCAAGGCATGCCAACCATGCTAGCCGCACCCCTGTGCCAATGGCAAACCATGCCAGCCACACCTACCAAACCCTTGGCCCCACATGCCAAGCCAAACCGCACCTTGCCTTGGCCCTAGCCATGCTAGCCGCACCATGCGCCCATGGCATGCCAAGCCATTGGCCCCGCCATGCCAAGCCAAACCATTCACGCCAAACCCTTGGCCCCACATGCCAAGCCAAACCGCACCTTGCCTTGGCCCTAGCCATGCTAGCCGCGCCATGTGCCAACTGCATGCCAAACCCTTGGCCCCACCATGCCAAGCCAAACCTCACCTTGCCTTGGCCCTAGCCATGCTAGCCGCACCATGCGCCTATGGCATGCCAAGCCCTTGGCCCCGCCATGCCAAGCCAAACCATTCACGCCAAACCCTTGGCCCCACATGCCAAACCGCACCTTGCCTTGGCCCTAGCCATGCTAGCCGCGCCATGTGCCAACGACATGCCAAACCCTTGGCCCCACCATGCCAAGCCAAACCGCACCTTGCCTTGGCCCTAGCCATGCTAGCCACGCCATGTGCGAACGACATGCCAAACCCTTGGCCCCACCATGCCAAGCCAAACCGCACCTTGCCTTGGCCCTAGCCGTGCTAGCCGCGCCATGTGCCAACGGCATGCCAAGCCCTTGGCCCCACCATGCCAAGCCAAACCGCACCTTGCCTTGGCCCTAGCCATACTAGCCGCACCATGTGCCAACGGCATGCTAAGCCCTTGGCCCCACCATGCCAAGCGCACCTAACCGCGCCACCATGCTGGCCTTCCCTACGCGGCTACCAAAAACGAAGGCGTGCGACGATCAACTGTCTCCCTTCAATCCCAGGAGCAAATCCTAGCCATCCAAGGTTACCAGACGACGCATGGTAACCTTTGGCCCGAAAACCTAAGTTTGTCTACGCCAAACCATGACATGCCAACGGCATGCCAACCTAGCCGCGCCACCATGCTGGCCTTCCCTACGCGGCTACCAAAAATGAAGGCGTGCGACGATCAATGGTCCCCCTTCAATCCCATGAGCAAATCCTAGCCATCCAAGGTTACCAGACGACGCATGGTAACCTTTGGCCCGTGTAGCGTCCCCTAAGCTAGAAGGTGACTAATCTAAGAGATTAACTAAATAAGAGGCACTAAAATCTAAATCATTTACTTAAACAATCAATTAAGAAATCTGCTACAAAAACTTTAACCAAAACTAACCCCTCTCCGAAATACATATACAAGAACTACTCTCAAGTGATACATATACAATAGTCTTTTGGTTTGTAAATAAAATACATAACATAATAAACACAATTAACGAAGTAATCTCCTCGAAGCTTTATTTCAAGAATTCTCATCTGCCTCAAAAACCGAAAGTGGGAATAATTAACATTTAACTTCTAAGTAATCATAGGCAAGATTTGGAAAACAATAATGTTTTACCCAAGCATTAAAAAGTGACCAAGTCACTCAAATAACAAACATGTATATGGACAAACTCCTTCTTCAAACAATGTATAATATTCGTGCTAACCACACTCATTAGCTATTGATATCACCAAGACCATGATGACCCACTATAAGCATAAAAGCTGAATTCATGTAGATATAAATGTGAAGGAGCGTATCCTATATACCACGGGTGGAAATTCTTATTTCCCATAACAATTCATGACGACAAAAAAACATTACACGTCCTTTCCAAACCATGGAAAGATTAACAGAATTAACAGAATACTCGTAATGCAATTTAAACAAAGTATGGAATGCACAACTAGACAATGCATGAGTTTATTAAACAAAGACTTTCGTAAAAGAAACAACAATGATTACAACAGAGTCAAATACATTCCCACCTCTTTTAATGACAAGCCACGCCTACCTCGAGATCCACGATCCACTGGTTTGTCCGTTGAATCGAACGTTGTTAATAACAAACTGTTAATCACACAAGAACTCTAAGATTATAGCCAAAATGGTCCACACAAGAATTATACAAATCTAACTAATAGTCATAAGCCCATTTACGTTTCTATACCCTTTTGTTATCTATCTTTAGCCCATCTAAGGTTTAGTAATTCAGTTAGGTTGTTCCTCTAGTCCACTAAATAAGTCCAGCAAACAACTACAACTTTGTAGAAGAAGTCAAAAGCTAATTCAGACCACAAAGGTCCAATTCATCAATTATAGGAAAACTAGTCCTAAGCCCAAGTCCACTAAACCAGCCCAATAAACTAAAGTCCATTTTCACATGAGTCAACTAACGATCAACGTCTGGTCAGCAGTAGTCAACTAACGGTCAACGTCTATGGTTAAGTCAAAGTCCAAGTCTAAAGTAAAAGGTCTGGTCAACTGGTCCAAGTCCAACTCGGTCAAGGTCAACTCAGGTCAACACAGTCAAGGTTCACCGAGTCACTCTGAGTCAAACGATTCAACTCAGATTAATAGGGCTAAGTTGACTCAGTCAGATTAACTGAGTCAACTAAGATTAAGTCAGGCTTACATCTGACTGGGATGACTAATAGACCAAAAGCCTAAGCTAGACTTCTACTACATATTTCATTTCAATAACAATCTATTCATTCTTTTTAAATGAATTACAAAATCACTTTACATATACATCTGTAGCTTACCTGCAATTGCAGTTCCAAGCTTTCACTGCAATCATTATTTCCAACTCTAACTTCACATCCTTACACTCTCAGCTCTTCAGACTAAAACCAAGTTTCACTCACCCCACAGTGTTACTAACTCAGCTATATCATAACACTAAGACTTCATTTTCCCTTCAATTCACCTGCACCTGCAACATAAGAACTCCACCTCTTCTACTCAGCTCATATCACCACAACCATAATCTCCTTCATGTCATGTGTTCACTACTTGCAACACCAGTTATATAATACTCATATACATTCCTTATCAAACCCAGCCTTCAAGCCAATTCTCTTCAGCACCACTTAAGACAGCTCAACCAAGCTCATCCAATATTTCAACTAATACCACTAGTTACGGAACATCACCATGACTCAGCCATCAGCAACACAACAACATTAACACCACTGGAAGATCATTAACTTACATCAACTCAGTACTCTTTATCACCACTAATTGTAGCTCAACATATCACTAAGAACAAACCAACATACATCCGTAATTGTGACATCACTTCCAACACATCTAGCTATCATTACTAGCAACACTTACAAAAGTACAAACACATCACCATTATCAACATTCATCTCCAACTATTTTAGGTTCACCTGTACATATCCCTGCACCTTACAGCACCACCACAGCTAACTCAGCTCAACCAATTCATTAACACTATCTTCTCGTACATACTCTGTAACACCATTCCCTTATTCAGTTCACTATAACTCCATGAAATCAGCATTAGTACCAACACCAGTTCTTAAAGCTCAATACTTGTAGTTCAACATAAGTCTAAACCACATACCACAGTTCTATAACACTCTCTCCATAATCATTTCAATTCCTAACTTAACAACCATTTCATAAATTCAACAATTTGAAATAAATATCTTGACTAAAATCACAGGGAAGGTCAATTACCTCAGATAAATCCTGCTCCAGCACCAACCAATTCAAAACTCATAATAATTCCATCATCTTCTTATCAAACATAATCAATCCCTAATTCCGTTAACAGCTTCAATCGATCTCATCTTCAAAACCCTAACTTATCCAAATCTCGAATTACTCTTCATCCTTGAGCCTAATTCAATCAATCGATCAATACCCATCCTTAATTCAATCCCCTTTATATCGTCCTCATCTTCTAATTCTTCCTTGAACTTCTTATGAAAACCCTAACTTTGATTCATCACTGAATCCACTTAAAACTTCAATTAAACTTCAACCCGATAGTTCTTCATCTAAAACCCAAATCGCCCATCAATTCAACTAAGGACTCGAATTCAAACTCAAAACCCTAATTAAACTTTCTCTCTAATTTTCTCTTTTCTGTTGAGTCTTAATCGACCATACCATAACCTTCACCACCAATAACCCTTCGTGAACCCTTACCAACTTACTAACAATCTAAAAACCATGATTTGATTCTTAAATTTCATCAATAGATGAAGAACAAGAGAACAAGAACGAAAGGAAGGAAGAAGAAGAAAGAGAAAGAAAATGAAAGAATGAGCTTATCTGCTCGATCGGTTCTGATAAGGCCAACCAAAATTGCTAACGGCACACGTTCAAATGATAAGGGCAGCCAGGCGGTTTAAGTCAAAATGGCTAATTTGTCTTTCATACAAAACTGATAAAATCTTCTTCATCCGATATTCGAATGACGCATTCGAGTAATCTATTCCGCACGACATTTCGAGAGCTATTCGATGATACTAATTTCGTATATAAATCGTTGTTATATTAATTCCTAATAATTAAATTCTATATTAACTAATCGAGTCATTAGCGGCTAAATCGTCACTTGACTAGCCTAATAGTGTTCACCAGCTTGAGGGTCTTTACAGCCCGTAAACCTAAGTTTGGACACGCCAAACCATGCCATGCCAACGACATGCCAACCTAGCCGCGCCACCATGCTGGCCTTCCCTATGCGGCTACCAAAAACGAAGGCGTGCGACGATCAACGGTTCCCCTTCAATCCCAGGAGAAAATCCTAGCCATCCAAGGTTACCAGACGACGCATGGTAACCTTTGGACCGATAACCTAAGTTTGGCCGCGCCAAACCATGCCATGCCAACGGCATGCCAACCTAACCGCGTCACCATGCTGTCCTTCCCTACGCAGCTACGAAAACAAAAGCGTGCAACGATCAACGGCTATCTTTCCTCTTGAGATGCAAAATCTCGACCGTCGAAGGTCACCAAGCTAGCAAGTCTCCCCGTGCGACTTGCCGACAACAACAACATGCTACATGTTTTCCACAAAAACATTCGAGACATCAACACATATCACAAACTGGGGATCCTCTTTGGGTATTGGTTTGGCGGTTTCTGACGTGCGGCGTACACTACGCCCGTCATAAGGAAGTTTCATAAGGATGAGGCGGTTAGTAAATACAGGGAGTTAATGGTGAAACGTTCTTTTTATGGAACATCAATTCCATGCATTAACGGTTTTATGGAACATCAATTCCATGCGTTAACGGTTTTATGGAACATCAATTCCATGCGTTAATGTTACCACCTCCTCCCATTTGTTCACCCATTTTTCCATTCCTTAATGAGACCAGATTACGTTTCACTTCGACTTGTATAAATAGGTCTTACCTATTTCCACTGAACAACAAGCTCAGTCAAGAGCATACACCACTCAGAAAACGTTTGCTAGCTTTTCATACGTTAGCTTCCCACTTTCTGATACAAGTCGTAACACAACTACTCTTCCAGAATCAACTATTCTGGTCTCATCACTTTCCTTGCTTCCCTCCCCAAAACCAACCCATTCTCCTCCACTTTGTGACTGAAGCAAGTCTGGAACGGCCATTTCTTGGTTTAGGCCGGACTTGTACAGATTGATCTCTCGAATCTAAAGTACTCCCTTGCAGTACATTGTTTAGGGTTTAAATTCGTTTCTCAACCACACATCCGAAATTACCGAAATCAGCAGAAACCATTTTCACCCACAAACACCAATACTAGCCATTAAATTGATGATTTGATTTGATTGTACTGTGTATGTAATCACCTATTCGCGGTAATGTGTGAGGGAAAATTTGTCGGCGATCCGTCCGTTAACTTTTCAAGGAGAAAGAAAATCTGTTGAACGAGAAAAAAAAACTGTCTGTTGATGATCCAGCCTGTCCGCCTGAATCTTTGAAAATCTGGAAGTAAATGGCCGGCCCGACCCAGTCCAGCCAGCTGCCCAACTCGGTCCGGTCCATCCCAACCCGATACGGTCCTCCCGGTCTGGTTCTGTTCTCACCCTGTTCTGGTCCACCCGTTCTGGTCCTGTTCTGACCCCATTCCGACTGTGGCCTGTTCTAACCTTGGGTTGTGCGTGACTGAGGTTGTTCTGGTTCTGCTTATATAGGGTGGGAACCAATATATGAGGTATGTAACTAATGTAATGTGGTTTGTTATTACATTGAATACCTGCCGGGCTTATTTATTATTTTTTAGAACAAGCGTACTTCTATTATTTTTTTCTTAAGATAAGTCCATAAACAGTTAATTTAAATTATGAGTGCTGATCTCGATCATTAAGAATTTCAGTCTTAATGTTATTTAGTTTTCTTGAATATGATATTGGATATAGTTGATTGTTCAATCGGTTGTACCAACTCGATGCCAATGTATTCATTTGAGGTTTAGAAGTACTTGAACACCATTATTGTGTACATGATATTTTGTCCCCAATTTGAATGTTCCTTGGGATGTAATCCACTTGCTCAACTATTAAAGAGTCGGTTGTTTCAAAAGATACGTTGCAAATAAAATCACATGAATTCTAATTTTTGTGGAAGAACTCACAAAAATTTATATGAATCAGCAAATTTCCATTTCTCTACTTCTTTCATGATACTAACAAACAAGTATATGTTGAAGTATGACAACAAGAGAACTATCTTTAGTAATCTATTCAACCTGAAGTAAGTGGGTGACATATTCTCTTGGCCTGTTGAGATAAAGGAATTTCTCAAATTAAGCTAAATGTAGCAAAAGTTGAAAATGGAAAGAACCCCGAAGTAATGAGGGTTAGACATACAGACTCATATAAAGCATGTGAAAAGGGACATATATCATGAGATGAATATGGGATGAAGATAAGGTATAATTCTAGCTCTCACAAAAGAGTCGGGAATGAATCTTCTTATCGGTATTGGTACAAGCAATGCAATGAAAGTACCATAGTAGCAACCAATTTCCATGGAAACGTCATACTTTAGACATCAACTTTATTGACAAAAAGAAGTTTGCCAGGCCAATTGACTATTTAATTGAACTAGATCCAATGTCTGCGCTTATGGAATAAAAAGAACATCATTCCCATGAGACATAAATTCTCTAAAGCACTTGAGATATACCTGGATGAAACTAACATATATTCACTCTAAAGTAATTGAGTTGAATCCGATTTTTTTTTACGTAATAAGGCCACAACACTTATTAAATCACTCAAGACTCAATGTCTAACTGATAGTGGTCTTTTCTCCAACTAATTTAAGGAATATACACTAGTTGTTGAAAAAATTCCGTATAATGTGACTACAATGATTGGATCATCGAGCGAAGAACTGCTCAAAATTTGTTTTCAAGATAGAACAAAGACGTCACAAAATCTCCACATGTAACGAGAGATAATCACACCTTGTTAAATTCCAAAGAAACCCATGCAAATGAATATCATGCGGAAACTCAAAGTGATGACAATGTAATTGATTGCATCTTTTATAACCTTTAATGAATGTGGAAGGAAGCATATTCTTAGAGAGATTCATGAGTCAATTTGGTGAAATGTAAATCACTAGTATTTGAATTATTGAATCCATATTGACCGCGACAATGAAATATTGGGTATTGAGTCATACAGACTTTGGCATAACCATAAATCCACCTTGGTTGTGACATGATGATCGTTTTGAAAGTACTCATACGTACATCATTTTATTGGAGTGAACGAGACAACGGGAAAAAGATTGACAAAATGCGAAGTGACAACATATCTCTCAATAAGTGTTTTCTACAGTACTAGATGCAAAACCCCCTTCCCAGTATGCTTTTATGTAAGAAAGCATATCACTCATTCTACAAAGTCTTCAGTAAAATAGGATCGAGACCATCCTAAGATGCAAATGGTAAACAATCCATATTACAAAGAAAACAAGGTTATATTTAGAAACATATCCATGTAGAATGCGGACCGTAAAAGTACTTATGGCTATGGTGGATGTTTCGACACTTTGGACTAGTTATAGTTCCCAAGAAATTTGCGTTTGGAAAACTACTAGAATATATTTTACATGTAAAGGCTCACCACCCTTTGAAAATGCTAGCTAGTGCACATCAAAAGGACTTGATGGTTATTGCATATTTAATAGGATGAATGCAGAGCATCCTATACCTCATGGTCTCGCAAAGGCTATCATCAATGGTTAAAGACGATGTCTAAGGAATAGGTTATGCGTACCAACCTACCTTTTATTGCTTTGAGGATATGCAATATTACATGCATCTTTACTTAATTCGTTTTAGAACCCAATATTAGTCAACCTTTTATGCGCACCAGTTGGTTACTGGATTGAAGCCTGACATTCATTTTCTTACGCATTTTTGGTTGCACTATATATGTGCCATTACGATCCCACATCGTACTATTACGGGTCTTTAAAACTGTTAAGTATTTATGTTGGAAATGATTTCCCAACAATTATTCGCATTTTAAAAACCTTTGGCAGGAGATCTCTTACCGCTAGATTTGCGGGTTGTCATTTTAATGAGACAGTCTTCCCGTCGTTAGGGGGAGATAAGAAAACGTATTTTCTAAGGGAACGACAGGAATTGTCGTGGTGTGTTCCCACCGTGTCTCATATTGATTCTTGTACTCCACAAATGTAAATGTGAAGTGATAAAGAATAATCGATTTTCATAATGTACACTGATGTCGCTAAAGTGACAAGATCACACATACCTGCTGCAAATGTTCCTGCAAGGTTAGAAATCCTCAGTATGGGGTATACCATAGACTAAGGTGTTGCAAGTACATTTGGTGGAAGTGTAGTTGAGGCTGTGGCTCCATAAAGGAATATGGAGAGACCACCAGGTTCGATCAATGCTCACCTAGAAAGGAAGTAGATGAGTAAGGCACAACCTAATTTGTATCATTAATGAAACATCTCATTTGATTGTCTCTGACTATGTCCATGAATCAATACTGGAGGACGCTCCGAAGTTTTAAATGATTCTAGAGAACAATAAAATCCTGACGGATTATGAGAATGCACATGAGTCAATGGAAAGATCATGCATGTACAATGATGATATAATCCATAAGTAGTTGCTCCAGAAGTAGAGCACAATGAGATCGAACCATGCTTTATTTTGATTAATTTCAAATAAATAGCATATTTGTCCTACACAATCCAGGTAGAACTTAGTTCTTTGACAAATATACGGGTATTTGGTGTAGTAGTGCTAACCAACCTAGTAGAAAGCCTGTGGGACATACATGATTAATTTGTCACAAAGCATAATGAGAAAAAAACAGTCTTAAAGTATAAAGACTCGCCTTGTGGCTCGAGGCTTCTCACAAAGCCCGGGATATTGTTTTCTTGTAATGAACTCTATAGTGTTCCGCTACTTAGTTAGCTTGGTAATTTCAAAAAGACTTGAAATGCAGCGTATGTATGTGGTTGTTACGTATCTTTGAAACAATCAAGAGATAGAAGATATTTGCAAAAGTGCATGATGGCCTTTTGCTTCCCAAGTCGAACGACTCTAAACCACGGAGTGTGTTTGTGGTTACATTGGAACACTCACTTATTGATTTAAACAATCAGGCGGATGTGGTATACCCCTCTAAGTGACTATTTGATTGGGAAGGGATAAACAAGTACGGTTTTGTGCCATGCGTATTAAATAAGTTCTTGATTCAGAATTATAGCTATCTATGTCAACGATATGGACATGATAAGTACTCTTAATGGAATAAGAGATCTTACAAGCTATTTAAAATCTGAATTTTAGATGAAAATCCTGGGAAATCTCGATCTTATCTATGTTCTGAACTAGAAGACCGAGCTTGTGGTATATTATTCCACCAGTTTGTATATGTCCATTGTCAGGCAATTTAACAAGGACATGCATCCCGCTAGCACTCCCATGATTAGTCGAGTTTCAAATGTACATAAATGACCAATTCGTCTAAAGGAAGATGGCGAAGTTGTGTCGGGAGATGAACTTTCCTTATCTAAGTATAATAGACGTATTATTGTACTTAGCATATTGTACTCGGCCAAATGTTACATCCTCAGTGAACTTGTTAGCTAGATATAGCTTAGCGCCAACGCAACGTCATTGGAATGATATAGTGAATGTAATCATGTACTTAAAAGTAACCATTGACATAAATTTGTTTTATCCCTGCAAAGACATTAAAAGGAATGCTAATGAAAGTGCAATTCAAAAGTTGTTGATTATGAAGGAGCAATAATCTCTTCTCCATCGAAAGTAATCAGGGGGAGATATGGTGGACTATGTTCTAGGTCATTAATTACCGATATTCCGTTTCGAAAAGTACATGACTAAAAGAACTGTCTGGAACAACTCTGAAAGTAATCAGGGGGAGATGGTGACATCAGGGGGAGGATCCAAGGATATGATGTCGACATATTTTACTTCGAAATTGAACATGTGTTGTACTCTTTTTCCCATCGATCGAGAATAGTTTTTCCTAAAGGGTTTTGTTACTCGACAAGGTTTTTAGCGAGACAACACTAAAAGCATCAAGTATGTTGAACGTTGAAAACATAAAGATCACGTTGATATTACTGAAAATATCTGATTCAAAGAAATGAAACGCGATAGTCTGTTAAGCAACATAACTTCCAGAATCAACAACAAGGTCATACAAACATTCAAGTCACCAGAGTAAAGTGTGATAAACTTCTTCTGACTGCATTAGACTAATGAAAATTGTCTGGCATCAGGGGGAGCATCTAATGGTGTGTTGAACTATTTTCCTTCACCGAGGTTGTTTTTTCCTATAGGGTTTTGTTACTCGGCAAGGTTTTTAATGAGACAACAACAAACACCGGGAATGTAATTTCCAAGCTAAGGCTATTATCTTTCCCACAAGGATTTTCTTCCTTAAAAGTTGTGAAGCAACTAGTCAACTTCAACGGAGCAACGTGATCATATGCAACAGATCACCTTTACTTGCATCTGTCACGTTGTACTCTTTTCCCTTCGTCAAGGTTTTATCCTACTGGGTTTTCCTTGTCAAGGTTTTAATGAGGCAACATATTCAAGTCCAACTATGTTCTAAGTTTGCTTAATATTGTACTCCTTTACTTTAGTTCAGGTTTTGTCCCTCTGGGTTTTCCTGGCGAAGTTTTAACGAGACAATTAACTTAGACTCGTCGGTCTTTGAAGATCGTATTGCATGTGATGAACTACATGTAAAGTACGAGATAACATGTGAAGTACTACATGTGAATAGTACCAAGGTTCTGTCCCACTGGGTTGTTCCATGTCAAAGTTTTAATGAGGCAATTGATTTCCGCACAAGTCATCTAGGAGAGGACGATATTTGAAGAACTACATTCGAAACACTAAAGGCGAAGCACTGCATATGAAGTTCTATTGGACCGCACAAGGGGGAGTGTTGTAGGGCCTACGACCCATAGGTGTGTGGCCCAACAAGATAGTTAGGGTTTTACCTTTGGTTGTATATAAAGGACAACTACACTATGTAATAGGTTTGATCAACTAATGAGATGTTATACCGTTTCCCTTTCTTCTTTGTCTATTCTACTATTTCCCTGCAAAATAATGAGATATAACGGTAGGATAATGAGGGTACTCAAGTAATTTTAGGTTTCAGAAAACTTTTTGGACCTCCGGTTAATTCTTTTTTGGAGCTGGACTGTAGGGTAAGCTGGGTCGGGTCTAGTGGACCAAACAACAAATTTCTCATGAAAAATAACTTTGTGGAGAGACCCATCGGCATCGGGTAACCCATGGATTTGTAGATGTACGGGTACCGGTAATTATTACGGGTAACATACGGTATCCAAACTTTAACCCGCATATAAGTTTGAAAACCTATACTCGAGAAACTCCTTGATCTCGACTCCAAGGGTTTCTTCTTCTCCCTCTTCTTCATTTTATTTACTCTGCAAAAGAAAACCAAAACTAGGGTTTATCATTGTAGATTAGCTATTCTAATGGCGGCCGCTGCACCCAGATCTTCGAAAACAGAAAGTTATGTTGATAACAAACGCAAGGATGATGTTCGTCAAAGCAATATCATCGCAGGTCGAACAGTAGCAGATGCAGTTCGTACTAGTTTAGGTCCAAAAGGTATGGATAAAATGATTCAAAATGGAAACGGTGAAGTAATCATTACTAATGATGGTGCTACAATCTTGATGAAGATGGAAGTTCTTCAACCTGCTGCAAAAATGCTTGTTGAACTTTCCAAATCTCAAGATATCGTTGCTGGTGATGGTACTACTACTGTTGTTGTTATTGCTGGTGCTCTTCTTAAACAGTGTCTTACTCTACTCAATAATGGTATTCATCCTACTGTTATATCTGAATCGCTTCACAAAGTTTCCGAAAAATCTGTTGATATTTTAACTGCTATGGCTGTTCCTGTTGAGCTATCTGATCGTGATTCGCTCATGAAATCTGCTAGTACTTCTCTTAACAGTAAAGTTGTTAGTCAGTATTCTACTCTTCTAGCTCCACTTGCTGTTGATGCCGTACTTTCAGTTTTAGATCCATCTAAACCTAATCTTATTGATCTTCGCGATGTTAAAATTGTGAAAAAGCTTGGTGGTACTGTTGATGATACTGAGCTTGTTAAGGGTTTGGTATTCGATAAGAAAGTTAGTCACTCTGCTGGTGGTCCAACTCGTGTTGAGAATGCTAAAATTGCTGTTATTCAGTTTCAGATTTCACCTCCAAAAACTGATATTGAACAGAGTATAGTCGTTTCTGATTATACACAGATGGATAGGATTTTGAAAGAGGAGAGGAATTACATTCTTAGTATGATTAAGAAAATCAAAGCAACTGGTTGTAATGTTTTGTTGATTCAGAAGAGTATATTGAGGGATGCAGTTACTGATCTTTCATTGCATTATCTTGCTAAAGCGAAGATTTTGGTGGTTAGGGATGTTGAGCGTGATGAGATTGAATTCATTACCAAGACTTTGAATTGCTTGCCAATTGCTAATATTGAGCATTTCCGTGAGGAGAAATTAGGGCGTGCTGATCTTGTTGAGGAGGTTCCTCTAGGGGATGGTGGGAAGATTGTGAAGATTACTGGTATTCAGGATATGGGAAGGACAACTAATGTGCTTGTTCGTGGTTCAAACCAGTTGGTTCTTGATGAGGCCGAGAGGAGTTTGCATGATGCATTATGTGTGATCAGGTGTTTGGTCAACAAAAGGTTTTTGATTGCCGGTGGAGGTGCACCTGAAATAGAATTATCAAGGCAACTTGGTGCTTGGTCGAAGGTCTTGCACGGGATGGAAAGTTACTGTGTGCGTTCGTTTGCTGAGGCCCTCGAAGTTATTCCTTACACCCTGGCTGAGAATGCAGGATTGAACCCAATAGCTATTGTTACTGAACTTCGTAACCGACACGCACAGGGTGAGATTAATGCTGGGATCAATGTGAGGAAAGGGCAAATTACCAACATCTTGGAGGAGAATGTTGTACAGCCATTGCTTGTCAGTACTAGTGCAATTACATTGGCCACGGAATGTGTGAGGATGATTCTGAAGATTGATGATATTATTATGGTTAGGTAGAACATGCAAATGTTCAGTCATTGGTTCTGGATCCTGCGCTTTTACTACATGGGCCACGAAGTTCAGGAGGCTGGTTTCAAAGAAGGGTGATATGTTGCCGCAGTCGTGCAGAAGGTTCTTTTTCGAGTGCTGATTAAGGTAAGAAAGTTGAGAACATGGCTCTGAACAACATGAGTTTTTGATTAGCAAGTTTGGTGTGCTTAATTAGTTAGCTTTTTCTTTTTGGAGTTTGGTTAAAGAATGTCCACTGTTTGTGTCATTGAATTATTGTTAGTCTTCGTTCGTAGTTAAGCTCCAGTTTATTGTGTTGGACATGACAAGTAACAATATCAGCAGTCTTGCACTGTCTAATAGACTAGTAGCTCCAGATTTTCAGTTTTTATTCGCCAGGCATCTCTATATTGCTTATAGTTTTGGCTCTTCAAAAGTGCTGTTTTTATGGCTAGACAATTTATTGGTTGGCATACTTTTTCGCTCTGTGATCCTCTTTTATGATTTTATGGAATTGCTTATACTTGGTGTGCAGTACGAGTGAATGTTGTAAGTATTGTGGTAAAACCTAATAAAGTAGAAGGTAAAATGCAGAGGGCGTGTCTAGTTGCTCCAATGCCATTAGTTAGCTGATGTATTTAAAGAAATGAAAGGTGTTTCCCTAAGAACGCACAAAAAATTCGTTCATGCTTAGAAATCTTTTAAAGAGAATGCAACAAGATGACATGGTATGGAAAAGGATTTGTAGAGAAAGCAACAAAATGACATGGTATTAGCGCTCGTCAAAACCTTTATGTATGGTGGATATTTTAACTTAGAAAAATAACCTTTGCCTCTAACCTTGTGTTGGCATCTAACTTTTTGATGTGAAACTCGTTTAGAATGAACCTACTGGATTTGAAAGAGATTGACGGAGATAGTGATAGGCAGAATAATGCTTGTGAAATTGTGTTGGTAGTATTGAAATTCTGCAACTATAGTAGAATGTTCCTCAGTTGGTGGTGAGTTTAGTATTCCTTATGCTTGTTTCTGTTGGAGGTCTCTGTTTGCTTCTTTTTGTGACTTGCAGGAAGATAGGAAAAAGTGAACGATGTTAAGTACTTCAGTAACTATTTGGTTGAAATTTAGATGTTCAAGGAATTGAAATACCCAGACCTTTTTGTAATCTTAATTTTACCTCGGGTAATGGAAATGTATACTGTAGGCATGCATTTTGTTCCATATGCCACTCCTACCTGATTTTTTTAAGGTGTTGCAGTATAAATCAATTCAGCATGTAAGAACAATTATTACAAATCCTTCTGGGCTAATTAGCTGGCTTTAGGTATGACTGAGTTGAGTATTACGCCAAAATTAATGTATAGTTAAGTAGTTTGTAGCTTTAACAGTGACCATTCATAGAAAACTAAGCCTGTTCCACTGTGCTGTTTATTTCTTCCCTTTCCTATCTAACTTCTGGTTACGGGGAGAGGTATCTTCTGTTAGGATATGAATGAAATGTTTTGTTATCACTAAATTTATTTTGAAAGATTTATGAATTGTTTACCAAATGCCATATACATAAAAGTTGGTCACTGTGGTATGAATGCAGTGTTTTATCATCATTAAATGACTTATAAGGCGTCAAGTGAATAGATCTTACTAAAAGCTTTCTGCTTTAATGCTAATTATATTACATCATCTTGGAAAGAAAGTACAGGCTTAATGCTTGGCAGGAATGTTTTCAATAAGCACTGCTTTCAAGAAATTTAATACTGGTCACTTTCCATTTCTTTATTTTCTGATTTGTTTTCAACTTTTACTCATATCAATCTCGAGGAAGGATCCCCTCACACTTTTATCATGACACTATCTCACACGTTGGGCATCATTTTTGCGAATAAAAACCAAACCGCAACGAACTTGAAGCTAATATTTTGGGGATACGTTCATCTTACCAAGTTCTACATACCTACAAAAAATGAGTGTATTTCGAGACATATAACACCACCATTTACTACTTTGAAAATGAGCCGTTGAAAATTAACGGATTTCTGGCCGTCGAAATTAAGACTGGCAGATTGTGAGGTTTTATATTTGAGAATGTGCTCATTTTGGTAGGCATGTAGAACTTGGTAAGAGGAACATATCGCCAAAATATTAGCTTCAAATTCGTTGCGGTTTGGTTTTTATTCGCAAAATGATGCCCAACGTGTGAGATAGTGTCATGATAAAAGTGTGAGGAGATCTCTCCTCATCAATCTCACGGTGATTCTATATCATTTTCATCGTCCGCTTTTCTTTCTTTTTTAATTATAATCTCCTTTAATAATATTATTGTATTTAATTATAGTTATACAAAGAGATAAAATGAACAAACAATTTACAAGAAGTTAACCGGAAGTCTAGCCACTAGATGGGCACCGACTCCTTTTTGAATGACTAACCCTATTCTATGGAAAAGGAAATTTCCAATTTTGACGTACTTCATTCTCTTCAAAAAGTCTATAATATCGTCCCCGAGTTCACCCAACGTTAAAAAAGCTAAGGCTGCGAAACCATATCCATGAGACCTGCATTTATCTCCTTGGTTTTTATTTTTTCTTAAAAATAAATAAAATAGAAACGGGATAAATAAAATAGAAACGGGCAAGTTTTTTACAACATTAGGGAATTAACAAGTTAGGTGGATGAGACCACCATTCCCCACATAGATTATGTTTTGTGGCTGCCTTAGCCGAAGCATGCGCAGCTTTATTACAACTTCTGACAAACTCCGAAAATGATTTAGGGACCCCGGATTTTTACGCCAAAAGTTTACACCACTATGTGTCAACTTTTGGTTGGTTCATTTCTTTAAACAGGGACCTCTGTTTTTCTTGTTGGGGTAGAGTGGGAGGAAATCAACGGTGGAGATAAGCGCCACATAGTGGTGTAAGAAAGTGGTGTAAAAAGCTGGACCACGCCGGATTGATATTATATATATATATATATATATATATATTCATATATTTTGTGAGAAAAGGTAAACTCTGCCACTGAGAAAGGATAGGTTGTTGCTTTAAGTAAGAACTGATACCAAAGTTATCCGTTTCAGAGATGACATGAGGCCAACGGTTCACTGTTGCCGTCTCCATAGCCCAAGATTTAGCTTGATGAACATTTATAGCTCTTTTAACTCTTTTAAGTGTTCCCTTTCACATAATATATGTTCCTGCGGAGTTTCTTATTACAATTCTGATACCAGTAATAAGGAATTAAAGTTATAAGAAGCATCAATATAGATTTTCAAAAAATGCATTGGAGGAGGTTCCCATTTTAAGATTCAAAATATAATTAGCTAATAAATAATTAGAGTTATAAGAAGCATCAATATTGATTTTCAAAAAAATGCACAGGACGAGGTTTCCATTTAAGATTCAAAATATAACTAGCCCCAAGGGAATGGTTATCATTAACAGAAAAGTTATCAAGATGATGATATGCAACACAAGAGCTAACTTGATGAATGATTGTGTTTGGATTGGATGTAATGTTACTAAAAACAGTTTTACATCTATATTTCCAGATAAAATGCATGATTAAACTATCAGATTAATAGAGTTAAGAGTCCCTTAAATATTAATGGAAGAATCTTTATACTGCCAAGTTTAAGTTCAAAAGAGAAAAGAAGTTTGCTGCATTATTGATGCAAACTGAAGAGGAAAAAAAAATCCCAGATTGAGAGACAGGATAATGAAGTAATAAATAATCCAAATCCTGAATCTCATTAGCATTGCAAAGAACACAATATTGATTTATAGTATTTGTGTGTTTAAAAATTCTTGATTTTACAGGAATAGCATCATGAATTTTTTTCCACAAAAAAATCTGATATTTTTATGGCATTTTCAGTTTCCAGAAAGCTAACCAAAACTGAGGAAATAAACCTATAAAACCATCAGTGCTCAAATCTTTTTCAGAAAGCATTTTGTAGGTTGAAGCAGTTGTAAAAACCCCAGTAGCAGTAAAAGGCTAGATTAATCTATCTTCTTGATCTAACTGAATTGGTATTGTAAGAATGAAGTTCATCTGATCCGGAGAAAACAATTGTCGAAGAAGAGAAATATTCCACTGCTCAGTGAGAAGATCAATGAGTTCAGAAACCCATTAATAATCACTAATATTCAGATCACTCCAATCTTGAATTTCAGATTGCATAGAAGGTATCCACTTAGATTTTCAGATGTTTATATACTTATCGTGGCAGACTTGCTATTTAGCATTTTTCAGTATTATTTCAAGACCAAAGAAGATACTTCGCCACAACCAACTATAATTAGTATTTGTTGGTGGGGGGGGGGGGGGAAGGGTGGGGGAAGATTGTAGATTATTATGTGGAAAATATTTACCTTTCAATAGCTTTTCCTATAAAGCATCTTGAGTGCGAATTAGATTCCAAGTCAATTTGGCAAGAAAGGCAGCATTTTAGTTTTTTAAGTTTTTAATACCTAAACCACCAAGCTTTTAGGAAAGCGTACCTTAGTCCAAGAAATTAGATGTTGAGGATGATGATTGTTGTAATTGTTCCACCAACAACATTTTTCAGCTTTGTCCATTTGATTGATAGTATATTCTAGCAATTTAAACACCTACATATGGTACATTCCCATTACGCCCATAACATCATTCACTTGAGTAGTTCTACCTGCTTGATTGACAATTTTACTCTGCCAACCTTGCAGCTTGTGAGTCAAATTGCCAAGAATTCCTTGACAATTCTATTGTCTTGATCTATGCATCAAAGGAGGAATCCCCAAGTATTTTTCCCCAAGACCCATCATTTTCATATCATGAATACCAGATATACTAGACTTGTGAGCATGAGAAGTATGTTTACCAAAAAAGATAGTAGATTTTTGCATGTTTATCACTTGTCTTGAAGCTTATCGAAAGATATAAAGTAAGTGTTGAAGATGCCTCATACTAGAAGAGTTAGCTTGAAAAACAATTGGAAATCATCAGCAAAAAATAAAAAAATAAAAATAGATGGTTGATAGCAAGACAATGATTATTAATCTTAATTCCTTTAAGGTGATCAAAATCAACATTTTGTTGCAAAAGTCTTGAAAAAGGTTCCATGATGAACAACAAATAAGGGGATAAAGGTCGCATTGACGAATACCTCTATTTAGAGAAAAAGTAGAACTAGGGCTACCATTGATAAGTAGAGTGAAAACGTGGGGGTACCAAAATACACCAGTAACTTTTTCTTAAGCAACCTGTATGGACAAAACCTATATACAATTCTAAAGTTCAACTTAATGAATCTCAATCGAGGAATAACATTCAGAGTTATATCTCTTTCTCTCACAATCAGAAAGTTGACAGAACCAAATCCGTGAACCCGATTTACGTGTGAGAGTTCTTGGACGATCTCAAAAATTAATATCCAGGAATCAATCAAGTCGTATTCAACAAACAAGGATGGATGTATCTACTTTGATTGATTTACGTACAACCTGTGATATTTCAAGTATAAAGATAAACAATACTCCCTCCGTTTCTGGAAAAGAGATACTTTCACTTTTTCAATTTGGCCTATTTTTAGGCTAAAATGAAAAAGTGAAAGTATCTCTTTTCCCAAAACAGAGGGAGTATAATGCGAAAAAAGAAATAACACGGACACCTGAAATTTTGTTAACGAGGAAACCGCAAGTGCAGAAAAATCCCTGGACCTAGTCCATATTTGAACACCAAACTGTATTAAACCGCTACATACACTAGCCTACTACTAATTAACTTTGGACTGGAATTTAGTTGAGACCGACTTAAACTCTCACAACAGTTCAGTTACAGTCGCGCTCCTTACGCCTCTTGAATCCCAGCAGGGCTCTGCGCAAATGATTCCCTTAGCTGACGTCCTTTATAGCCTGAGAGTTACTTCAACTCAATTGAAAACTTTAAACCAATTTGCCTCCCAAAAATAAGCCTTTATGTGTGGTTTCCTTTTTGATCAATGGATCAAGGTGAGACTGGAAATCGATAGCAATATACAAATTCTAGCTAACCTCAAAATCCGGACTTATGCTTCCCGAAGTGCAGCCTAGATTATTATTCACCCCACAAGTATTAAACCCGTGGAATCACAAAGTCTGAGACGAAGAGAACTTTGTGATTTCTATCTATCTTGTTCGAGTGAGCATCTTAATAATCGAAAAAGATCAGGATACATGAACTATCAAGATAAAAGATAGTTGGACTTGGCTTCACGAATCACTATGAAGTCTTTTTAGTCGCTAAACCCTAGAAGGGTTTTAGGAAGATGACGACTCTAGTTTAAAACTAGTATACACAAAGAGTATTGTAGGGATTCAAAGATCCCAGTTGCTTGAGGTTCCCCTTCTATAGATTATCAAAGTATAGGTTTCTTTAGGTTTAAGCTAAGATAGAATTGGAACCAAGCGAAAAATATCCACCGTTGGATGAATCTTTGAATGTGATTGACATATCAAGATATACACTCTAGCTAGGATGAAACGTAACCGAACCGTGTATAAAGACATTGTTCATGGACGGTTAGCTGAAACTAGCCGATTGAACTATAATCTTAATCATTTTCATATAACACTTAAGAGTTTAAGTTTGAGTCACAACCATAGGTTATAATGTGATCAATCATGTTTATATAGTGTCCTTAGAGATTTATTCAAATGCTAATAATCTCACAGAAATAATCTTATGTGCATCTAAAAATATTCGACAGGGCAAGTACGTGTACTCAACCTTGTTCGTGACTATATATGTCATGGTACATGCACCGGGTATGTGTACCCTTTAGACAAATATAAGTTCCTGAACTTACAGAACTTTTCCGGTTTGCATATCGAGTATGGATACCACATAGGTTTCAAAACCAACAGTTCTTTTTCGGTGTGCATACTAGGTATGCGTACAATTCCAGGTTCACGAGTTCACAGACTTTTTGTGGCATGGATACCGGGTATGCGTACCACTAAGTCACTGTCGACGTATAGCTACTCCGATACGTGTACTGAGTACATGTACTACAGTTCCGGACCTATAACCGTTTTCCCAGCTTGTGAAACTGGTATGCATACTGTCTTGTATCCAGATTTACAGTAGTTTTATATTTCTCTCTAAATCAATTCGAAACATTCCCAAATAACATCAGTGATACATATCATTGTTCTAGGCTATTTTCGAATGATAATCTTGAATCACGATTTAGATTATGAACAATAAATTGTTTCAAACCGAAAGTCATCAAGTATGAACAAATGTTCATTAAGCTTAGTCATATATATTTCGAGAACTAATTACCAAGATAAACTTGACTTGAAATTCTTGACATGCTTGCAATAGTCTAATTAGTTATGCGACAACGTCTCATAGATAGAAGGATGAATATAACTTAATAAATAGGTGGTTCAGTCTTCACTTACCTTTCCTTGAAGAAGTTCTCTAAAAGCTTCGGTTGATCTTCGACTTCAAACGGTAGAACGCATTGATGTCCGATTCTCAACTACATACTTCTATCATAATCCGAGACTTAACTAATTGTAGACTAGAAATCAAGATATAGTTTTGACAACTAAATTTGACAACAAGCTTGAGATAGACACTTGTGAGTTCGACCGAGCAACACGCTAACGATCTCGCCCTTTGTCAATTTTAGTGAAAAAACTATCAATACATATGGGTTAAAAGTAAAGCTTCAAAAACTCCTCGAATACATCGTGTTTGATTTCCTTGGTTTCTTCAACTCCTTGAATTCCTCGTTACTTCAAGTTGCAATAATTATGAACGTGTTCAACTCAGCATCTTTTTTGTTGAAGATCCGTAGCGATACAACTTTGAAAACAAATATTCTCAATCGTCGTTATACATAAACATAATATTACTATCTTCTCCAAAGTTCAATTGTATCACAACTTTGAAGTAATACTACGGTGATATGTTTCTCCCCCTTAATCCATACTTACATCTTTTGCATAATAGGTGAAACCTATATATTATTGATTCACTCCTCCTTATCACAAGACGTCTTTAGATCTACAAACAATCTAAATATCCCCGTCGAAACTTCGATCTAGTTTGAGTGAATCTTATATCAGAAGAGAAGATTCTCAAGCATAAACAAACTAGGTGCAATCAAAGTTCAACAACCGTTAGTCAATCAAATCAATCGAAAACTAATAATAAACTGCAATTATCTAGTTCCCCACCAACGGTACTCGTAGAGCTTCCCAATCCAAAGAAGTCTTTAAAACGAGTGGTCGTAAGAGATTTCGCATAATTAGGGTATTTTCCTCTCCGAATAGACGACTCCACCAGTAACAACACAACAAGATAGTTTTGCTGGCTCTGAGTATTAGTTTGCTCGAAATGCAAACTTCAATATTTATAGACCAAGGAAGTTTGGACACCAAGGAATTTCCAAAACCGAATATTCTCAAAGATATGCAATAACGCCCAAATCGGTTTTCATAATTTCTGGAAATGCTCTGTCCAAATATTGACCGAAATCTCAGTTGAAAATCTCCAATTAGTAAATGCACATTACCAATTTTTATTTTCTAAAGATATGCATTTAATTGCTGGAAATTAAAAGCATATAAAACTAAAAACCTTAATTAAAAGATTCTCAATTTATTTTGATCCGGGATTCTCCTTTAGTTATTATGGAATATCTTTAAATAATAAAAGATAAGAATTACTGCACATGTTCAAAGTATGTCGACATCTTTACTTTGTAAATCCTTTTTCATATTTACAATCTTGGAACCGATTTGCCACACTTCCAAACGAGTTTAGAATTGGTTCATCTGACTTCCAAGAACTATGTGATTGATTATCCTATCAAATCACCATTAATGGGTTTCACGGTTCTACCAAAATACAAAGCTTCGGTTCTACCTCCAACCTGACCTGAATCTTGACCAAAAATATGAAGTAAATATTGAAGATGCACCATTTGAGAAGAAGTAGCTTGAAGGAACAATAAACAATCATTTGCAAAAATTAGATGATTGATAACTGGACAATGTTGATTAATTTTTATGCCCTTAAGATGACCTGAATCAACATTATGCTGTAAAAGTCTTGAAAAAGCTTCCATGATGAACAAAAATAAATACGTAGACAAAGGGTATCCCTGACGAAGGACACGAGTCGGAAAAAAAAGTGGAACTAGGACTACCATTGATAAGAATCGAAATATTGGTTGTAGAAATACACCGATTAATCATAGTAATCCAGTCATTATGAAAACCCAATTGTCTAAAAATAGAAAGCAGAAAAGACTATTCTACTCTGTCGAAAGCTTTCGACACGTCTAATTTCAAACCTACAAGAGCCTGATTAATCTTTTTAAGTTTCATACTATGCAAGATTTCATGAGCAATAATGATATTGTCATGGATGTGTCTACCAGAAACAAAGGCAGTTTGAGTAGGTGAAATAAGATCAGACAGAAGAGGTTTCAAACGGTTAGCTAAATTTTTTTAAATTATTTTATAACTAACATTATAAAGGATAATAGGTCGATAATCTGCTGGTGTTTGAGGATATTGAATTTTGGGGATAAGCACTTGATATGTATGGTTTATGGCTTAGAGCATATGTTTGTGAGTAAAAAAGTGTCTAACCATAGAAATTACCTCATTGCCGATAATATCCCAAGATTGCTGATAAAAAGCTGGAATCCATCATTTCCTGGAGATTCCCAAGGTATGATATGAAAAACTGCATCATTAATTTCCTGAGCATCCGGTATCTGGATAAAGAATCATTCTGAGCTGGAGAAATAGATGAAGGAAAAAGTTACAAAATATCCTGGTTAGGTTGAGGTTTAGAAGTAGTAGATATATCCACAAAGTGCTTAATATCTTCAATATCATTTATGTTATCATACCAAATACCCAAAGGACCTTGAATAGCACCAATATGATATCTTATCTTATTAAAATTAGGTATAGAATGGAAAAAGTCGTATTTCGGCCAGCTTCTAGGAATTTTTCACCTGCCTGTTGCATATAAAATTATTTCTGGATAGAAAGCCATTGTTGTAATAATTACTTAACTGCTTGACTGTAGGATGAGATGGAGATAAGTTATTGTCGTAGCACTGTTGAAGATGAGTCTGTATATTGTGCAGATTAGCTTCAATGTTGCCAAAGTGAAATCTCTTCCATAGTTGTAGTTGAGTCTTGGTGAATTTTAATTTACTAGAGAACTGATAAGACGGAGATCCCAAAAAAGTTGTTGCCAGCTTTAACTGATAGTGGTAGTGCGCCAAGAATCCAATTGAAACCAGCATTTATAGAGCTTAAAAGGTGAATGTTTACTAGAACTATGAATAGTATGCAACAAAATGGGACTATGATCTGAGGCAATTGAGATTAAGTGTTGAAGATGAGCATGAGTATAGTGATCTATCCAAAGTTTGTTCACTAATGCTATATCTAATCTAACAGAAACATGATCATCACCAGATCGATGATTGAACCAAGTTGTGTTAGCACCTAAATATCCTAAATCAATAAGACCAATTTGTTGAACAATGTTTCTAATATGTCTAGTATGATGAGGATGAGAAGTACAATGAGTATGAGTATCTGAATCATGCATTGTAAAATTTAAATCCCCTATTGACACCCAAGCAAGATTAACAGAAGAATGCATATCAATAAGATACTGCCACCGATTCTTGATAATCTATAACATTGTGAGCACCATACATAAAGTTAATAAAAAAATCTAGATTGTTATCATGAGTATGAATAATGGCGTGAATAGTATCACAACTAGTGTGCACAATTTCTAGGTCAATTCCTTGTTTCCAAGCACTAGCAATGCCACCAGATAAGCCTAAAGATGGGATCAAACCAATAATTAGGGTATTTAGTTCGAGAAAGATAAAGTCTCGTATTATTGTCCCGAGCTTTGGTTTCGCATAAGAAAAGAATATCCGAGTCATTATTGGTTAAACAGAAACTAAGATAGTCTCTAGTATGTGGGTTTCCTATACCTTGACAGTTCCAAGACAATATTTTCATGTTGTAAAGAATTAAAAAGATATAGAAAAAAGGATAGCGAAAACAACAAATATTAAGGAATGAGGGAAAATTCTATAAAAAAAATGAGTTGAGAAAAACACATGTTGTCATGCATCATTGTTGTTCTGTGCATTATTCGCATTTGCAGCAGCAATGTCCCAAACATTATTCTCTTCTACAACAACATTATCATCTTGAACCGAAGTTGTTTCTCTAACAACAATAATTTCTCTATCAAGCTCCACATCTTCAAGTTGATTCTCAGAAGTTATAACCAAGGTTGGAGGTCGACGATATTGCTTTTTAGTACCACTAGTACTAGCACCATCACTAGTCAGCGTAGAAGTTGGTCTTATTGAATAGGAAAGATGTGACTGATTATTGTAGGATGATAAGGCTGCAACACCAGAATCAGTAGCCGAGAAGATGGATAATCGCATACCATCAACATGCCGAGGCTGGTCTATAGCAATGGGTTGACGCAGTCTATTTCTCCTTTGACTACCACGTTGTAAAAAAAGTGTTGAGCTTCTTACTAAGGATTTCTTTGAGGAGGCAAAACTGGTTCAACAAATCCAAAGCCTCTAACAGTCCCTTCCATTTCATGTCTTCGAATAGTCATATCAGCACAACCATTTTCTTCATGATTAGGTACCTTACACTCAGAGCATAGTCTGTAAGGCTGTTTTTCATTAAAAAAAAAAAAAAAAAAATCTACCTGGTGACACCAGCAATATTTGCAGTAGTAATACCCGTAATAAGTGGAGTGTTGACATTAATAAGAACTAAAGATCTGTATTTTGAAGAAGTAGGAGGATTAACACCATCAGGTTCAACAACTCTAACCTCACCAACGATATTACCAATCATTCTCATGATATCAGTATAAGTGAATTCAGGTAACATATATTTATATTCTAACCAGTATGGAGAAACCGAGAAATCTAACTGATGATAGTCCATGGTTAAATTCCAATCTTTTAAAACTATCAAATAATCATCAAAATTCCAAGCTCTACCGAACCAAATTGCTTATTTATCTTCATTAACTTGAAATTTGATAACAAAAATATTAGGTTCAAACTACGCACCTGAAACCACCCATTGATTGTGTCTCCTTAGATGAGGCCAAATGAATTTAGTAGCCCGTTCAGCATCCTTCCAGATCATAACACTAGGGGCGTAAAGTTACCAGCAAGACAATACCTCCAATCTCGAAATCCAGTTAAGATTGCGGTATTTGAGTGCATAACAACCCTCCTTTTAATAGGTTCTTCGCTGATTGAAACTTCATCCATCTGTTGAGAAATATTATTTATAGATATTCTAGCCATAAAGATGAAGAAAAGTAAGAGAGTATAACAGATAAGGGTATAATGAAATTGAAATCGGTTGATGTAGTAATTATAATGAAAATTTGTAGGAGGTGTCAATTTGATAGTTGGATAAGTATGGGTGAAGGGTTAAAGAAAATTTGAGAGCAGGTAAACTTTTGAAGACATCAAAGCTCCTGAAGAAATAAAGATAACATCAAGAAAAATTTTCCATAAATGTGAAGCAGGAGAACCATTATAATAAACCCGGATCAGATAAGCTTGAAAGAAACCGATATAAGGATGAAAATCATATGCACCACTACAATAAAAAGCCAACTTTGATTATGCCAACTTGGAAACTTCCAACTTGAATATACCTCTTGATGTGATGGGACATTACTGCAACACCAATGCGTGGCAACAAGCATGAAGGAATTTAAGCTGCCATAAAAGGATAAACAAACCAATTAGAACGAGAGATTGACAAATAGAAAGAGGAAAAGGAAAAATTGAAAACTGAGGCAAAATAAAAAAGAAGGAAACATATAAAAACATCAAAATTAAAACAAAAATAAAGCTACGCATTGGTGGAAAAAATAAAGGATAATGGCAGAGGTATAAAACAAGAGATTGAACGGAAAGAATCAGATCGGATCAAGAAAGTGGATCGAAATCAAGGTTTGACTATGGTTGACTTTATGATTTACTATCACTTGACCATATCTCCGGGATGACACTAATTGAGTTTTGATAAATTTATTGTAATAACCCTGAATATTATGAGGTTTACATATATGGCCCCAGGGTTATTTAATAATTTTTGTAAATTATTCTGGAGGCCCTATGATATTATTAAAAGCTAGATTACTAAAATAACCCTACAATAAATATGAAATCGAGGTTACAGAAACATTAGCTCCCCATTTGTCCCTGATGTCTTCCTTCTCGCCTCTCTCTATCCCTGTATTGACACTACCACTTCAGATTCAGAAATTACGATTAGAAAATTAGAAAATACAAAGATCGAATATCAAAACTCGAAATCAAACTCAAAAAATCTCATCATTACCCTAATTTTTATAACCTAAAATCCACTAGGTTGGCTATAAGAAATCTCCAAATCTTTTCACAATCGTCGTTTTACTAATTATTCATCATCATTTCGATAACCACCGTTAAGAATTAGGGTATGTAGGTTCAATCTTTCAATATATTTACCACAGTGAAGCAATTGAAGCAAATTCAACAAGCCTAAAGAGAGAATACAATCAAAGAGCAGTTTTGGAGAACAAGTAAGCAGTAGTCGTTCAAATGAAACCAGCTAGCAAAAAGTACTAAAATTTCTTCTTATTTTCTTATTTTCATTTTGATTCATCATTAAAAACCCTATTATATTCTAGATTTATATAATGTGAAGTTGTATTTTGAATCTCTACTAGATTTATACAACATGAAACTGAAATTTGCATCTTGATTTTCATATACAGATGTGTGAATATCTCATGCACATGAAAGTTTTCTATGATAAGTCCACACTAGTTAAATGATGTGGACTCAATTGTGCATATTGCCTGCACAAAGTTTTGTAGTTAATGTTCAAAAATGAAAAACGTATGCAGTTCCCCTGCACATACCTTAAAAATGTTGTATGTCTAATTGTTAGTTAACAATGTTAAATATATTTTTTTACTTGGAGGCGGTGGTGCAAAATCAATATAGATACTTAGAATTGAAAAGTTGGACTACAAAACTTGAGAGTTGAACTAATGAAAAAAAAGTGATCAAAGTAACAATATGTGTTTGTGGATATATCCTACACAGAATGATTGTTTCGTTTTTCTCTTTTAAAAATTGTTTTATCAGTCGTGCTTCAACATAGATACTTACTCAATGCGCAAAATGATGTTTCGAGTTCGTTTTATTAGTTAGTAAGTTGAAACATGCATCTATATATGTTTCTATTCGTTTGTCTTATTTCCTGTAATATGACTCATGGTGTTCTGTTTTTCGAGGAAGTTATACATCCTTGAAAGTTGTCTTGCCAAAATTCGAGCACGTAGAGAGTACAAAAAATGTACTTACCCTGGTCTCAAAGGATTAGCATTAAACATTGGTCTGCGCATGTATCGAATGTCTACACGTGTGGCCTTGCTATCAACTTGTTGCCTATTCGGAACGTAATGGATATGAATACTGGTTATGGAAGATAAGTCACTTATGATATCCAGAAGGGGTGCTTCATCACAGAACACCTTATCTATTGCGATATCCAGCATTCAAAAAGCTCTTAAAAGCAGTACTGGACGACAGGGAAAATCTCGCTATGTCGCACTGATAGGTACTGGTGGTAATGGTTGTTCTTTGTTAATGTCTTTCAAAGAATATTGCATCTGTTCCCTCGAATTATGATGTTTTGACGAGGTTAATATATCTCTCTTTACTTATTCGAAGGATTTAGAATCCCGTAGTGATCTTGCATCCGTTCTAATTTGCTAGATCTCACTTCCTATACGTGAAACCTGTTAGAGATTCAGTATCTCAAGCGTTGCATGACTGGAAAAATCCTTTAAGGTTTTTTGTGTGCAAATATTTTTTTCAAAGAGATCTTTTTTGCTGTGATTTATCATATGTGAATATGAGTGCAGGTATTATCCACACTGAAATTTGTGTGCAGATATTATGTACAATATTTTTATACATAAATTTATTTTGATGTTTTCTACAGAGACTTTCTTTTTGCCTTTGGAATCAAGATGCCAAGGAAGATAATGATTTTGTGTACAAGTTTCCTAAAACAACCGATCTTGAAGAAAGATGGATTTTTAGTTTCAGAAATTTGTATGTACATATGAGCAGCTAGTATCTACACTCTCGTTTTTGTGTGCAGGTATTATCCACACTAATATACGTTTTTGTGTGCAGGTATGATCCACACTAACATTTTTGTGTGCAAGTATTATGTACAGTCTTTTTATAGATTTTAGGTGGGTTCTGTTTGTGCATGCTTACCATTGGCATTTGGATAGAAACATGAAATTGTACCTTTAATGATTTGAATAGTTCAATTCAATTACAAATTCATATATCAATCCGAAACGGAGAGTTTACAAGTATGACATAACATACTAAAATTTGTGTGCAGATATTATGTACGGTGTTTTTATACATAAATTTATTTGGATGTTTTCTACAGAGACTTTCTTCTTGCCTTTGGAATCAAGATGCCAAAGAAGATAATGATTTTGTGTACAAGTTTCCGACAGCAACCGATCTTGAAGAAAGATGGATTTTTAGTTTCAGAAATTTGTATGTACATATGAGCAGGTAGTATCTACACTCTCGTTTTTGTGTGCAGGTATTATCCACACTAATATACGTTTTTGTGTGCAGGTATGATCCACACTAATATTTTTTTTGTGCAGGTATTATGTACAGTCTTTTTATAGATTTTAGGTGGGTTCTGTTTGTGCATGCTTACCATTGGCATTTGGATATAAACATGAAAGTGCACCTTTAATGATTTGAATAGTTCAATTCACTTACAAATTCATATATCAATCCAAAACGGAGAGTTTACAAGTATGACATAACATACTAAAATTTGTGTGCATATATTATGTACAATGTTTTTATACATAAATTTATTTGGATGTTTTCTACAGAGACTTTCTTTTTGCCTTTGGAATCAAGATGCCAAAGAAGATAATGATTTTGTGTACAAGTTTCCGACAGCAACCGATCTTGAAGAAAGATGGATTTTTAGTTTCTGAAATTTGTATGTACATATGAGCAGGTAGTATCTACACTCTCGTTTTTGTGTGCAGGTATTATCCATATATGTAAATACGAAGATATTCTTATGCAATAGATTTATATGATGGTTGGTATTCTAGGCCATACATTTTTTATGCTGAAAGACAGATGTAATATTATGAATCATGAAATGTACAGTTTTTATATGAATCTGATACTGCTTCTTGCCGTAGTTGTCTACGTGAGGAAGATTTTGTTCATTTTTTTAGTGAGATTTATATTTGGGTTCTTCGTTTCATTTTATGATTAATAAGGTGGTGCAGAAATTGATTAGTTATGCAGTATGAGTTTTTGCAGAACTTGAATATCTTGCATCTGATTCAGTTTGATAATTTTGTTGCAGTTCGAATTTGAGTTGAGACAGGGTTCTACTAGGAGAATTAGCGGAACAAGAATAAAATAACTATTGGAAGAAGAGTTGACAAAGTGAATGGATTTTGGATGACATTATCCCAATGTCATTGCACTGGTTAAGGACTAATAATAAAGAAACACGGGACTCCAAGGATATCTATGAAGTCTTTGAAACATCGCAAGCAGTGAACATGGAACTCAACAAGTCCCAAGGAAACAACATCAAATGTAAATGAGGCTAAAATGGAATATAGAAGGCAGAAGTTCGTGGATGCCAAGCGTCTCTCTATTGATGATGTATTGAACTAGAATCAAACAGTTGATAAGGTCGAAGATCCACCATAGAAATTCACCATCCCAACAAGATTGTGTCATAAACTACCTTGTTGATCTTCTTTTTCATCACAGTCCTCTGTTTCCCAAATAGAATGTGTGAATATCTTCTACACAATTTGAATTTCTACATATAAGCTAGAGAAATTCTTCATCTGTAGTTCTATGACAACAAGAATCTGTAGTTAGAGTTGTTAATGTTTGATATATGTGCATATTTTTCTGGCACTTGAGCGTGTTCATATTATTCTTATTTTTGGAAGATTGAATTTGTACATATTTTCTTCACAGATTGAGTGTGTGCATATTTCCTGCACATATTGAAATTTGTACATATTATCTGCACCCAAGTTTGTTCGAAATTTTTAGTATGTAGTTTTACTAGATTAAAGTTTCAGAATCATTTAAAGTGATCAAATGATAGAAACTACATTTACAATATGTTTGTTACACTAAGTGCATAATAGTTGCACTGAATATTTTTACACAAAGTATTCAAGAAAAGACGAGTCACTGAATATTTGCAAGGCTAAGGATCAAAAAATACATCAAAAAAAATTTGAGACGAAAGGTTGCTAAGTAAATAATATCGGAAGGTTGAATAAAATTATGAATAATAGATGCACTAAAAAAAACTGCGGATAATAGCTTGAGACTTGTCTACATGCATCCAACTTTTTCCCATCTAGATTCTAAAAGGAACTCATAATACATTAGCAGACTTTTAGAGTCGCAATTGGAAATTTCATAAATACAGACTCAAACTCACTTGACAATCTAAAATAAAAAGCTTGAAACCTATCAACATGTATCCAACTTTTTCCCGTCTGACGAGGACTGCATATGCTCTCTTCCTTCCAGTGATCCTTGTTTGTCTACCGACATTGCTCAATTAACCTAATAAACATATACACAAGAATTAGCTAAGCAACATTTGGTTAAAATTGTGCAACAAATACTTAGCTATGTTGGGTCCAGCGAAGATTCATAAGATGCATACATGTATTGTTTATCAAAACAAAAACACAAAAAACTATGCAAAACATAACCAAAATACACACTGAAAATCAAACTAAAGGGTATCATTAACTCATCATTTTAACAACCATCCACAGGTGTATCTTAAAGTCGTAAGTGGATCATGTCATTCGTGTCAACTTCTATAAGCATTAAAGTGTTAAACTGCTAAGAGACGAAAAACATTTATTTGTTTCCCATATATGGATTAGCATTTCGACATCCTGAACCTTCAGCCAACTAAAAGACATGGAACACTTCGAAGAGGTAATCAATAAAAATATTTGAAGTGTTTGTAGACATTTAGAAATGATTATACCGAAAGAATGATATGGTATGGGGTACCAATGCACAAACTTGATCGGTGCAGAAAATATTCACATATCAACGTCAAAGCAACACAGACTTTACAATCTCAGAGAACAATTTATAATGGCTGCAAAAAAAAAGAAAAGACATTTAATGATAATGAAAACATCTAGTTTACGGAAACGAAGTGACACAATTTCTTTAGAACAAAGAACTAAGCAGGAATAATTTTATAAGCATCTGCTTGATGAATAAACTTCACCTATAAAATTAAAAAAATGTAATATAAAATTAAGATCACAATCTCTTAAAAAAACAAACAAACTTTGGTGCATAAAATTTTCACCCAATTTCTGTGGTGCATAAAGCCTGCACACGAATTCAATGATGCATAAAGTCTACAAGCAAATTATTTGGTGCAGAAAGCCTCCATTTAATATTATTAGTGTATAAAGCCTGCAAACAAGTTCAATCATGCATAAAGTCTACAAGTAAATTCTTTGGTGCAGAAAGCCTACACGTAATATTCTTAGTGTATAGATTGAATGTGTATATTTTCTGCACCGACTGAATTGTAAAGTGTGAACTTTTTTACCAAGATATGATGCACCCAAACAAGGACAATCAGACAAATTGTGTAAAAAATTCACTAGAATAGGTCTGTAAAAGATCAAACAATCCGATTGCTCATTCAAATTGTGCAATTAGAACATAACCAATGATTCCCGCATGATATCTGATCAAAATTTCTCCGTGCCTTACCGAAATCACCACATCTCAAGTTCATATCTATCATATTAGTACTCAATATTGTAGTTACTGGTATTAGATTAATATCGACAGTCCCAGATAACGATCACATGAACTTTAACAAGCAGAAAGAAGACAAACCATAGATGTAGAGTTAAGTGCAACATCGCCGCCTCCAAAAACGAATATTTGCAAGAATTAGTAAACTGAATTTACTGCACCAATGGTAGTTCAACATCCCCGGCTCCATAAACCGCATCCAGAGACCTACATAGACCAACCAACCGATCCAACAAAACTAGTTTGTTGGTTTTGGTTAGCAACATCTCCAGATTAAAGTGCATAATTTTCTATATATATATAGTGCATTTGTGGAATGAACTTAAGTATGATGAATAAAAATGAAATATATAGCATTCACAATACAAGCAATATGTACAAAAATAAAAGATTTATCATGTTTCCAGTGATGTACAAAAATTAAAGGATATGATTAGATTGAACATGCATATTGTCGGCACATATTGAATGTGTGCAGATTTCCTACACAGATTGAATGTGTGCAGAATTTCTACCCAGATTGAATGTGTAAAGATTTTCTACACGGATTGAATATTCAACGATGCTTGTAGAGATATAAAGTTTTTTACCAAGTTATAATCCACCCAAACCAAGCTAATTATGTTGTTGTGGAAGACTAAAAATATATCTCATAAAGTGAATACATAACAAGTCATCACGATAAGCATAAATTTTAGGTGATGCGCAAAACTCTTTTAACCTAAATTCAGAAACACATAAATGTAGAAGTTGCATATTCACATTTAATTTCCATAGTTCCCACTTCAAAAATGATGTGTGAGTCATCCTTGAGGTTCATATGCAGCACCAGTAAATACTCTACAGTAAAATGTCATGAAACTCCACTAACAACCAAGAATCGAATAATGAACAATACTCTAGAGTAAAATGCAATGTACCTCTAAAACAATCAAAAATATTCATTCAGAAAAAATATAAATCTTATAAATCCATATGGTTCAATTTTTCAATTTGAAGTTTCAATACATAAAAATTAGTTCAGCAAAATCAAAACATTACCTACCTGGATTCATCTAAAACTGATTTCAAAATCTTAATATGAGCTTTTTTGGAACTCTTTTTATTACCATCAGATCCTCCCATAGATATCTCATCAGGATCTCAGAACTTGGAAATCTTGTTCAGCTAAAACATTCATCATACCGATCTGATTTTGAAGAGATTCGTCTGAAGTCACTAAATCGAATCTATAACCTAAACCTAATCTCACAAAACTATTGTTTATCTATCGATTTGCATCAGAAGATGAAATCCCAAAATCAAATCTGCTACCTTTTTCTATTTCTCCCGATCTGTCTCTCAAAATGAAATTAAAAACTGAAAAGGCTATTTTAGGATCGATCATCATCATCAACAATATCATCAGGATTGATTTGCTGCTGTGATTGCAAAGAGTATCGTCGTCGTTTGAATTTGCAGAGGTAGTCTGGCGGTGGATCGAACAACAAAGACGATCTACAAGTTTGAAGAAAAGAAAAAAAGAAAGAAATAGTCTTCTCAATTCAAGTGAAGGCTATTTTAGGAATGTTTTTTTATTAATGCTGGCGTCAGCAAGAACAATTAATTAAATAACCCTACAAGTTATTGATGTGGCCCTCTATTCCGATTGGACTTGAAAGATCCGAATCCATAATAAGCCCAAGGCCAAGAGAATAAGAATAAGTAAGAAGAGGGTCAAACACTTAATTCCCACTTGAGTTTTTTTTAATCATTTCCCCATTTGGAGGTTGAATCGCCTTAATTGATAAAATGAGAGAAAACCGTGAAAGAAGAAGGAGAAAAAGAACTCCGCAAACATCACCCATGCCATGAATGAGTGAAATTCGTGCCGCACTTTAATTACCGAGGCGTATCTAGAGTTTTTTTTCTAAACGACGAGTGTAAAAACCACTTAAATAGGGGCAAAAAGATGTCGACGAGAAGCAGTCAAATGCCATGGCTCCAAACCCTTAACTTCAACTCAACAACAACAACTCAAACTAGCGAGTGGAAGAAGTTAAAAAAATTTGAAATAAAAAGATTGCTTTTAGTTCTTAGGGTTTTGAAAATCCAGAGAGAATTGAATGGAGGGGGGGAATTCTGGTGGTGGTGGAGGAGGAGGAAACGATGTTGAATTACTCTGTAAAACCCTACAAGTAGAACATAAGTTGTTCTACTTTGACCTAAAAGAAAATCCTCGTGGTCAATATCTAAAGATCTCAGAAAAAACTTCAGCTACTAGATCTACTATCATTGTTCCTGCTTCTGGCATTGTTTGGTTCTTAGATCTCTTTAACTATTATGTTACTACTTCTGATAATGATCAGGAAGAACCTCTTAGCAAAGAATTACAGCTTGATACCAAGGTTATTTCTTCTTTTTAATTATGTTGAGGCTTATCTTTGTTTTGTTTGTCCATAAGCTTGTTTGCTGTAATGTTTATTAATCTAATTTACTCAATTGGTATTTTCTAGGTTTTCTACTTTGATGTTGGTGAGAATAAAAGAGGTCGCTTTTTGAAGGTAATGGATTCTAATATTCCTTGGTGGATAAAATAGTTCAAGTAATTTGTTAGCTCTTTGTAGTGGGGAAGTAACGAATGCAAAGTTAATGAATGTTTATTGAAATAGGTGTTTCCCCGGGGGATAATGAATGAGTTATGCTAATGATAGAGATAATTAAAATTGTAATTTCAGATGTATAATGTATTTATATGAAGGATATCAGTTTGAGGTAAACAAACTAGATTCCGACTCTAATTTAGATGTTGTAGGCTAGATTGGGGTAATTCTAGATGTATGTGGTATATAACAGTGTGGAAGCTTGTCATATCATTAGCATAACTGCTGATATGTGGAGAACCTAAAGTAGGTCTTAAAGAGTATGGTAGGGTGAAATACGTATCTGTAGCTCAAGAGTGCTGGTGTTTGTTAACGCATAAGGTTGCTGGTGGATAATACTGCCTTTGTTAGTTCATGCTGTTACACCCTGCAATCAGTATATGTGACATTCCTGCAAAGTGAAAGTCAGGGAATGTGATTTCATGTTGAGATCATGCTCCTAAAGCGTCGTTGTTCATCTGTTATTTTTATGTGGAATCTCCAGAACCAGTCAGCATTTTTGCAGCTTTGTCACCTCAACAAAAGTTATTTTCTACATTCGTCGATGCTGTAAAGATTGTGAAGTGTTATTCTTTTTGGAAAGTCTCCTGAACCTGAATAATATCTATTATGTTGACTTGCGTCATAGTACTGAAAATTATTGCATGCAAAGTGTTGGTCTCTCACAACTGTTTAGATATATGAATAGAAGTTCTCATCTACGGTTCCTATCTGTTGGCGTTCTTATGCTCCTCAAACAAGCTTATTAGCTTTATCCATTTGGCAGGTATCAGAAGCCTCTGTCAGCAGAAACCGAAGTACAATTATTGTTCCTGCTGGAAGTTCCTGCGATGAAGGGTGGGTAGCCTTCAGAAACATACTAGGAGAAATCAGTGAAGCTTCAAGGCTTTTTGCTGTACCCAATCTGGTAGTTTGATGTAATCTATCAGTTCCGATTCCAAGACCAACACATTGTTCTTTTATTCCATGCTCATGAGCTGTTTTTTTTTTTTTTTTTTTTTTTTTTTTGTCTAGCAGCAAAATTCAGAACCTTCAGAACGTCTAGTGGGTCTATCAGATGATGTTGGTGCTGGATTCATATCCGGGCATAGTGCCCAAGCAGCTACTTCATCAGATGTGAATGTCGAAAGATCAGTTGAAGATGAAACCGGCAATTTGGGGGTTTCTAAGGTGATCAGAGCTGATCAAAAGAGGTTCTTCTTTGATCTAGGAAGCAATAACAGGGGCCATTTCTTGAGGATATCAGAGGTGCGTTGTAGGATTTCTACAGTAACTTAAAATGCTTATACCAGTTTCGTGTATGATTTGAGTTCTAATTGTCTGATACTATTCTTTTAGGTGGCTGGGTCTGATCGTTCCTCCATCATTCTTCCCCTGTCTGGGTTAAAGCAGTTTCATGAAATGGTTGGTCATTTTGTTGAGATCACCAAGGATCGAATTGAGGGCATGACAGGGGCCAGTGTCCGAACAGTCGAAGCTCCACAGAGATGAATCTGAGTATTCTTCCTGGTGAAACACAGTTACACATTTGGTTTGCCTATTTGTATGTGCTAAGTTCTGCTGTGCCATATAATCTGTCGGTCCGTTTCATCTTCCATTTGTCTTATTTAAAATAAACTGGTTTCTCTATTTGGGTACTGGAAAATCAAGATGTCAAGCAAAAATTCAAAATAATCAAACAGACCCAAAAATGTTATTCTTCCACCTGTCAGAAAGTGTGGCAAACATGTTTCATTTTGGATCTGCTGGTGTGCAATGTATCCTATCTCATTTGTTTCTCTGTAAATCTAACCTTGCTTCGTTTGTTAGTTTCTAGTCAGTGGTGTTCAAGGACGAGTACATCTAATTTATTAGTATTAAGGTGGTATGTTGAAGGCAGCTGTTACCCATGTTAGTTGAGCTGGTCTGCACATCCATGCACACTTAATGAAAGCCTGTGTGGGAAAGATTCCTGTAGCAACTGTCTGTACGCATACCACCCTTGCCCTCCTTACACCCAACCATGTCTCTCCTTTCAACATTTGTGAGTTGAAAGGTATGTTTGTATCTATACACGCCTTTGGGTGTGTGTAGGTATTTGTCCATCTTAGAGACGAAACTGAGTACAGTATAACCCCGCTAATATAATAGCGCCGGGATAGGTAAAATTTATCAATTTACCGTGATATTAAATAATCGCATAAGTATTAAATTATGTATATTCTATTTTTATTTTTTTTAACCCGGTAAAGAATTAAAAAATATTTCAGAAAATTGGAAGGAATCCTAGCGACAAGCTGGGCTTTTACACCTTTCTGAATAACAACCCTAATATGTGGAAAAAAATAATTACGCTTTTTTGGCATTAATGTCAAACCTACCTAGACAGATGGTTATGCAGCCATAACCCTGTGCTAAGCATTTATCCAAGTATTTTAAGTTTTTACTAGTAATAGCATTACTTAAAGCCAAACCCGGCTGAAACGCACAAACCCAATCACCAGTGAAGGCGAAACCCCAGTGACATCCATACACACATCACGGCTATTAATCCAATTATAAATAAGGATGTCTGCCTGACGCAAACTACTCCCTTCATTAGACATGAACCTCAACTCGACTTCCTTCCTGGCAGGGACTCCAGCACGAGAGCACATATCAACAATGGTGTCACGAACAAGATCATGTCGATATTTGAGGCCTACCTCTTTCGCACAATGCAGGGCATGATCCCCGTAGCAATCCATGTCTCTATTGCATGAAGCACACAAGCTGCTATTAGGGAAAAAAGGAATACCTAACAGATAACTCAGAACAACACTAAATTGTCTCGCACCAACCCTCTGATTAAGCCCTTCGATAGGTAAAGCCTTGAGAAAATCTTGAGCATGGCTAGTCTTGTTACATTGCCGCACAACATTGTCACGCATAGTCATGGAAAATTTGGATGGCATCTCCTTCATGACAACATCGAAATACTTAACTACCAAGGTCTTCATGGGATGAGGGGCAGTTAGATCAACATTGACGTCAGAGCCACAAACGTTCGAGTACAACTCAAGAGCACGCTGCAAGCCTATGTCCGGACTTGGAAGAGAGGTGTTACGTAGAATGACCGACTGGAGAGGATGTGTTTGAATGCGTGATGCTAAATAACAATAATGCATAGCGTCAGCCATGAAGTAAATCCCGAGCCCACCATACCTGAGGGGCAAGGAAGCAATACGAAGCTGCAACAGGCCTAACCCAGGACCATCATTCGTAACAATGTGCCGCAAATGCTGTGACAGTTGCAAGTCAACGACAACTTGAGAGTCAGTTAGATACTCCAGCATGCTACTCCATATGGAAAAATAAAGTTTGGAAACCTCTGCACAACTTCTCAATGAATATAATTCGCACTGCGGATCTTCCAATTTCATCACTGCACCCATCAAAGTTGTAGACTTGGTACTCTGCTCCGAACCAAATCACTGCAAAATTTATGATCTAGGTTAACCGGCCCACCCGATAGCTTAAACCCATGCACATGCCTATTAACTTGAGGGGGAAAGGCATCAACACACCGGGCATCCAAAGATGGCCAGAAAACCTCCGTCTTGGAGACACTCAGGTGTTGTCCAAGTTAGCTCCCTTCAGATTGAATTATATTGAATGCTTTGGAAACCATTAACGTATCCCCAATTAAGGTTCCGTCGTCAAGATACCTAGCCTGAAGGTCCAATTGGCACCGTTCAACAATCATTTTGACCAAGGGATGAAGAGTTAGATCAAAAAGGAGTGGACCAAGAGGGTCACCCTGTTGAACCCCTTGAGCCGACAACAAACATGAATCATTATAATATAGATTAGGGGGGAAGCGTAGTAGAACTCCACAAATTTAGAAATGGACGGACAATGAGTTCTAACTTCCTGTAACATCGTAAACCTGTTAACCATGTTTAAGGCATTATGAAATTCCACCAACAACATTTTCATAGAGGAAGAGTTACCTTTTTCTTAAATAAGCCTATTGACAGAATGCAACACTGCTTCCCCACCACAAGGGACTCCAACACCAAACTGGGAATCCTCGAGATAGGTACACATTTTCTTACCAACCCCTGCGCCGCAACCTTGGAAACAAGACATCTCCACACCGTGCCAACTGCAATGGCTGAATACCCCCGTGGAGGGCATAAACCATCAAGCCACAGATTAACCACCCCATTGATGGAAGACAGTAACTCATCCGCAACATCCTACACAGAGCCATTAAGAGCATCGAGTAAATGCTGGACCCTCAAGCCATCTCTACCACACGAAGTGCCTCTAGGAAAACTCTTAATCCTTCCCAAAATAGCTTCATTAGATGAAACTACACTGTCGGAGACAATGGGCAAAGTGGGAATGGTGGGAGGAGGGGCGAAGGGGTGTTTGTCTATTAAACTGTTCAAAGTTTGTATATTAATTAATAATATATTAATTTATCAAAATATTATTTAATTCTCAAAAAAAAAATTAATAAAATAATAATAATCAATAATGTTTTAGATGCAATGAATCTTGCCGTTTTAGCTTAGATAATAGATGTTCGTTCGAATTCTAGTGCAAATTGTTTTCGTCATTGTAAGATTCGTTCAATGGATGAGACCGCATCAGAGAATCCAAGTGAAGCGTGAGATAATGATAATGAAGGAACTAGAGAATTGCAAAATTTAATCACTGGATTGAATTATGGCAGTTAAACTACCATTAAGAGGATATTACTTCATATTTGTTGACTGGCGAAGAAATAATTGAGAGTGTCATGAGAAGTTCAAATTAATGACTGCATCCGATTCTCTCTCCTCTAGATAAGCGATCACCGACATATGAGGAATTTTTTCCGACAACCGCTGCTACTCAGATCAGCCTTGATCTGAGCACGATCAATCCCTTCCTCCCTTTTAGCTTATAGAGTAATCTATTAAAAAACCTATACAGAAGAAAGCAGGAAAAAAAAAAAAAACTCGAACCCACCTTTAACTTTCATCACCGTCATTAAAACCCTAAATAACCACCATGGATTTAGTAGATCTCATCGGCTAAATCCTCGATTCACCGGCCTTTAGCCTTCAATTAGGTCGTTGCTGCTCTTAATCAGTGATACCCATTTTTAATCATGAAGATTTTAACCTAATTTTCTTTATGCCGCTGCTGAGATTTGGGATTCTTATAGATGTTTCTCTCGAATCCGGTCTTCAACATCAATCCTTTCCGCCCCTGATCTCCAACTGGTTTGCTATTACGAATTTGAGGTAAATATCAGTTTGATTAAAATCTAAACCTCATCTAGTCGGAATAGTTTAAAAAAAAAAGTTTAAGTTGAAAGGCAATTTCAATCAAACCACCGGTTTCAGTTCTGCTAGTAGTGTTGTTTTGGTTTTGTTGTTGGTGGTGTCCCTTTAGTTGTTTCATCGATTGCCTTGTTTATCGCCTTAGGTGTTATAATATTTCCTTTTGTTTTTATCAGAATTTTTGGTATTCAGTTTTTTTAGGTTTGTTTTGGATATTTTGGTTAAGTTAATTTTGTATTCCAAGGATTAGTATTATCCTTGGAGTTGTAATTGATCGGGATTTGGATCATGTTAGAAGATTATCTTGATTTGGTTTCAACCAAATTAGTGTATTGGACAACAATAGTAAGCTTTAACATGGGAATCCAAGGAAAATATCAGCTTCAATTTTCATTCTTCAGCGGTTAAATCTCCGTCTGCACCAAATTCAAGCGTAAACAACCATTAGACATTAATTCCCAATTGCAGCTGGATGTGTAGTTCTCAGCTTCGCATATTCATCCCCAATGTCTTGACCTAGGAGAAATATATACATCAACATGCAGCTTAACAACCTTTCCACATGATGGATCCATGAACATTGAATCTTACAATTGTATCACAGCTTCACAAATATTTCTATCATAGCAGCATCAACAAGATCAAGACCTAATTTAGGTGAACGAGCCGGTGTACTCACTATTGTACTCACATTTAGTTGCATAGTTCTTTAATTTTAAGCAAACTTGTTTTCCCTCTTTAATTACACTAGTGTAATCTAGTAATTCCCGTTGCTGTTATATTTCAGTTTCTAGTATGTTTTTAGTAGCAATTTTAGTAGTTGTAACTTCAGTCTTCTCCGGTAAACACCAACTGATGGATCAAGACAGAAAGAAAGAAGATAGACAATTAACGGTCAGGAAATACACCTCAGCATACGGAAGCAATTGCATGACTAGCACCTTCAATCAAGCGCATCGAAAACCTCTTTCATCATCACAGTTTCTATGACTTTGTCGTGTCCATCAAAAACACAAACTTTCGCCATAAAACCTGGACCTTGGACCTTCGACTCCAACATCTCCCTGCGATGCAACACTGATTCGAAGACCGCTACTCTGCTCCTCTGTTTTGCTACTCTAGATTCATGGCGTACCATTCCAATTGTAACTGATGAATTTTTGGGTATTATATACCCTCGTGTAATAGGTGCATAATTAATTTAATAAGATTATGCTTCAAAAAAAAATTGAGAGTGTCATGGGAAAAGACGAAAGTGATGATGTGAAATTCGAAGATGAAAGTGTAGTCATAGAGCCACCTTCCCGTAAAGAAGCTATCAAAGCTGCAAAGATATTGAATAGGTTTTTATTGGATCGGGAAACGACAACACCAAAAACTCTTCTAATGATAAGAAAAACCCAAGATGAAAATTCAATATGACATCAATTTTAAGAAAAACCAAGTCACAATTGAATCATTCTTTACCAAATTAGCATAAATGTAAAACTAAATATATATATATTGGAGTGTTATTAATTTATATATTCAAATGGACCTATAGAAAGTTAAAAAAAATTACTATTATTTCATAATTAATTTCTTATCTATTTTATGTAAGTAGTATTATTACAAGAAACTAGTTGGAAGCCTAAAAAGCTAAGCTCCAACAACATACTACTACATAAGTTGAACATGTTGTCGTGCTATCCTACCAGCGAGCCTTATGAGAAACCAACCAAGGGAGCCGAAGAGGATAGGGGGGTTGATTATGTCGCAAGGGGGGCAAGCTAACTCTAGCTTCCATGTCAAATTATGCAATATTGCACTATCGGGGACTTAAACCCGGGACCTCCTGGAGCGCATCACCTTTGAGGAACGGGGATAACCAGCTGAGCTAGCTACCCGACTAATTTAACCATTTTATAAATTTAGCGAATCATTAATTTAGCACGTTGATCCCGACTCTGGACCGACAAAATTTATTAATTTATCGTGGATTAATTTTTAAGGGTTCAACTCTAATGTGTTTGTGGCATGTTAAACTTCGATAACACATTGAAGCTTCCGCCCAATACTTAGGCCTATTCCTATGCACATGCCAAAAAAAACTGTTTGGCATACCAGGTGGCATAGCAAACCAATTGTGCTACTACGGGAAAACCACGGAGCGACCGAGTTTCTAGCGAGCGTTATTGACAATATCGCGTTAAAACTTAAATGAATGATTTTTTGACAATAATATTGGTATTGTGAACTCATGATTGAATATATAAATTGGATACATTTTTGATATATTATTGTAAAGTCTTATTACAATTCTTAATTAAATGATTTCTTAGAAACAATAGTGGTATATTGAATTCACGGTTGAACAAATGAATTAGATGATTTAGTGAAAATAATACTTATGAGGTAATTTGTTGAATATACTCGTTGAAGTTTCACTGTATTTCTTGTTGTATGTTATTTCTTGACAAAATGATTTTGTTTCCGCGTCTTTAGAGAATGGGGTACATTCTATTAAGCTGTCATCTCACCCCAATTGACATCCTTGCAGATTTATCAGAGTGGCGGAGCGAAATCTAGGAATGATTAGCTTAGTGATTGAATTGTTTTATTATATTGCTTGAAGTGTAGTTAGAAATAATATGTTTGGTTGAAAATGTTGTTAAAGATAATTAGTGGATTTATATGCTTCAATTTATGTTATATAAAGTTTCAACTATGTTTTGTATAAAAGTAAATTAACAACAAAAAAAAAATAATATATGCATAAGTCTGTTTCGGACCCGTAACGCTTCGAGTTCGGATCTCCATATTGGGTTTGACCCTGTTCCGGAACTCGGGGTGTTACCTGATAAGCGTTGATCAGACCAGCGAGCGACAACTTGACTAACGCTAGCGCTGGAACGACCAGCGAGCGCTGACTTGAATATCGAGCGATGGACACTCTATCGCTCGCTGGAAACTCTGTCGTGTATGCCTATATGTTATTCCTGGCATATAGACATATGAGTTTAGCAGTTTGGCATACCCATAGTGGGTGCATATATGCCAAATATCAGTGTTTGGCATGTGCATAGGAATATGCCTTAGCCACTAGGTTGAATACATAGTGTACAATTTAGCATATACCTCAGTTTTTTATTTTATTTTATTTTAACGAGGCCCAAACAGCATACAATACAATTTAGCATATACAAAAGTCTTTAGTTACTAGCCTAAACAGCAAATGGCGACCAAAATTGGTAATGTCCCAGGATCCATTATCAAATAAACTAAAATCAGTCTAAGAATTTATTTTATTTTCGAAGAAAAAGTTATAGTAAGATTAAAAATCAGGCTAAGAATTTTAGAAGTGCACCTGAACCTACAAGAAACAGTTGCCCGAAATCGTGCTTACTATTGGCATGAAGATCGTGCTACAATGTGCTGCAAATGTTTACCTGACCCATCTCTACCCTCATGTACCACTCGAGATTATTTCCTCTTGTTGCATAGTCATAAGTGTTTGCCGAAATTCACCTTCCCAAAAATTGATTCCCGCCACTTCGGGTTCCTAAATAATTCTTTTTTTTTTTTCTGACAAGTAAAGGGAAAAATTGATTAAGAATTAGGTTTCATCAGATGCAGTTAAAAAGTACGGAAGAGTTACAAAAAAATCAATTGTTTTCAATTACAAACAAGAGTACTTAACGAGTACTCTTCAAAAATTTCAGAACCCAAAGACCAATTAAAGAGTGTATATGTGACTGCCACTGTCAGCTGATCAATACTTCTCTTTTTGTTATTATACACCTTGTTATTATTCTGTTTCCAAATCGCCCACCAGAATGCGAAAGGTAGAATTCCCCAAATTCTCTTTATCATATTCCTATTCTTCTTAATAGACCATTCCCAAATATTCAGAGAACACCCATTTAACGCCAAAATAGTCTAGGAAATATTTCCAAACCTTTTTTGTTTCCGAACAATGAAGAAATAAATGTCCTTGATTTTTTGACTCCACATTACATAGTTGACAAGTACTTGAATTTACATTACCAGCTTAATACAGAAACTCCAATGTTAGCACTCCATCGTGACATAAACCCCACACCACGAATGAAACTTTAAGTGGGATTTTTGGGTTCCAAAGTTGCTTATGGGGAAATACCAAGAACCCATCAATCTCTAAAGAAGAATATCAACTTTCCATAAAGAACTCATCAGCGAAATCCCATTTCATTCAATCCTCTTCTGTATTATTATGAATAGTTGAGGCAAATCCTTCAAGTACCTGCAACATAGCAGCAATCTCCCCTACCTCTTGTTCATTTATGTTCCTCTTGAAGTTGAAATTCCAATGCCCATGAACTGACACCACATCCTTCACATATGCCTTGATAGTCTATAAAGAGAGTGAAATCTGTCTTTTAAAGTAAAATTACCAGCCCACTTATCAGTCCAAAATTGTAGAGAAGCGTCATTCTTCAAAATCATTGTTGTATTATCTTGCACATAACTTCTTCCTGCTTTAAGAATTCCTTCCCATAAGCTATGACCAACAGGTTTAGAGTAAGTATTAGGTAAGTACGAGTTTACATTACCTCCAAACTTCTCATGAACTATTTTTCTCCATTGAGCATCTTTCTCCCCTCAGTATCTCCAAATCCACTTGCAATGCAATGACTTATTCATTATCTTCAATTTTTTAAACAATTTGCCCAATCAGCTCAAGCAACTTTGTAAACTTGTTCAACCTGGCTCATCTGCATTATCAACATCGTCAACCAGTGGTCATGGTGGTGGTTTAACGGCATCTTCTAAACAAGATGATCAAGTACTTGGAGAATGCTTATTCTCAAAGCTTCGAAGTGTGGAGCAGTGCGAAACAGAGGTGGTCACTTTTTTTTCAAAACTTTGCAAGTTAGGAAAATCCTGCTGAGGGCTATTATTGATACTAGCTTATAACCCGTGCTACGCACCGGGACTGCTGAAATTTCTTACATCGTCAGTTCATGTTCACTGAGGCGGGGCTTCGCCCCGCACCCGTCCTAATAAGAGTTCTAATAAGCTTATAGAATTACTATCCAACAGATTGACAATTAACAGTTAAAACTTTATAATAATCAAATATATTATATTATTTTGATTTGAAGATCTAACATGGTTTTGAAAACTAATTTCATGCAATATAATAAAATCATAATCCATTTAACAAATAAACTAAAATATTTTAAGCTATAAATACATAATTAATACAAAAATTTAGCTAATTTTATTATGTATGTGCCTTGAAACAAAACATAAAACTCTCTTGGAATTGAACGATTAAAGGGACCTTTTTTTTTTACATCAACCGTAGGTTAAGTTAACGAAGTGCCGTTACAACATGGTCTATTAAACAAAGCAATTTCATGCGTATATCCTGTTCGAGAAACAAAAAGAATAAGAATAGGTTTCACAAAAAACTATAATTCAATAATCTGGCAGAACCCCATCAAAAATATCAGAAAAATTTATAAAGGAAAGCCAAGAGAGAGTAGAATGCTCTTAAGACAATAACTTAACAATGTTGTTTGGGATTTACATCCATCCTTATTCCTATTTCTCTATTTCATATTAACATTTATCCTTTTGGCCCTACACAAAGTTGAAAATGATGGACGGGGCCAATATCATCCTGGTTTATAATTATATATTCACTACTACATCATCGAAAAGACTTGTCATGTTTAGAGAATATATTTAAGATGACAAAGAGAATTATTCATTTTACAAATGTCCTTGTGCCAGTGTCCTTAATATAGACTTTTGAGACTCGGCTGCAAAGAAAACAATGAGAATTGAGAAATGGAATGGAATTAAATTGCTTTGCGTGGCAACAAAATATAACAAAGTAACAGAAAGATTTTCCTTCCCTAAATTAATTCGAAAATACAGGGTAAGAAAAAGATTTTTGTTAACATACTAAATATTTAAGCTAGTTGTTTGGGATTCTTTTACCATAAGTAGACCTCTAAAGATTTTTTTGCCCTAAGGTTTTTTAGATATTATGAGTTTGATAAACACTTATCTAAAATTTTCTTTCCATATATAATTACAATTGTTGAAAAAGAATATGTATGCATCGTTCCATAAATGCTTCAAAAAGTAAATCTTTTCATAAATATAATAGGTGTAAACTACTAATTTTAAAGAAATTAAGCTAACAGTTACATAAAGTATGTTGATTATAACAGAGAGTTAGATAATTTAAACCTACTCACATTTCCATCCTCCCTCCTCTAACATGAGAAGATTTTTTTTACAGAGATAGGAGTAAATTTAAGCCAGAAAGTATCAAATTATTATAAATCCATTTGCAGCGTGCATATAAAACTTATGTTATGTCAATTGACAAAAAAAATCCAGATGAAAAATTAGTAATAGGTTGTTCTTAAAAAAATCAAAATAATGTCGAACATAAGTAGGGAAGTGATGGATTGATGGGTTGCCCCTGCATCAAGAAGTGATGGATGAAATTGGTTGTGTTTCTTCTCCACCATGATCCAAACCATTATTCCTTGATTGTTCATCCAGGACACTCCTCAATTCCCTTGTAGGATTTAAAGAGTCTGCTAGACTTATGGTTGAATAGTTATACACTAAATTGGAACAACACCAGTATTTGAGACGGTAGCTGAGACATCTCCATGAGAAAATCAACATCAAAGTACCCTTTGACAGTAGGTGCTTGCACAAAGACATGTGAATCACATGGATATACCAAACATAGAAGTAAATGGATTTACCAAATTGAGATTTTGACTAACACCACATGTTTGGAATTTCCTCTCGGTGTCTTCATCGGCATAACACATCTGATTCACGGAATACAAATTATAAGCACCATTTAGTTAACACGCACTGCACCCAGCGATAGGCCAAAACCTGGAATTTGTGTCAAGCAAATGATACGAACAACACAAAAATACAACTACCATTATAATGAATAGGTGTGTCCCTCCTTCCCAAAATTTACCATTTTTAGATCATGAACACGTGAACTGCAGTAACCATTATGAAAAAATAATCTCAATGAACTAAACATTTGTGTAACTCAAAATATCATAGCGTGAACAACATTACAGAAAAATAATAACAAAACAATTAAACACCAACTTTTGCTAAACATATTTTATTTTGATAAAATCATCATAATAAAACAGAAAATGAAGAAAACAAAATAAACAACCTTACATCGCATCTTCATAAGCTGAACCCCACTACTGCACACCACAATTTTCCTCCACAAATTTTAATAAAAACTAGTATGTAACCCGTGCTACGCACCGGGTCCAATGGGAATTGTCGATTGGTATGGTGGGGCTTCGCCCCGCGCCCGTGGTCTAGATGAATTATAACATCTTCAAAAAAAAAACTTGATTATTCTAATTATTCAATGGAAAAATGATTCCAACTGTTCCATCTTTGGTAAAAATTAGCACAACCAAATTCATTATGCTAAATTTACCTAAGCCTGAAAGTTTGTCAACAATGCAAATGTGATGTAGCATAAAAACATTGGGCATGTATGCATAAATTAAAAGGGCTTGCACATGGAAAAAGATATCTACAATCGATATGTATATTTACAAAAATATGTGCAGTGTGAATCTGTCCGCAAAAACATTTCAGAATGGAAGTGATGTGTATAGTAGGTGAGTTCAAATATGAAATCACCAAATAGTAACTTCAAATGCTCTATTATCACTGCCAGTCTTCCACCGTGCTCTCAATGATTTTCTTTTCAATTAGGAAACAAATCATATATGAAAAAACAACACTACTTATATTCTTGTCTAAAATGTACCCATCCGCGTTAACACTTTTTTTTTTAATGTTTCTCGGAAGATCTCCTGACACAGTGGTCAACCATACAAATCACCTACACCCCATCCGGTCTCAAATATCTAACCTACACAAATAATAGACCCAGGAACTACTTCTACTATAATTCCTTTTTTTGTGCCATGGATGTGAAAAATTAGATTATATATGTACACGTAAAACTTTTAGGCAACCAAGCTGATAATCATTACACAATATTATTTTTCCAATGGATGAGATCTTATAAACAATTTAGAAGATAGGTTTTCTCAGCAATAGTTGATGAATGAACAATACGAATGATGTAGATCAAGAAACCCTATCTATTTCTGAAGTAAAGAAAGCACATAAAATTTTATCAACCATTTAGTAGATAGGTTCCGTCGTCCCTATTTCCATCCTGGAGGAAAGACGCGTGTAAAGCTTGCTCCGAATTTCCATTATAACTCAGTAGTAGTATTGAAACAACAATTAACTTTCTTTCGTCGCGAAATGCCGCTTCAACCTAAAAGTAGAAGCAACAACAGAGAACTTCACAAACCGTAATGTTATAGGTTAAATGAGAATTTTTCAAGTTTTAACCTGAACCATGTGTAGAAGGTATGGAACAACTGGAGAAACTTTCCTCTTGATGAGAAGGAGCAAACTATAATCGGTCTCCTTAGAGGGATTTCTTTCTAAAATGTTGACAATCACTTTACCGTTGATAACTCACTTAATTTATTTTCATCATCGTGGAGATTTTTCAACACAATGCGAACAATCTCATTAGCGAAACCCTCTAATGGTACTACACGTATTGACATAGAGTTCTTACTCAGAGATATTAGCGGAATCCTCTCGTTGCTGCATTTGGTTTAAGGAGTAGCATTGATAAAAGACATCATTTTTATATTCAGTTAGCAAACTTTAAATGTATTACAACATCTTCCACCTGTGATCAATTTAAAGGTACATACCCGGATCTTATATTCACACAATATCGTCAATTTGACCCCAATCATCAGCCTTAGTAGATACAGCGCATAGCAAACAACAAAACATCATGTGCTATAGTTGAGGCATATACAATTATATAAGGACTATGTAGTACCCAAAAAATTCAAAATACCTGTCATAGAGGATCTGAACCTTTATAAACGTTCACCAAAGAATAGTAAAACTCAAACCTATTGCAAAGGAAAACTTAGCAAAAGAAAAATATTCAAAGGAATTAAACATACAATAATGCCTTTCAAAGTGAACTTGAGGTTACACAGTTATACATATAGAAAAAAAAGGTGTATTCAAAGATGGATGAAAAAATGACTGATCAATTACCAGCACTTGTAATTGCAGAATGAAATACATACCAATGCAAGAATGGACGACATAAATGACTGATCACCTATTGAAACCCACAATGTATACTTAATCATACACATTCAGGTCACATTTTTTTATGCCAATATAGTCATATAGTTTTTTCCTATAGACCTAATGAATACATGCAACGACATTTAACCACCAACAGATGCCGCTGCTACTACAACTGTAAAAAAACTCCCAACTATGTACTTCACCATCCCCAAATATGGGTATGCAGTAATCCAAAACGAAATGTCAGTTTAAACTGAACTGAATATCTAAGAGCCAAGTGAGCTACCTGAACCCTACATCCAAATTCATCTCTCCACCCACTTCTTTGTTACCAGTTCGCACTAAGAACTGACCATCCTATTCGAAGTACAAACACCAAAGAGTTTAGAAACACGATATCAAGATTCATTCAAATTTATGTCTTTAAAAATAAAGAAACTATTATATACTACAATTATCGACCTAATTGAAGTTTAATGGTAACATGAATCAACGTGAAAACAAAAATGAGAAGGAGAAAACAATCACAAATTTCAATTTGGTTCATAATGAAAAGTCGCCAAGAGTAAAAAATAGTTACCGCTACTTCCCTGCTAAGATTAAACAAAATTTCTCTAAAAATCGCTTCTTTAAAACTCACAATGGAAAATAAGTAGATATGATCAACTCTTTAATCATGACTACTAATAAAATATTAAAAAAACAAACTCGTGGTGTTAATGCACGGAGATTGTTTTACTTTTTTAGGAATAGATTCGTATGACTCTTTAATCTCCAATCCTACCCAACTTTCCATTACAACCTCTTTCTTCATAACTTGCAAGAAGTTCATCAGCTCATCCTTGTTATTCACATCCCTCTTAGCTCTTGATCAAGGATCCATGGAGTCCTTCAAGAAATTTTGTTCTTCCAACAATGCACTATGTCTCTTGCTCATAGGATGATCGTCTCTTCCTTTAGGTGTTTTAGATTATAGTTTTGTCTTCGTTTTTCTCTTTCCCTAGCCCTTCCTCTATATGGTGATCAAAATAGAATTTTGATAATAATTTGAAGGATATATCACGTGTATACATGTTATGAATATATGCACTTTTAATTTTGGATATATAAACTAAAGAAAATCAAGGTTACTACCTCGTATTTTTTTGAATTCACCAGGAGAATTTTTTTGCTCAACGCCTTATCAAATGATAGACCGAAACGGCATGCAATGAAATGATAGACCGAAACGACATGCAACGAAAAATAAAATCAAGGTTACTACCTCATGTTTCTCATTTTTTTTTTGAATTCACTTGGTGAAAAAATGTTGCTCAACGCCTTATAAAATGATAGACTGGGCATGCAACAGTTTAAGATGTATATCTATGCATCACGGAACTCCCACATTTCTGATCAAAATATGGTTAACTTATTTCACTTTCATTTAAAATTAAAATTGGTGTAGGTAACCCAAGATTCCAAATATCTTTTATAGAACAGTTCAAGACTCAAAAACAAAATGTACGTACATAATTAAGCCATAACAATTTGCGTGATTCGGCCATTCTAACTAAGAAAAAAAAAGTCCACGTCAATATGGTTCATTCTAAGAAGAACGTCTAGAATTGAACTACAAAATACAGTAAAACTTCGATAAATTAATAGTTTTGGGACTGCTAAATTTTATCAATTTAGCGAAGTATTAATTTATCGAAAAATTAATAAGTTATTATTATATCGAAACGTACCAAATTTAACTTTAAATTTCTAAAATAAATGTGTAGTATCAAACATCTAGAGATTTTATTTTCAATTCAAATATATTCTAAATATTTTATGGCATATTATGTGTATCAATGTATATACTTTAATGTTAAAATTAAAATAAGAAAAACAAAAATACAATTAAATCATTTTGGAACTTCAGGGAGTTCAAAAATTTAAAGATGAAGTCCAATATATTATAAATGTGAATAAAAACAAATGATTGCAGATGCATAATATAATGTTATCACACTGATTATCAATTTGTATATTAGTTGGGCCCTATTGGAAATTTAATATTTTTATTATCTTATAAATTTAGCGGGGTTATTAATTTAATACACTGCCCCGAGTTGGGACTGGAAAAATATATTATCTTAGCGAAGTTATTAATTTATCGCGGATTAATTTAACGAAGTTTTACTGTATATTATTCGATCTGGTGCCTGGTATAACACACATGGAAATTATGCCTTGTGATTATACTACAAAACATATTATTCCTATCCAAAATTTAACCAGTTAACAGAAAGATGCTTACGTGCATCTATCTTCGCTGATTTCCTACCTACGGATCAGGCATAACGTCAACCATCAGCTTGTGCTCTACTGCACTGAACAAATAGAGACAATTTTGAGATCGAAATAGTGTTAAATAATTAGTTAAATATTTTTTTTTGTGAGCATATTATCAAAATGAGTCAAATGCTGAACTAACGATGTTCATTTGGAATCCAATCGTAACATTTCAGGCATAATAACTCCAAGTTACTTATTTAAGTTGGATATATTTGGAGTTATTATAACAATAAAATTACCAAAACTCAAAGCTTCTAAAAATGACCGGTACACCCATATCCATATATATTGTTGTACCTGTGAAACAAAAGATCTTATGATATGTTGAATCGCCTTATCGATCCCACCAGCTTTTCTTATCTGCGCCTGTTGAATATCGATCCAGCTAAGCTTATATGTGCATTTCAATATATATCTCAGCAGCATGGCTCATTGAATCTTCCACTTCTATAAAAAGAAAAGCAAGACAAACCGATCCGTAAACAGAGTTTCAGCCAACAGGTGCAAAACAAATGAACACAAACTAAATATATTAAATGTAATGTATTACTTGCCTGGAGACAGTCTTTTCCTTGCAATTGTGTTCACCTAAAAATCTTTTTTATTCATTGGCAGCATACGTGACCTTTGAAATTCAAGAGGGAGATTTAGAAGCAGCTTATGATTGTCTAAATAAGCTGATGAGTAAATCTGATACTTGGTCGTGTGTGCTCTTTAAAATTTTGAGTTCATCGCATAAACATACCAGTTTATTAGAAACATTACTGAGTGAAATTTACATTCAGAATTCCACCTGTAGACAAAAATATATATCAAAACAAATAAGTTCTGAAACATCATACTAATTTTCGAAGGCTATTTCATTTGCAAACTTATTAAGTTTAATGGCCTTTGCAAATTCCAAAAATTATCCACATATGAAGATGAATCACTGCGTCCAAGTTTTCTCTCTACCTACTTCTCTGTTATCAGTTCGCACTAAGAACTGGCCATCCTATACAAACACCAAAGGGTTTAAAAACATGCATGACATGAAGAATAATTCAACTTTATATGTTCTTTAAAAAGAAAGATACTTATATACAATTATCAAAAAGAAAGATACTTATATACAATTATAAACTGAATGGATGTTGAAATGAAATGATGTTGTTTGCATGAGGAGTTACGTTCATGGAAAACTTTGTCCAATGTCCAAATTTTCAGGTCATAACAAAAGATAGACATGAAACTGAAATCTTAATGCAGTAGAAATTCATAGTTCCTTGTAATTGCCACATGCTTAAAGAACTCTTCCCACTTTATACCGAACTCCTTGATCCAATGCCACGAATTCATGTCGTCAAAACCAACAGTCTTCTCGGAATCTTTTTTTTTATATCCACAACAACTTGAGGCAATTGATGGATTTAAAATTTTCAGATGGATTTAAAATCTTCAGAACATGATGTGGGAATAAAATGAAACTTCTCATCAATGGCTATGAGCGAATAACCTTTATGCTTATTATTAGGTGGGTGAAGCCAATGAAGAACTCCACTCGCGGAGATACCTATTGGAGTCTTGGTGCATCCAATTCCCAAATATGGATGGATCCTTTGTTTCTCGGCACAAAGACTATGCCTCAATATAGGAAATATGAGAAAACGGGCTAGCATAGCACAAAATTTTAACATAGTTGTTCATAATTTAGATGGCTAATTCTACACCGATGGAAGAATAAATGTCAATTAACTCCATTGATTTTTTTCTAGTTATTAGGGGCAGATCCTGGGGATGCTAGGATGACGCAGGAAAATTACTTAAAAAGATGAAACTAAGATTTTTAATGCAAGACGTAGTTAAGGTATGTGAACGTCTTCTAGGTTGGTTAAATTCAATTTGATTATCATAATTTGGTTCCTGCGATTAGCATAAGTATCATCAAAAAGTATTATCAAAACAGAAAGAAAACATCATCAGGATGTTGTATGGAATTTTTGAACTACTTTCCAAATGAGTTAGTCACAAAATAGAGAGAGTTGGGATGATAAAGTGAAACTTAGGAGAGGTTATGAAATGTGCTTGCCTGCAAAAGCAATTGTCTCCTTAATTATTCCTCTCATATGGACTAATACCTGAATTTTAAATAGCTTAATGTTGGTGTGCCTGCTCTATACACCACTGAAACACAAAATTATGGGTTAAACGAAAGCAGAAAAGTATCAGAGACTGAGCAGTAGGTTCAAGACCTGCAAGTCTCGAGGATCTATAATGCAGCCAAACATAGTTTTTACTGCATAATCTTTCCAGGTAAAAATAAAAAACCACATAGGCCAAACATACATAGGATTATCCATATTATTTCTATGTGCATACTTCCTATTCGTAATTTAGTACACATATTACCATTTCTAATTTAGTGATTCAAATACCAAACTGTTAATACCAAACAGTTCAATCTGGTGCGAATCGAACACACAATCTTCTGACTTAATATTTCAGACGCACCACCATTATGCCAAGGATTCGTATTAATTAATGACCCGGTTTGAACAATGAAACTTTGTTCTAAATAAATTAAAAATGTCAACAAAAAAAAAAATCTAAAGGAATAACAACATCGCACCCTTGTGCTGGCAAAGCATTTAATTACATTTTACTGTTTGCTTACATTAGCAAACAACCTACTGCAGGGGTTTTTCTTTCTATCAATAAATCTACTAATGAACTCAAAATAATGAAGAAGTGTAGAGATGCAAGACTCACTTGAAGTCTTACCATTGTCCAATATTCAAACATCAAGAGTAAGAAATGTCTTTATGATTCTCAAAATAATGTGTCACACCTATTATTGTGTGTATAATTAGTATTTAATACCATCTTTCCAAACCATACAAATATCAGTACCTCTCAATGCACCACTGAAATAAATTGCGCCCCTCGTGTTTGAAGGAGGTTACATGGATATTATGCTCCAAGCTAGTAGTTTTTAAGTGCATAATCCTTCAAGTAAGTCTACCAATGACAAACATGGGAGATTTTTTGGACAATATCAATTTGTTTTCCATCACAGATTACACCTGCTAAAAATACATAGCTTGATCAGAAAAATCAGCAGAGACTTAACCAACAATTGTTGTCACTTTCCCTATTGAATCTCTCCAAATCCTACTACCATAATTTAATTTTAATGATGAACGGATCAGAAAACCAAAACTGTTTAACACAAAATACAACGGCACGAAATTAACTCAATAGAGAACCAAATACCATTCACGGTTACCTTGACTCCTTTTTCCAGGCTCGTCCTTTCGAAAAACAAAAAGACCAACACTTTAAAGTTGTATAATTATAAAGGATATTGATCTGCATAAATAAATGAATGTTATGAGCCTGAAAAATAAAATTGTGAAAGGTATTTGCTTACCATGCCGTTTCTGCTCGAAGAACAACCCAGGAGAACGAAGTTTCGTTTAAGCCTTGAGAAAAGGTCTCGATACATATATATATTTGCAGTGTTAATTTTATTTATGGTAGTATAACATCTACATGGTAAAATTCACACGGTTTATTAGTGTTTTATTTCTTAATGTAGATGCACGATTATGAAATTATGCAAACAAAATTTTGATATATATTTGTAAGGTTAATTCTAATTACGGCAACATAACATGTAATAGGAGCTTCAAAAAAAAAAACGATATATGAGTTTTAGATTTGTTTCTTAATGTCGATATCTATACACGGTCATAAAAATAAGGAAACAAATAATTTTGTTAATAATCTACGTTAGTATGGAAGTGTAAGATTTGTTGTATATTTTTTCAACCATAATATTGTAATATTGAAGGGACTTTAGCTAGATTAATATGCGAATTTATACTTGTCGATAAATTTGGTATAATATTCTAAAATAGAAATTAAGTGTCTTAATTTTGATTATCAAGTTCAGGATTTATTTCTCGAAATAAAGATTTGTTCCCTAATATATATCGAACATGAAGGGGAAAGAATAAACAAATCTATTTTTAGCTTTAAAAAATATGCAAAAATATTTCCGTATAAATCTGCAACAAATTTTAATAATTTCGGTAAAAAATCTTTTCTTAGCTCACGTGTAAATTTAATATATGAATTTGACGGCCTTGATCTTATATTATAAATGTAAACGCGGTGTACGAATTTTCCTAAGCTATCACTCGGTTTAGAGCGTCAGATCGAGTCAATTCTATCAAAAATTAACGGCAACGAAATGTAGGGGGTATAACTTGTTTTTTATCCGATCAGAAGCGAGGGTTTCGTTGACCGGACAATGGGAGAGGAGATTAGTGCAACTATCAACTTGGTGTGAGAGATGGCGTGGGGTTTTTAGGCTGTTGATTGGCTATACACCCAAATACCCATCCAAAAATATTCTTAAAATTAAGCAGCATGTTATAAACTCATCAATTTATTTTGTACCAAAATCAAACCACAATCTAGATTGTATAGAACTCAAATTTTAAACTGCAGTTCATCCTGATAGGAACACTGTTTATTATGGTAAGAGAAACTTCAACAAAACTCTTCACACATCGATCCGAGCTTCAAACTTTGTATCAAATAGTGGCGATGTTGGGTGTTGCACCGCTTTATGAGCATAACATAAACCTCTGGAACCTGTAAAATGGATATGTATAAGAACATAAAAAGATAATGACCTTCCATTATTTACAATTGAGGATGTGATTCCATCAGCTTCAAGTGTGATCCAAATATGTTTACCTTCTCTATATATATGGAGCTTCACCTGAAAATCACATTATATCATCCATAGTCTTAAGCTCGCTATAAAGCTAATACCTAATCGAGCTGCAGTGGGAATAATAAGAGGTCCGCAAAGTGCTAACCTGAAGGATAATAATGGCTACATACGACCTAAGAGCTGCCAAATCCTCACCAATACTCATCCCTAGCTTTGCTAAAAATCAACATTGGAAACACTTTATCCGATTACACTGCCTGCAACAAAAATGCATACGTTTAATACGTTTATCATTAGACGGCATGTTTAAAACAGGAAAGTATCGCAAGTATCATGAGAGACGGTAAATACATGTTTTAGGCCACCTACATATATTTATTAACCACCATGAAGAGAAAGCATTGTAAGTACTTCGGATCACTGAATTTTATCAACATCTCTACAGCACGAAAAAATAAAACATGCACTTGGAAATATCATAAACCTTTTTGGACGATGCTACCTATTAAGGGTTGTGCGCAAGCTGTGATGACATTTCAGGTGATTTTGCATGGCCTGCATTTAAAAATGCACACCCAATACTTACTACCATGTGATTAGCACATACGTGGACAACCAAATGCATCCAATTGACAACAAATATGAAGAGGGCAAAGCTAACCTAAATAATAAGAAACCCTCTACTATTATTATTGGGATTTTTCTTTTACTTTCTGAGTAAAACCCTAATCATCATCAACACCTATATGCACGTTCAAGAAAGAAAGACGTGGTATACAAAGCTTGTTCATACTCTATGATAACTTAACATGGGTTCTCTTGTGACATCTGGTGGTGGGAGTAGCTCTTGGAGAGATGTGTACCACCGAAAATAACAGGGGCCATTTCATAGATCCAGGGATAGATTAAATCTAATAAAGTTCTTGGAATATGCAGCTTTGATATTTCAGATCGGTCCCAATTTAGTTAAGTGAGATATAAGAGAGAAAACTAATCTAGTGCGAAAAACAGATTAAAACACCGTGTCCATCCAGAAACAGTGGCCACATAAAAGAAGGCAAATGAAACACTTCCCAAAATTCGTCCAATATTATCCAAAAAAATCATAAAGATTGACAAATTGTAGCAGGTGTAAATTAGGGCTGTAATTTATGTTGTAGATCACTCTAAGATGCAGTTTGTAGGATAAGAACATAAGGAACCACATGGTTGAAACTAAACTCAAGCTGTTGATCAAGCTACTGAAAGTGTTGAACACAATAATGCATAATAACAACATACACGAACATATATAAAACAATGAAAAGGGCAAAATTTCATCTAATGCGATGTATATATCATCTTTTTGTCATTTGTCAGCATATCCTGGTATTCATGACATATCCATGACACCTTGCTCCATAATATGTATATGAAATAAAATGATGCAACATTAGCATCACTATAACTAATTTAAAGAAACTCAAACTAAAGTAAATTAACTAAAATGTTAAAAGAAGAAAACCATAGTATCGTCACATTAATATCTCATCCGTTGTAGCATCACAATCATAGCTTGTCCCATATCATGGTACTATTTATAAGTAAACAATGTCGTTTGATTTCCATCTTTCATCTTTGTCTAGTTTTATTAAGCGAAAACAATAAAGATATTATTTTTGTGCAGGAACTGAAGTATCTTTGCTATTGCATGATGTCTGGAGAATTTCAAGGACTTGTTAGATGACATGGTCAAGCTCTTTCAAGGTTCCTTGTGTGCCTTTTTGTAGATTTATATTGCTTGAGTACGTGGTAATTTTGATAATCAATTGAACCGAAAGAAAAAAGATGGAGATTTTAAATTTTCCTATGGTTTTCTTGTTATTGTTCAACCCTAAAATGTATACTAATAAACCCAGACAAAAAATGAACACAACTTATTCTTGCCTGTTATTAGCATCGGAAGGTTAAGCTGTGAACTATAAAGACAGTCTTAAGTGTCTAGCCGAACCTAAGAACCGGAAGTTGTATGCATACAAATCTAAGGCATATGTTGAAAAAACCCAACCAAGAAATACCAGGAATGGAGAAACTGAAGAAACTCAGAACCAAAAATTAAAAGAAAACAAAGAAAAGTAGCGAACCTAATTTTTTTCTGATTCAGAACTAAGAAACCCTCACCTGCAAAATCACCAAAAAGAAAAGGAAGTAAATAAAGAGAAAGAAAACAAAGAAAACACTAAAAACATAATTCTAGATTAGATCTTAGCACCTATAAACAGACAAAATACTATCGCATATATATAGTTTTTTCTTCTTTTCATATATCGACATAAAAACCAAATAATATGGTATAAATATTAAAATATGGAAACTAATAAGACTAAATTTTCTCGTATATTTTTGCTATATTTTTAGATCAATATTTCATAATAAAAAACAAAATAACCAAAATAATAAGAAAGTTTTAAAGATTTTCCGGGAAATAATAAGATTTTTTTTTTTTTAACGAAATCAAAAGATTAAATACCTAAATTATTTTCGTTAAAACTATAATTAAGGTAACAATATTCATAAATCAGAAAATATATTTGAAAAAATATATTTATAGCAGTTCTTAGATTTGTTAGCGAAAATAGCATAAGCGTGTGCAAAAATATTCGGTGTTTATTAAGGAAAAAAAATATGATAAGAAGAGGTTAATACTATCATTAACGTTAAAAATTTCCCAAAGATTTTCTTTCCTCTGTTTCGTTTTTATTCGGTGTTTATATTTCTAAACATATTTAATATATTGGTTGAGAATATCCAATAAAAGTATGTACCAAAGATTTTCTTTCCTTTTTTTCGCCATTCTCCAAAGAGTTTTTTTTCGTTTGTTTTTTCAAAGATTTCCGTTTTTTATTTTTAATATTTCACGATCTAAAATATACTGGCCCTCTATTATTTATTCGATTATAGGATTCGGATTTTATTAATATCATGTAAACGTGGTGTAAGATTTTTTTAACAAATTTCAGCCAATCAGAATCAAGAGTTTCGTCTACCTACCAATATAAAAGAGGGTGGGCACAACCACTAAATTTGGAGCATCAGATCGAATTTATTTAATTATAAATTAACGGTCACGAAATGTAGGGGGTATAAGTTGCTTTTCGACCAATCAGGAGCGAGGGTTTTGTTCACCGGCCAATGAGAGGGGAGGTTACCGCAACTCTCGACATGAAGTGAGAGATGGCGTGGGGTTTTTAGGTTGTTGATTACTCCACCATATCAGGTACCTGCTCTCAGCATAATTGTTAGTAGGCATCTCCTCAATCCCGCAGAAAATAACCAATAAAAAATTATATGTGTAAAATGCACCCACAAATAATCATGCTTACCCAATTTTGATGAAACTATTCTGGAATTGCTCTCGCACCTGAAACACAGAGATAGTCAACAAACAAACTATAACCTTATCAGAAAATGAAGTGAGACATAAATAGAAATTGGTACTTAAATTTCGCCTTTTCAAACAGACACTTTTGATGAGATGTCGACTTCCTAAACCACCTTTCCAAACTAAATATTTTGATTTTTCTGAAAAGATCAAACCCATAAACATCATGGACTATATTGAAAATTGGTAAGAAACATACTAAAAGCTTAATATTGACCTCCCATCACCTCAACCTATTGATTACATGCAAAACAAACAATAAAAATAGATTAGACATCAAAATCATAGACTCTAAGAAAAAAAGAAAAAAAAAACCCGAAAAGAAATTAACGTGCAAACAATGAGGTTTGGCTTTCGCTTGAATCATTTATATTCAGTCACCAAAACTAAATTTCGATAAGGAATTACTTTTATTAAGAAACAATATTAATCAATATCTTAAAGGAAGAAAATTAGGCAAATTATTTTCATAATTTATTAACAACATATTAGTATTAATTAAAAGATTTTTAATAATAATATTATGGAAAACTTGATAGTAGTATTATTAAAGAAATTATCTGCGTATTGATATTTTTTTGAATGATTAGTTGGGGGATAGAAAAACTAATTGGGGGATATGTGCCGTCATAGTTTTCAATGAAAACCGGCATGATCGATGGACTACCGGCATTGAAAAACCATGCCGGCAGCTACAGTAAAATATCCCCCAATTAGTTTTTCTATCCCCCAATTAATCATTCATTTTTTCCCCCAGATAACCTGTGTATATTAAAGGCATACCATTTTTAAGACCATATTAATATTAATTAAAATATTATTTTTACCCCACTGAAATGGATAAAATCTTTGAAATTATTTTCTATATCAGATTTATGAATGTTCTTGGATTTTTTTGTTAGTTTTTAACGCATAAACGTGTTTGGATTTTCTAGATATTTATTATTAATACTAAAAATTAATATAGAACGCGTAATTGGGGGATATGGAAACTAATTGGGGGATATGAATTACTTCCCCCAACCAAAGGTGGCTGTTAAGGGGTGTTTTTTGGGGGCGAAAATACTAAAACACCCTTAGATTAATTAAAAACATTGTGAAAAGACTGTTATACCCTTTCAACTAAAACATAAACATCAAATAACCCAAATCATATATCCCCCAATTCAAATTCGTACCGGCATAGGTTAGTTCATCCAATTTTTTTTTCTTCATCTTCTTCCTCATCGTTCATTCTTCATCGACGATTAATCGTTGAATAAAAAATTTCTTCGTCGATTAACATACCATAACCATGCCTCCAAGAACCAAATCGAAAGCAAAACCGAGAACCAAATCGGCTGCTCAACAAACACATGAACAAAGAATCGAGAACATTGCTCAACAACTAGAAGAGGACGCAGCAGCGTACCCGGATGATCAAATACTCATGGCTTCTCTGAGAAGGTAAGTGATTTTTGAACTCATTTATGATTGTTTTACTCGATTTGTAGCCATGGGTTTAGGTTAGAATCGCCAACAATAGCTGAAACTGTCGAGTTACAGAGAAAACCGGCATTGGATCTTGGTTTGAATACCAAGCCGGTTTAGGTACCGGCATAGAATTTGGGTCGAATACCATACCGGTTTGCATTCCTGAAATCGAATTTTTTTATACCGGCATACAATTAGTGTTGAATACCATACCGGTAGTCAACTAAAAACACACAGGAACTTAATTGTGTGTACCGGCATTATATCTAGGTTTCGTGAATGCCGGTATTTAAAAACCGGCATCTGTTAGTTCAATTCGTAAATGCCGGTATTACACTTAAAACATATAGGAACATCACTGAAATGGTGCTCAATACCGGCACATAATTTAGTTTCTAGACAATGCCGGTACAACGATACCGGCATGCTCGATATTTAAGGTCATATGCCGGTCCATGTTACCGGCATTGGTTTGTTTAGGAATTGGTATGCCGGTTCCTAAACTGCCATGCCTTTTCTAATGTTTGTTTTGTTTGCTTATGTTATAGTTCAAGAGCCCAAGAAGCGAAGAAAGATAAAGGTCCTATCCTCACTAAGAGAAGGAGGAAGGACGGTCTTGATACTCCTCAGTCCCTGCCTCCATGGGGGAAAGACGCGGGTCGCAAGAAACGTTTGGGGTTTCAAACAAGAGGATCAATTTGGGAGAGTGGTGGTGAACGTAGTGCACTTGCAATCCGTGAAGGTACTGGAACACTTGAGGACGATGAGCATGATGGAGTGGAAAGTGAGGAGGAAGATGATGAGGTTCCCCCAAGTCAATTAGCAAGCCAAAGCGAAGTTGGTGGGACTAGTCAACAACTAACACAAGGCAAGGACAATGGCAGCCGAAAACAGAAAGTTAAAGGTTGTCACCTTCCTCACCTTGATGACATGTTACCCGACCGCGATGATGGTAAAATTTGGGGTCAAGCACCGGAACCGAAAGTACTCTTTAGATACAAGCACTCTTGGGCTCGTACTATCTTTCAAACTTATGTAAGCATTTTTTATTTTGTGCATGTGCGTTGTTTTATCTTTTACATCATCTCTTAATCGTATTATCTCATATTTGTAGGATCATACTAAGGCTGTGCGTGTTTGCCGAAACCAAGCCGCGGCTGAGTGGAAATTGTCGTCGGAGCATGAAGATGTCCAAACATTAGTAAAGAACTACGTCTGTATTCTTTGGTTGAAATTACGTGAATCCAGATACCGTGACTGTCAATTGCTTCGTCGAAAGGTACCATGGTGAAACTGATACAATGCACTTCCCGTTTGGTGAGATGACCTTGATTCCTGAAGATGCTAATAACATTCTAGGCTTGACTGTTATCGGCAAATCAATTTCGGAAGAAGTTGAGTCTCGGGAACTAGATTGGTTGAAGTTGCACGATTTGACCAAAAAGTCATGTTTGGTTGGGACTTCAAAACTTCTTCGGATAGCTTTTATGTAGCATCGAACGGAAGTAAGACGAAGACATTGAAGCTGACGATGCTTAAGAAGCTGTTTGAAAATACAAAGGCTAGAAGCTTGAAGGATGGATGGGACCACACGCACGATTCGGTATACGGCCGCCGCTGCACTGTTATACATCTTGGGCACTAGGGCATTCCACGACACTAATGGCAACAGGGTAAGTTCAAACTTTCTCCAAGACCTTGACCCGTTGGAAGGTGTCCATGGCTATTCTTGGGGCACCGCGGTCATGGCACATTTGATGGCGGAGATGAGAAGGGCTTCATTAGCTAAAACAAACCAATTTGTCGGAAATTTCACTCTACTCCAGGTACAAATTTCTTTAATCTATTGTTGAGATGTATTTTTTTTACTTATGTTCACATGTATATTGTTCACATTGGATTAGGTGTGGTGTTATGAACACTTCCCAACCTTATTCAAGGACTGCCAATTCTTGAAGATCAAAGACCTTCCTGAACCCGATACCCCTAGAGCTCAGAGGTTTGAGTTTAACAGTAATCCGAAGCCCGGTAACAAAGGTCGAGTTATCAATATGAGATTGGCTTTGGATGCTATGAGGAAGGAAGACGTTGTGTTCGACACTTATAAGGAGATTAGAGGATACCGTCCAATTCCAAGAGATGTTGCATTTTACCATGGGCCGTTGTACCACCCAAAAGGATACATCATGGCCGATCCATGCCGTGTGATGCGCCAACATGGATTTAAGCAATTATCCCGTCTTTGGTCGACCTCTGATGATAATTATCTTCTTTACTTTTCTCGGTGCAATTCAACTCCCAACAAGTTGCATGTAGTGTATGATCCAGAACCGGAACCAACACATTGGAGGGATAGAGAGCCACGTCGTTTGGTTGATATTAGTAAGTGGGAGATTGCGGAAAATGGTTATGAAGTTGATGACAGCTACATGAGGGATTACCTGGAATGGTCACATCCTTATGTCGTGCGCCCTCCCTCCGTCGAAACTCCACACCAAGAAAACCCTCCTGTTGAAATTCCTCCACCACCACAACCTACGATGGCCCACCTTCTTAGGACTTTTGGAATGGTGGTAAGTTTTCTTAATTGCTTATAGTCATTAAATGTAAACATAATCATATATTAACATATATACTGATTATGTGTTTGATGTATTAATCTAGCGACGTCGGCTTGGCAAGGTTACGAAGATGTTAGGTTGCAAGCATAAGGACGGGGTGGTGCTATCTCTTCAGGAAATCAAGGAACTCGAGGAAAAGCTTCATAGAATTGAAGAAACCCACCCTACTGTCAAAGCTATGTATGGGGAAACAAGGAAGGCGCCGACCCAAAAGAAACAAAAGACTAATTTAGTGGAAGAGAATTGATGACAATTAGTGATGGTTAACTCTTTAAGTCTTTGGTTACGTGATGCGTGTCGTAGGTGCAATCAAATTAATTCAAAATTTCCACTCAATTAAAAATAATATAATGGAAGTCAAGTTCGTTCCCACGAGGAGCAAGAGATCTTAGTTGTAAAAGTTGTCACGAAAGGGGGGTGTAAAAAGCAAAATAAAAATAAACAAAGCAATTAAAATCGAAAGTTGAAAACAATAAGAGAGACAAGACCAAGGAATCCTTCTTCGTTACGAAACAATGAATCAAGTTATGTTCTATTCTACTTGTTATTAGTCACAAATTATCACCAACCGTAGGTAAAGCAGCTAGCACTGAGTGCTAAACCCCTAAATCCCTTGTATCACCTGGACACGGAAGTTCTCGACTACCGGATTCTAATCACCAAGCCACCTAGAATTAGCTCAACCTAGATGTAACTTGGCTCATGCATTAGGTTTTGTGAATTTCTTAGGTTGATATTAGTAGTTAGACTCTTAGCTCAAGGTCCATTTGCTAACGTTGTTTCTACACACAATTGCTCCACGGAATCCCTCCGCAAGGTCTCGTGTTTGCTACTTATGTAAAGAGTCAAGAAACGATTACTTATCTCCTAACTTTCACTAGCTTTAGATCGAATTAACAAATCAATTTAGCGTGCACTCCAAACAATCTATCAATCGATCATGAATGTCTTTAAGATCACTCCTATTAGTAAAAACAAACGATAATTATGTGAAAAACTTCAAGATAGAATTTGAAAACAAAAACTTAAATCATATGTTAAGAACTAGGAATTCATCCTCAATCAATAAAATTAACTACTCATGTTAAAAAGTTCACACAAAGAATAAGAAAAGAAAAGAATTGTGTGTGTAAAGATGTGTGTAGAAGTTGTAGAAAACTTCTCTATTTATAGGCTTCAATATTCTCCAACTCTTCCAAGGATTAGAATCCTTTTCCTTTTGTAATTCAACTTCCAAATTCAAGTCTTTCTCTTCTCTTCCACCTTCTCTTTCCTAATTTGAGTCCAATTCTCCATCCAATTCCTAGCCCAAGTCTTCACACCCATGAGAGAGGTCCATAGAAAATTCTGGAATTTTTGCTCGCCGGAAAACTGGGATTATGGCCGGAATTTGGCCGGAAAACGTCGCCGCCGGCCACCTGGAAATTTCTCCGTCAAGAGAATATTCGACGGAATATTCCGTCAGGTCCTCCGTTAGGACTAACGGTCAAAGTGGTCAACCGTCAGTCAACAGTTAGTCAGCGGGTCAAGGAGAATCACCGAGTCAGCCAATGAGTCACTGGGTCCGACTCGGTCTTAATCAATAATCATCGAGTCAACTCGGAGTCAACTAAGTCAGTTGACCCGAGTCAGTCCAGGCCAGAGCTGTTGCAGCTTTGCACTTGCCTTGCAATTCACAGCCAAGATGGTTGTCTGTTGCTCCTTCTGTCACGGCCTAGATGGCCCTGCCAGTTCTGTGAACCTTCTCTCATCTTGATTCAAGCAACACAAAGCTCATTCCCTGTCATTTCATTGCATGACTGCCTTGGCTTCTACAAAACACCACATTCACCATTTGCACTCAGCTGCATCTTTCTCCTCTGCTGAGTCTTGCTTTGCACTGCCTGCATCTCAGCTCCAATTCCAACCCTAGCAGCACCTCCTGAGTTGCAACCACTCCATTAGCTATACCATTTCAGGCCCAAGCCACTGCAGACCACCATCTCCCTGATTTCACTACTAGTCCATTCATTCACCACCTGCTGCAACTCCACCTGCTGCAATATCCTTGGCATCCAAAGCACAGCTCCTGCTCAACTCCTGCCATCAAACCAACTCGGTCAGGCTCATTGCATCATCACAGGCCACCAATAAACTCCAAATGCATAACCACTTAATAACCCTCATTCTCTCCACCAGCACCACTTGCCGGGCTCAAGCCAACAATCTTCCCTCAGTAACTCAATTTCAATTCATTCTCCACCGCAATCCCAGTTCATGCTCAAGCCAACCTGCAATTGCAACCTCTTGATGTCAACACAAACCCTGTGCAGAAGCAGCATCTTTATTCTCCCCCGTAATCATTTACAATCCTAACATTTATCTAGTTTTCAAGCTCATTTCCACATACAAACAGCAAGGCTCAATCTCACAAAGACCACCATCTCGCTTCACGGCAACAACAAGTCTTGTTCGAACCCTAGTTAATCACCATCAATAGCGACTTCTCGATCTCCCCCAGCAGCTCAATTAACCAAGACCTATTTTTCTTTATCTGAGCTTCTCATCTCTGTCAACACAGAACCACCACCTCCACAATCACAACCCAAAGACCCATCTGAGCTTTCTCATCGTCTCTTGGTTGAACATCGTTTTCAATTTAACCCTAAACCCATCTAACAACAGCGGAAGTACCATCCTCTCTTGCTGCCAGATTCAATTTTTTAAACCAAACCCTAACTGATTTCATCGTCGATTCTTGATCTCTGGTTCTCTTATTTCAACAGCTACACAATCATTAACCTGTTCTCGCTCTCTGTTCTTAGTTTGATTTCAGCCTGCTAACCATCATCAATCACTCTCTTCTCTCGCCACTCGGCGGCGGCTCAATCTCCTAATTTCCTCTGGGTTTTCGAGTTCAATCTCTCTCTCGACTTCATCTCTCGGATTCACTCGGCGCGGCGTCTCATTCGATCCCCTTCTCAATTTGTTTTATCAACTCCCGATTTCGAATAAAGACCTCTCGTATTTGATTCAGGCAAAAACAATGATTGAGAAGTAATTCTCGATTTATTGTTCAGGTTATAGTTACACGGATCCGGGTTTCGGTTATGGGTCCGGGTAGATGGATGGGCTTAGGTTAGGGTGGATCAGACATGTGGGCTTTGGTATGGGTTAGAGTTCAGGGTATGGGTGGATTCAAACACCCACTAAGTACACCCCAAGTGCTATTCTCACTCACTTCTTTTGGATAAGGGACACCTCTTTGACCTCCCCTTAACTATTATTGTCCTTTCTTCAGTAATTTGAGTCACCCCTTAACCTTAGCTGGGCTCCATATAGTATTCCCTCCTTGATGAAATGACAATTTTACCCTTTTGGCTCAAATAGGGTGATTTCTTCTTCTTATCCTCCGTGCGACTCCAAAGTAGCTACAAAACTCAAAACAAGCGTAAAATACATAATTTACAAGAAAAATAGCAAAGAAAGCATAAACTACTAGATAGTAAATTAGGTGTATTCTACACCTATCATTACGTCAAAAACAATTTCAAACTTGTTTTGGTTTGTACTGTGGGTTAACTCTTTAGTTCTTTGGTTTATTTGAACATGTTAAGATTTCTAGTTTGAAAGTTAAAATGTTCCGGCATAGTAGAGGTCAGTTTTAGAAATACATGTACACTTACCGGCATATACAGAATGCTCAAAACACTGGCGGAACCTAGTCCCGGCATGGCAATTTTTATGCCGGAACAATCAGGTTAAATTATTTGGTTCCTGTATAGAAACTGACATGTACCGGCATTGTTGCGTTTGCTAAGGTAAATGCCGGTATTGCAAATGTCCAAATACTCTTAAATATGTGATAGAAAACCGGCATAGTAAGATTCATTTTGACAATGCCGGTATCTAAAGTTTCCAAATACTCTTAGAGAGTTGACATAAAACCGGCGTTGTTGTTTTGATTTCCGCAATGCCGGCACTTTGATTAATTCATATCAAATTCTTTTTTATTTCGGTCTGAAGTAATCGAATACATTGGATTAGAAACTTTAAATTAAAAAAACAGTGAATGGATTGCACTTTGTTAGACATAATCTATTTCCATCCCTTTTCAACAATTGCGGAGCCCTTGAGCATTTCCCTAATCTGTTCAAAGACATCGTCCGGAATGGGGGTGTCAAGGATCATCCTCATTGGCTCTTCTTCTTTTTCAACATATTCCTTTCCCTTCATATAACACCCATCACACCCATCGATAGGCTTACAATGGCCCTTGTGGTTTTCTCTTGACTCTGCTAGTTCAACCGCTTTGTCAAACCATTGAAACTCATCGCACTTTGGGTGATTCAAACACCTTAGAAACATTCTTCCATTTTCAGCATCATCAGTTTTTGCAATCCAAAACCGGCGTGTCCCATCACATCTTCTACACTTTGAATAAATAAATGGACAGTCCATGGCTAGGTGAGAAGGTGACTTGCAAATTTGACACTTGCAATGATGATTCTGTAAGAAAAAATTGTATTAGTTTTCCGTCATAGTATTGAAGAGGATGTTGTTAGGAAATCTACTTACTTTGCAAATAGAGGTAGATGATGAATCCCCCATTCTTTGAGCCGTGCTTGCATTCTTGAGAGAATGATTTTTTTTATTTGGTGCTTGGTTTTTGTAGTTTTTGCCAAAGGAATGGGTGATGTTATATAGAAATGATGCTCCAACGGTCATATTTTTCAAAAAACTAGCCGTTTGTTTTTCAAATTTTACCAATTCCGGCATAGAGGTTATTAAACAAAGAATGCCGGTATTGTAGGCATATTTGGGTCGTTTCCTGTAAAGATTTTACGCATTACCGGCATCATCGTGGTATAACATGCAGTGCCGGAACAAAATACCGGCATCTTTTACTTCCTCCTAGGTATGCCGGTTCCGAAAATTGAATGCCTAACGGCTAGTTTTTTAAACCATACACTTGAAAATATTAGTTCCGGCGTGGGATCTAAGTTACTTAGAGTGCCGTCACTAAAGTGGAAAAGATCCGTTATGTCCACATCTATTTAAAGGAATGGATACACCCATTGCAGTTGATACCTCACAGATATATCTCCAATGGATTATCAATCACCAGTGACAAGTTCATCAATTCCCTCGAGAGAGAAAAACATATGAGGAAAATATTGTCAACTCCGACAGGAAATCAATCATCAACCACGACCAACTCCGTTGCCACAATACTAGAAAAACTAAGAAGGAAGGAAGAAACCACCAAGTCAATTGCCGCAATGGAAGAAGACATAATTAAGCGGAAAAGAGAAGAAGAAGAGGAAGCAAAGCTTGAACGTTATCGTCAAAAATTAGATAAGATAAAAGCGGAAGTTGAGGAAGAGGTTAAACGTCAAAAAGAAGCTAAGATAGAAGCAGATGTTGAGGAGGAAACATATTGGATTAGAAATTACTACATAGTATCGAATTTGCCGGAGGATCAACGCCCTTCGGATGTTTTTTGTGGCCTTGTAATGACTGGTTCTTACAAGCATAACAAGTTTGACGGTAAGAAACGCATAATTGAATACGCGCATCAAATAGTACGCATTCGAACAACTGCACTCATCAAATCATGTCAAAAATACAACGAATTTCTTGCAAGATACAATGGTGATAGGTATGAAGTTTAGGATGCATATACGAAGTGGAGAAAAGAGCCTTTTAGGCATTTCGAAGTTGCTTTGCTTGTTCAAGCTCGTTCCAATAAATGATGTTAGGTGTATTTGGCTTGAGATCTTTCATTCTAGGTGTAACGTTATTCCCTTAAATGTTGTTAGTTGGAATTTGCTTGAGATCTTATGTTTGTGCTTAATGAAGTTTCTTTAAAATACCGGCAACCCCGATGAGTTAAATTGAATGCCGGCATCCCAAGACGGTATTATGAATATTGTTTACACTCGACGCCGGTTTTCCAACACTAAGAAGTTGAAAAAATAATGAACTTGTAATACCGGCATCATTGGTATGTAATTAACTATGCCGGATTTCTGACGGTTACAATTTCATTCAACTTGTTAGTAATGTTGAATCCACTTACTTCGCAAATAGAGCTTGAGAGAGGGATATTCGTTATTTGGTGGTTGCTTTGCTTAGAATTTAGCAAAGGATTTGGTGGTATTATATAGAAATGAAGCACCAACGGTCATATTTTTCAAAAAACTAGCCGTTTTATTTGAAATTAACAAGTACCGGCATGTTCGCAATTATACATGTAACGCCGGTATTATGTGCCGGCGTGGCACCATGTTGTTATACCATGCCGGTAGTAGTTACATATTTGGGATAATCTATGATAAGAAATTTACTTGTACCGGCGTCCTATGACACATTAACTTCAATGCCGGAAGTTATGTGATTTCAAAAAAACTAGCCGTTGAGGTTTTTCTCTATATAAAGAGAGCTAATACTTGAACCCAAATGCCCAAAACTCGTGTGTTCTTATATATCTCCTTGAGAATCTTAACTTATGAAACCCTAAACCCTAGAATAGTCATCTATAAATAGCTTATTATAGAACCTAATCCCACATACAACAAATGGCATCGTTTGACTCCGAGGAAGATTTAGCAATCACCCAAGCATGGTACGCCGAAACTCGTCCTTCAACTATAGATAGCAGCACGCGGGATTCCATGTGGTTGAAGATTTTTAGGAAGTTTATTCACGATTACGGTAACCCGAAAGGAAGAAATGCTCAACAAATCGAGCAACGACACGACATCATCCTAAATGCTGTGGTTGAGTATCTAAAAGTAAAACACCGGATCGAGAACGCTAGCCACAATAGATTGTCCCCTCAACAACTCGTAAGTATCTTTATGAATAATTCGACACAATCTACTATTTTTCAATTTTTATGTAACCAACAAAGTTTGTGTGTTGTTTTTGTAGCATGAAGCCGTGAAAACGCGTTACTTTACAAGAAAATGGAGAACCATTCATGTTTGAAGCCAACGTGAACCATATTGTAACCAAAGTCACCGAGTACCACCAAATGGGTGAATCGGAAACGGATTCTTCTTAAGAAGATTGATAGTTTAGTGGTATTTGCTAAGGTTTTTCGTAAGGTTTTGTGGGTACATCTCTATGTAAACCCTCACGAGACTATAACTCGTCCTATTGGGTCACCAAGTGGTTTAAAGGCTTGATGCACGTGCTAAGTGCATTCGTGCTTCTTGCGACAAGGATTACATTTGAAATAAATTAGAGTTCCTCTTATTTTATTTTGTTAGCATAATACAATACAATACAATCGAATCCCTAAGATAAGTATATATTCTATATATCTATGCCGGGACTAGCTGTCTACAATAATTAAGTTCCGGCGTTGGAACGAAAAACTTTAGTGTGCCGGATAACACCGGCAACCCCGATGAGTTAATTTGAATGCCGGTATCCTAAAACCGGCATTATGGATATGTTTACACTTGATAGGTGTCTAAAACACCTAATTTACTATATAGTAGTTACGCTTTCTTTGGTATTTTTCTTGTGAATTATGTATTTTACGCGTGGTTTTGATTTATTAGGTACTCTGGAGTCGCACGGAGGAAAAGAAGCGGAAATCATCCAATTTGAGCAAAAGGGCAAAATTATCATTTTATAAGCAGACACTAAAAGGAGCCGAGCCAAGGTTAAGGGGCAGCTTTATTTTGGAGAAGCACTAAAAACAGACCAGATGAGGTTAAGGGGCTGTAAATTGGTTACCCCTTATCAAGGTGACCTGGCATCGAATATAACCCACACCCATTCAACCCTAAATCGAGAAATCAAATCTCAGACTCTTTTCAATCATTGTTCTTCTGAATTTGAGAAAGAGAGGAGTAAATGTGGTGTTTGTCTGAGATTCTCCATCTGATATCAACGAGCACAGGGAGGAATCGAGAAAATGATTGAGCGAACTGGATTGTTGAGTGAAGAATCAGTCGGAAATTGATGCTCGAATTGAAGAGGGGTTTCTGAGTCTGAGCTACTGTGGTTGATAGATCGAATAAATTGAAACAGAGATGAGTTGAGAAGAAGATCGAGATGGTGATATTGGGTTTAAGTTGCAGATAGGGAAATCTGAGGGATTCTGGTTCAATTGAGGTTAGGGTTTGTAGAGAAGACCTCTGTGATGAGTAGAAATGGAGGTGAGGTCGATGGATCTGTCATAGATTTTAAATGGGTTTGAGAGATTCAGGTCAGGGAAGTGCTGCTGTGATGAGACGACCAAGAACTTGGTAAGAAGAAGGAAGAATGGCGTGTATTTGCTGGCGTTCTAGACCAGGAATAGTGCAGGAGCTTGAACTGTGAGATGGTGATGATGGATATGCTAATGTTGGCTGAAATTGAATGCTCTAGATGAATGTAAGGAGTTGGAACTGTGCAGGGCTGGTTCAGGTGGAGTGCAGCTGCAGTGTTAATGGAGCTGTGAATGGGGTTGAGTTCATGATGGCTCAGGTGTTTGAGCTGATATTTAGCTGGAGCAGCAATGCAAGGGAAGCAGTGGTGCTGTATGTGTGAATTGAATGGCTTGAAGCAATGAGAAGTTGGAGGTATTCTGCAATGGTACAGCTAAATGAATGTCTGAAGCTGCAGGAAGAATAATGCAGCTGTAGTTGAAATTTGGTGTTGCAGTGATAGAGTTATGGGCAGGTGAAGCTTGAGCCAGTGATGGAGGAACTGAGGCTATTGGCCAGAGAAGTTGGAGGTGGCCTGAGATAGAATGAAGTTGATGGATGGTTGTAGCTGAGAAAGGATTTGCCGTCAAGAGCTAATGTGTTTGAATTGAGCTGCAAACCAAGAGAAAATGGGTTATAGTGATTTTGAGATGGAAATGGCAGTGATAATGGAACTTGCTGTGCTGGTGATTGCAGCTGTGTGTTTGCAATGGACGACTGAGCTATTACAGGGCTTTGAGTGGAAATTGAGATATGAAGCTGCTGCTAGTGAATGTGTTATTGGATTGGAGAATGTTGAGGCTGGAAGATGTGCGCGAGTTGGCGTTGCAGAAGGCCTTGTGTTGATGCAGCTGATGTATGGAAGTGACAGAGAAGTGTGTACGCCATCATGGCTGGAGTTTAAATGTTGAAGCACAATGATAGTGCAACTCAGGATATGGCCTGTGCAATGGCTTTGGCCAGAATTAACTCAGGCTAGTCAGATGCTGACTCTGAATCTCTGACTGGCTGACTTTCTGACTCAACTGACCCGGTGTTGACTCAGCGATTTGACTCGGTCTGACCTTGACCGAGTTGACCCAGTTGACCGGTGACCGGATTGACTTTGCCGGTCGCCTGAGCTACTTTCCGGCGACCTTTCCGGCCAATTTCCGGCCATAATCCCAGTTTTCCGGCGACGGTTTTTGGACATAATTTCACATGGGTATTTCTCACACATGGGCTTGGTGGACCACATGGGTTTTGGACTATGAAGACCTAATTTTAGAAGTTGGAGAAAAGCTATAAAAAGGAAAAGTCTTCTACAACTTGGGGTATCTTTCATCTTTTATCTTAATCTTTTACCTCTACTTTGTTTTCTAGGGTTTACAACATGAAACCTTTTCTCTTTCTTCTTGTTATGAACTCCATGAATATGAGCTAGAGTTTTATTATTGGTTATGGAATAAGTTTGATTTCCAAACATGGGTTTTAATTCAATAAATTAGTTTTGTCTCATATTATCGTTTATGATTCACCATCAATATTGTTACATGATTTGAATGCTTGTTTAGTCGAGTCGCGAATCGATTGAGTTTGTTTTCATCTCTCTTGCTAGATTAGGATTTATTATACGCAAAAGTGATAGATTCCTGATTACAAGTAGCATAATTGTGATTATTGCTTGTAGTGATACATCCTTGTAGTTACATGTGAACCATAACCTTTGTTAAATTGGATTAGTGCTTTTACACGTTCGATTGCTTTGATTGGCCTGATTTCATAGAACTTAATGCATCTAGGGAATTAAACTTGATTAGTGCTTTTACACGTTAGGTTGTTCCTTTAGATAGAATTCATATTCGCATCTTTTAATGTGTTTGTTGATGACATGAGGAGATTTGCGGGATATACTTGCGATCAAGGTATTCTAGGGTCTTTGATAAAAGTTGAGATTAAAATATCAATTCTAGTTATTGTGTTGAAAACATGTTTGTGATTGAAGACGAAATCCATGACCAATACTTTCTTATCCTTGATTTGATTTGTTTGCTTATTTCTTTATTTGTTTTATTTAGTTTATTATATAAAAATCACAAAACCCCGATGTTATTTATAGGGAACCGAAACAATTTGACAACCTAGACCTCTCTGTGGGATCGATCCTTTCTTGCCCTTGCTTCATTATATATTTTCAGTAGTAAGAAAGTGTAATTTATATTTGTGTCGGCTGACAACCGGTCAAATTTTGGCGCCGTTGCCGGGGAGGCAGCGGTTGTCACTTGTTTTTGGTTTCTTATTTTTGTTTTTAGTTTTGTTTTACTTTTTCTTATTTTCTGGGTTTTAACCTTGGTTTGAGAATTTTATTTCAGGTGGATGTTTCTCATGGAAGGAGCATACTACATGGATGAATACGGTTTTCAACAACCTCAACAATACGACAACTACCAATTCCATGGGTATAATCAAAACCAATTCATTGGTTATGACCAATATTCCATGGAACCTTATGGTTTTCCTCAACAACCTTATGGCGGGTATGTGTGTGAACAACCACAAGGATGGGAGGATTCTTATGCTCGTGAACAAAAGGTCTCTAATTTTATAGATAAAGTTTCCAACTTTTTACAAGAGGAATTTCAAAAAGCTAAAGAGACTACAAACGAGCAACTCCAAGAACTTCGTGAAGGTATTGCTAGCTTGCGAAGAGGCATTGATCAATACAAGGAAGATATGGATAATTCTAATGTGCATATGGTTTGTGATGAATATTTGATTGATGCTAATGTTGAAAAAGGCCAATCCTTGGGCACTTTCGTTGATAATTGTGTAGTTAACTCAACTCTTGATCGTAATAATGATCATTCATCTATTCAAAAGGATGAGTTAGAGATTAGCAACACTAAATTCAGCGAGGACCAATCTTATGTTGACTATGATAGTGACGGTGATTATGATACATTGCTTGAAACAACTCATGGTGACATCTCCGAGGAGTCTTTTTGGGATCAAGATGAAGACGAAGAGGAATATGTCGACACTTGTGTAGATTACTCAAGCATTGATCTTAATAATGATCAAGAGCCTATTCAAAGGGCGGAGCTTGAGGATGATGCATTTTCGAGTGTTCTAGAAAAGTTTCTTATAATAAAATTTGGATCCGCAAAAGAGTATGTGCCTTACAACAAAGAGGAGTGTGTTGAGAATGAGACCGGTTTGACCAATATTGTGGAAGACCCAATTGAACTTGCAAAGGATTGTAATGATGATGTTTATGTCGAGACTTTGGTTATGGCAGAAACGGACGAAGAATGGTTGCAAGGTTTGATAGAGGACCACGATTTACATGAGGTGAATAATTCACTTGAGTTTTTCAAGGATGAAGAGGATTCCGTGATACAAGAGATTGTGCAAGGTTTGTCTAACCCGTTGCCTATTGTTTCTTCTCCTTTACCTCTTATTGGTTTGAATGTATGTGCTTCGAGAATATTGTTGAATGACTTTGTTTCTCGTTTTCCGCCATTAGAGATACTTGATTCTCATACTATGCAGGTTTTGGAACAAGAAACCATGGAAGTACCCAACTTCTATATTCTTTATACACTCCCAAGTGTGGACAAGAATAAGTGTGGGGGGAAGCTTTTATCGGTTCATAGCTTCACTTTTGTTTTATATTACTAATATTTGTGTGAAGCTAGTGTTTGCAAAACAGGTTCTATGGAAGGATCCTCAACTTTTCAGATTGTTGGTATATGGACGATAACAAAAGAGTCGGGCTGACGACTTTAAACCAAGCGCTAAATGGGAGGCAACCCATAGGTTTTGTATCTTAAACCCTTTTATTTATTTATTTTTATAGTTTTCATATCATATTTGCATCCCCATGTTTAATTTCATTGAGTCCGGAATCTATCTTAGAAGAGAATTATGATGAATACCTTTTCGTCAGAAAAATTCAGACTGCACGTAGTTCAGTCCAGAGACCATAACTATCAGACCGTTTATCGAAACACTGTGCCCTTTTGACACTTTGTAGAAAACACGTAGATGAACAACTTTTGTGAAATAGAGTTTTTCCAAATTCCTTACCAATTTGTACAATTTTTGCGTTTTATCTGCTGTTACGTCAGAATTCAGAATTTTCGGTTTTACACATTGAGGACAATGTGAAGTTTAAGTATGGGGGAGTCTTTTGCATATAGAGTTTTTAGCCTTTTTGAGTCAAAATTTTCAATTTTTTTGTTAATATTTGAATAAAACTCCAACTTGTGGTTAGTTTAGAGTCACATAGTATACATGTCGCTAAGATTACATCGAGAATCTCATAAGAGTGACTGAACTTAGAGATGACAGAGAACATGATCGGGTTTCTTAATTGTATGAGAGTTAAAGTTGGATTTAACCATGCCAGTGGCAAATAAGGTGCAGACTGAATTCGGTATTAGAGTAGTGGTCCCCTATAGTGGAGACTACCCATGTTACATAATGTGAGGCACCGACCTTCAATTCTTTGTACCTGTCTAAATTTGTGCTTTTAGAGTGTGTATCACCGTACGTAAATTCCGGGCAGAATGGTGAGCTGTCCAACCTCCCACCATAGAAGCACTATTTTGATCTCTTGAGTGCTATTTTTATCAACCATGATGGTGACATCGAATTGCTAACTTACATACCACTTGTAATCTTGTTCGCAGTTAGCACCATCCACCTTATCTCTCTCTACACCAACAGGTCCATAGAAACACCATCATCATCAACAAGAGGAGCATCACAAATTTGAAGGAAAGTTGAACACGTTCATGGTTTACAAGCAACGGTACAGAATTGAGCAGATTTTAGATTCAAGTAAAGCAACAAAACAAGGAGCAGAATTTTTATAAGTTGAAGACTATTGTACAAGAGCAAAAATTATCAAGGATGAGAGTTCGAGAAGTTTATGATATCAAGACATATAAGTTGTGAAGAATCAAGCGGTAAAGTACTTACACCATGGCCTTTGTACTTACGTTTTTATTTTATTTGTATTTTACTTTCTCTTGTCTCGGAAAAAAAAAAAAAAAAAATTAAAAAAAAAAAAAAAAAACGAAAATTAAAAAATAAGAAAAAAGAAAAAGAAAAAAAAAAGAGAAAAAAAAAGACAAGAGAAAATTTTTAGGTTTGTTAATAGTTTTTATTATTTTGTTTTATTTTTATTTTGTATTTGTTTTATTTCTTATTTCTTATTTCAAAAAAAAAAAAAAAAGTATTAAAAAAAAAAAAAAAAAAAAAAAAAAAAAAAAAAAATTGGGTTTGTATGTTCGTTTTTAGTTTTGTATTCTTTCAATAAAGCCAAGGGAAAGAAGGAATATCTATAATGAAGTTTCAAGCGACAAGGAATTAGAGGAAAGAATCATATTGTCAAGATTCTACGAATTTCAAGAGTTATCATCAAGAGTTGAAGACCGAAGACGAAGATGAAGACACCGATTGAAGACCGAAGACGTTTCTATGGATGCTGTGAGAGTGGTGCTAGCTGCACGCCGAACGGATAACGAGGTAAGTAAGCATATTCCCACCTTCGTTAAATGGTTGATTTCCTTTCGTAGAGATCGTCAGAAAAATGGGTTTTCAAAAATGAATAAAAGATGTGGGTTTTCAAAATATTTCGGAGGGTTTTTACCTTCCTACCATTCAACGTGTCGCAGGATTCTCTCTTCATTCCAACCTGGACACATGTGTGACCCATAAAAAGCTGTTTATTATTGAGATCAATTTCATAAACCCCTTTCTTGTGAGGCAGAGTCGAGACTTTTGATCACTCCGAACCCGAATTCTTGTCGAGAAGGGATGGTTATCTCTCTCTCAACTTTTAAGAATGAGATTGTGTTCATTTATGTGTCTAACTTCTTATGACTAGTGTGCAGAATCTCTATGTCTTCTTAGCGCTTGGATGCTATCATTACGGAGAACTAGTAAGTTGGAAAAATAGGTTTTGTAGGTATATCTCTAGTAAACCCTCACGAGACTATAACTCGTCCACTAGGGACACCTAGTGGTTTAAAGGCTTGTTATTTATGCTAAAAGTGACCGTAGCCTCGACGACACGGAGTTGTATGTATTCTTTAGAATTGTTTTGTTTGATTTGCTCGAGGACTAGCAAAGTCTAAGTGTGGGGGAATCTGATAGGTGTCTAAAACACCTAATTTACTATATAGTAGTTACGCTTTCTTTGGTATTTTTCTTGTGAATTATGTATTTTACGCGTGGTTTTGAGTTATTAGGTACTCTGGAGTCGCACGGAGGAAAAGAAGCGGAAATCATCCAATTTGAGCAAAAGGGCAAAATTATCATTTTATAAGCAGACACTAAAAGGAGCCGAGCCAAGGTTAAGGGGCAGCTTTATTTTGGAGAAGCACTAAAAACAGACCAGATGAGGTTAAGGGGCTGTAAATTGGTTACCCCTTATCAAGGTGACCTGGCATCGAATATAACCCACACCCATTCAACCCTAAATCGAGAAATCAAATCTCAGACTCTTTTCAATCATTGTTCTTCTGAATTTGAGAAAGAGAGGAGTAAATGTGGTGTTTGTCTGAGATTCTCCATCTGATATCAACGAGCACAGGGAGGAATCGAGAAAATGATTGAGCGAACTGGATTGTTGAGTGAAGAATCAGTCGGAAATTGATGCTCGAATTGAAGAGGGGTTTCTGAGTCTGAGCTACTGTGGTTGATAGATCGAATAAATTGAAACTGAGATGAGTTGAGAAGAAGATCGAGATGGTGATATTGGGTTTAAGTTGCAGAAAGGGAAATCTGAGGGATTCTGGTTCAATTGAGGTTAGGGTTTGTAGAGAAGACCTCTGTGATGAGCAGAAATGGAGGTGAGGTCGATGGATCTGTAATAGATTTTAAATGGGTTTGAGAGATTCAGGTCAGGGAAGTGCTGCTGTGATGAGACGACCAAGAACTTGGTAAGAAGAAGGAAGAATGGCGTGTATTTGCTGGCGTTATGGACCAGGAATAGTGCAGGATCTTGAAATGTGAGATGGTGATGATGGATATGCTAATGTTGGCTGAAATTGAATGCTCTAGATGAATGTAAGGAGTTGGAACTGTGCAGGGCTGGTTCAGGTGGAGTGCAGCTGCAGTGTTAATGGAGCTGTGAATGGGGTTGAGTTCATGATGGCTCAGGTGTTTGAGCTGATATTTAGCTGGAGCAGCAATGCAAGGGAAGCAGTGGTGCTGTATGTGTGAATTGAATGGCTTGAAGCAATGAGAAGTTGGAGGTATTCTGCAATGGTACAACTAAATGAATGTCTGAAGCTGCAGGAAGAATAATGCAAATTGTAGTTGAAATTTGGTGTTGCGGTGATAGAGTTATGGGCGAGGTGAAGCTTGATCCAAAGATGGAGGAACTGAGGCTATTGGCCAGAGAAGTTGGAGGTGGCCTGAGATAGAATGAAGTTGATGGATGGCTGTAGCTGAGAAAGGATTTGCCGTCAAGAGCTAATGTGTTTGAATTGAGCTGCAAACCAAGAGAAAATGGGTTCTAGTGATTTTGAGATGGAAATGGCAGTGATAATGGAACTTGTTTGTCTTTGGTGATTGCAGCTGTGTGTTTGCAATGGACGACTGAGCTATTACAGGGCTTTGAGTGGAAATTGAGATATGAAGCTGCTGCTAGTGAATGTGTTATTGGATTGGAGAATGTTGAGGCTGGAAGATGTGCGCGAGTTGGCGTTGCAGAAGGCCTTGTGTTGATGCAGCTGATGTGTGGAAGTGACAGAGAAGTGTGTACGCCATCATGGCTGGAGTTTAAATGTTGAAGCACAATGATAGTGCAACTCAGGATATGGCCTGTGCAATGGCTTTGGCCAGAATTAACTCAAAGCTAGTCGGATGTCGACTCAATCTCCGATCGCTAACTTTCTGACTCAGCTGACCAGGTGTTGACTCAGCGATTTGACTCGGTCTGACCTTGACCGAGTTGACCCAGTTGACCGGTGATCGGATTGACTTTGCCGGTCGCCTGAGCTACTTTCCGGCGACCTTTCCGGTCAATTTCCGGTCATAATCCCAGTTTTCCGACGACGTTTTTGGACATAATTTCACATGGGTATTTCTCACACATGGGCTTGGTGGACCACATGGGTTTTGGACTATGAAGACCTAATTTTAGAAGTTGGAGAAAAGCTATAAAAAGGAAAAGTCTTCTACAACTTGGGATATCTTTGATCTTTTATCTTAATCTTTTACCTCTACTTTGTTTTCTAGGGTTTACAACATGAAACCTTTTCTCTTTCTTCTTGTTATGAACTCCATGAATATGAGCTAGAGTTTTATTATTGGTTATGGAATAAGTTTGATTTCCAAACATGGGTTTTAATTCAATAAATTAGTTTTGTCTCATATTATCGTTTATGATTCACCATCAATATTGTTACATGATTTGAATGCTTGTTTAGTCGAGTCGCGAATCGATTGAGTTTGTTTTCATCTCTCTTGCTAGATTAGGATTTATTATACGCAAAAGTGATAGATTCCTGATTACAAGTAGCATAATTATGATTATTGCTTGTAGTGATACATCCTAGTAGTTACATGTGAACCATAACCTTTGTTAAATTGGATTAGTGCTTTTACACGTTAGATTGATTTGATTGGCCTGATTTCATAGAACTTAATGCATCTAGGGAATTAAACTTGATTAGTGCTTTTACACGTTAGGTTGTTCCTTTAGATAGAATTCATATTCGCATCTTTTAATGTGTTTGTTGATGACATGAGGAGATTTGCGGGATATACTTGCGATCAAGGTATTCTAGGGTCTTTGATAAAAGTTGAGATTAAAATATCAATTCTAGTTATTGTATTGAAAACATGTTTGTGATTGAAGACGAAATCCATGACCAATACTTTCTTATCCTTGATTTGATTTGTTTGCTTATTTCTTTATTTGTTTTATTTAGTTTATTATATAAAAATCACAAAACCCCGGTGTTATTTATAGGGAACCGAAACAATTTGACAACCTAGACCTCTATGTGGGATCGATCCTTTCTTGCCCTTGCTTCATTATATATTTTCAGTAGTAAGAAAGTGTAATTTATATTTGTGTCGGCTGACAACCGGTCAACACTCGACGCCGGTTTTCCAACACTTAGAAGATCAAAAAAATCATTAACTTGTAATACCGGCATAGTTGGTATGTATTTATCTATGCCGGATTTATGACGGTTACAATATCATTCTACTAGTTTGACAGTTACAATTTCATTCAACTTGTTTGACGGTTACAATTTCATTCAACTTGTTTGACGGTTACAATTTCAATCAACTCGTCGGTTTCAAACTACTCATGCTATATAAGTGACGGTTTTGGAAAGAAAAATATTCGATCTATTCAATCTCTCCCTATTTTTTTCATCTTCTATACCAAAGCAATGGCTCGTCGCAAATCTCGTAATAAACCCAATCCGAAAATACCGTTGATGATGCGCAAAAAAGTCCTCAAGAGTCTCCCCGGTGAAGCGGACGTAATGATTTGATTCGGTAAGTGATGTATAACACAAAGTCTCTGTTGAATTGAAGTACTTTTAGGGTTTATCCAATAATATATAACACAAAGTCAAACATGCTAGGGTTCATGACGGATTGAAAATTTCGCTTAGGGTTTTGAAATTGCATTCTAGTAAAATAAATTCTAGTCAATTGAATTCAATTTGAAAACCAAAAACAAAAAATTGTTAAGAACTGTGTAAAAATCACGTAAAACCGGCATAGAATTTTAATTTACGTATGCCGAAAATCATACCGGACTACCGAATTTTCTATTGCTATGCCGGTTTTCGCTACCTAAAATTTGTAATTCCTTGGATACAATTCATCCAAAACCGCGTTCAACGTATTAATCTTTTATATGCCGGTATTTGTTCCGCACTCATTGTATGGTAACAAATTATACCGGTTTTTTGTTTCACACGGCTTAGAATTCTCTATAAATAATTCAGTATAACCGGCATAGAGGTATTTATTGCCAAGAATGCCGGAAAGTATACCGGCACTATCGTGTTTTTTTTTTTTCTATGCCGGTTTTAGCTCCCTAAAATTTGTAAATCATTGGATACCATTCAACCAAAACCGGCGTTCGATGTATTAATCTTTTATATGCCGGTATCCTGCTCCTAAGCACTCAAGGTATGGTAACAAATTATACCGGTTTTTGTTTCATACGGCTTAGAATTTTCTATATATAATTCAATATAACCGGCATAGAGTTATTTATTGCCAAGAATGCCGGTATGCATTCCGGCATAGTTTATATGTCTATTTAGCATGCCGGCATCCAGTATGTAACTCAGTTTAACGTGTTGGAACATAGGTCTCACGCACCAAGAAAGGACAAAGGAAAAGGAAAAGCTGTTGAAGAATCAAAACGTAAGTCTTCTCGACGTAAACGTCAAAATCCGGCCATCGCTAAGGTCACAATTCTGGATCATCCTATAAGCGACTCAACCAAAGACCGATGATGATGATGAGTGGGAAACTCCACCAGAACCGGAAATAGCAGGTGGCTCATCCTCACAAGCAGGTGGCTTAGGACAAACTGATGATGAAAAGGCACCCCCTCCTCACTTCCCTAATAAGTTAGAATTGATTCCTGACAGCAATGATGGCAAACATTGGGGTCAACCGATAAACCCGCAACTTTTATTTTCGTATAAAGACTCTTGCGCTCGTTGGATCTATCAAACTTATGTAAGACGTTTGTATCTTGTTATTATATTATTTACCTGTGATCAATTTAATTAAGTTCGTTGTGTTTTTATAGGACCACAGGAAACCCTGGCGTGTTAGCCGCCATCAACAATCGGATGTGTGGCTTTTGGAGGATGAGTGTCCTATTGTTCAACAAATAGTCGAGCATCCGGGTTGTATCATGCGATAGAAAATTATGTGGCCACCGATACCGTCACTGCAAACTGATTTTTGGAAAGGTTTTATGGTGAAACCGACACCATGCATTTTAATTTTGGCGAGATGACCATTATCCCCGAAGATGTCCAAAGGATAATAGGACTAGAGGTTCTTGGGAAACCTAAGTTAAGGTTGGAGACAAGTCGAAGGACCTAGGGTGGGAAAAGATCTATGATCTCACTGAAAAGTTGTTTGGATGGAACAAGGAAACCACGTTGGCAAATTTGTACAAGAAAAAAACTGCTCAGACAAAGACTATAACATTCGTCCAACTCATTCAATTGTTTGGGAATACGAAGAACAGGGAATTGACTCCCGCACAAGCTCAACAAACTGCTTTGCATATATGTTGTTCATTTTGGGAACCGCTGTATTCCCTGACTCTAATGGTAACAGGGTGCATATGAACAACCTACAGTACTTGGATCCGTTGGAAGACGTTCATAAGTATTCATGGGGTACTGCTTTCTTGGCACATTTTTTGGTAGAAATGCGTCGAGCTTCTAAGGCGAAAGGCCGTCAATTTAACGAGAATTTCACTGTGATTCAGGTATAGTGAACTACATATTTTGTGATTGTTATCATTACATTTGTTAGTTTCCAACTATTTAATTTCTTATACAATTTATGGGCACAGGTGTGGGCTTATGAACACTTCCGAGATTTGTTCATAGGGTATAAAGGATTGGAGATTTGGCGTGATTACCAACCGAATATGGCTCTAGCTCAGAAATACTACTTCCAAAATACCCCTTCGCCTAACAAGAAACGGTTTTTAGAAATGAGATTGGCTTTGGACTCGTTTTCTGTGGAACATGTTGTGTTTGACCCTTATAGGAATGTCAGAGGAGTTCACCTTCAGAGACATGAAAATGTTTCATTTTACAACGGACCGTTCTTTCATCCAAAAGGATTTGTTATGCATAACCCTCTCCGTGTGATGCGCCAACTCGGTTACAAGCAGAAAGATCTCACGGATACATCTTATCATAAATATTCTCACGACTTTACTAAATGCCAATCAAATGAGAACCATACTCTGGTATGCTACGACCCAGAACCAATTCTTGCACATTGGATTGAAAGGGAAAAAGAAGAACTTGTGCTGGATAAGGATGATTGGGAATTGGCTGAGAACGGTTTTGATAGTGAACCAACATTCCTAAACGGGCATCTACAGTACTCACATCCTTATGTTGTACGCCCGGATACGGTAGAGGTCCCTCCACCACCAACACGTCCCTCCACAACTCCGCATCTTGTACCCGGACTTCTACAAACTCGTTACGTTGTTGGTGCGTTCATTACTATTCACTTAATCAATATGTATCAACTTATAAAATTGTACATACTAAATACATGTTGAAAAATCCTTTAACAGCGTCAGAGAATTGGAAACTTGGCAAGGTTCTTTAAGAAGAAGAGCAAGAAAGGAGAGTTGCTGACCCAGAAAGAAATGGAAAACGTCGTCAAAAAGATAGACCAAATAGAAGATACTGAGGCAAAAGACTTGTGGGGCGAAAAGAAGAAGAGGGTATACAAGAGGCCAAGAACCGAGTGATCATGTGATACTTTGATAGTATTAGTTTGGTTTATGTTTGTTTGTGTGGATTGGTAAACTTTGAACATCTTTGCTTCATTTGTTTTCGGTTTGGAACATCTTAACTTTACATTTGGTTTGTTTACACTTTGCATATGTTATTTTATGGTATTAGGTCTTTGCTTATGTTATTTAATGTGTCTTGCAAATTGCAATTTCTAAGTTTAATTTTCCGAACACCGGCATAGAGTTCCGGTACGAGGACCGCTGTAGTAAAGTTTGAATTAAATCACAATGGCACGTACATGGCATATGGTTTAATGATTACAATTCAAACTTCCAAAAAAACAAAAGGTGGCGTATTAGTAAACCACATAAATCCAAATTACTCATCATCGCTCCCACACGTATGAAGTTGCAACTCCTCCTCTTCAAGAGTTTTCTTTGATAAGGCCAAAGCATCCCATAATTGGTGATTCTCCTCGTTCAACGCCATCCATCCCTTCCATATATTTGGATCTAGTTCCTTGTTTTTAACCATCCCACAAACAGGTGGCAATGGACAATTTTCCTTGAGTTTAAGAATGACGAAATGATTGTCGTTCACGTACGCCAAAACAACTCTTCTCGTCTTAAGGGATCCCTCGCATTTTTGCCACTTTGGTGTAAATGTTGTGACTACGGTGGGGGTAAAATAATGAACAACACAATTAAATGTATCCGCTACTAGATGCCCGCAAAGCGGCATCCTCATCCAATATTGAGAAGGAAGAAATGCCATCTCCTGCTCGGGTCCTAACACTTGAGCACACATATCATCAAACACCTCGTCGTGACCAACCAATTGCTCATAAAAGCTCCTCTTCTTCACAAGTTGATCGGCCATCCTCATCCTAGCATATCGGCATGGTGTCATTCCTTTACTAACAGCCGTCTCGAAGATTCCTAATTGTTCGGTGATGGCATGATAGCCACAATTTCCATCTCCATCGACATCATCCGTGTACACAACAAACTCGCGAATAACCTCAGGAAGTTGGTCTATGTAAGACTCTATCTTCGTATGGTAGTGTCTATAAGTCCTACCCGTTTGCGAATCCTTATACATCGTCATATTACCAACTTTTAGCTTAATTATATCCAAACCATCCTCTGCAATCCCTACACTCCAAATGTCTTTGGTATTAGACGGGAGAATATTCTTCCTTGGCCTACCCCTTCCCCTTTTCATTTGAACCTCAGATACATCGACTGTTGGTGTAGGTTCGGAATGCTCACCTTGTTGCCCTTGGTTGCTTAATATTGGTACCTTCGGCGGCCTTTCCCTTTTCCTTTGAACCCCGGATACATCGACTATTGGTGTAGGTTCGGAATGCTCAACTTGTTGTCCTTGGTTGCTTAATGTGGGTACCTTAGGGGGCCTTCCCCTTTTCCTTTGAACCGCGGATACATCGACGATTGGTGTTGGTTCGGAATGCTCACCTTTTTGTCCTTTGTAGCTTAATGTTGGTACCTTCGGCGGCCTTCCCCTTTTCTTTTGAACCTCGGATACATCAACTATTGGTGTAGGTTCGGAATGCTCACCTTGTTGTCCTTGGTTGCTTAATGTTGGTACATTTGGCGGCCTTCCCCTTTTCCTTTTAACCTCCGATACATCGACTATGGGTGTAGGTTCGGAACTCGTCGATTGTTGTTGACTTGATATCGGTTCCTTCCTCGGCCTACCCCTTTTGTTTGGAACGGGCGTTTCAGCGAATCTTGCTTCTGAAATCTCACTTGCACATAGATCTCGTTTTTTAGTTGCCGCGAGTTCCTCTTCACGTCGAGTCATTTGTTTTAATTCTTTTCTTTGTTTCTTCCTTGCAATTTTAGTTTGTGGTCTACCCGCCGGATCTCCCTTTGTTGGCTCTTCACTTTGTGCTATCCATGGCCGTGTAATTAGTCTTAGTTGGCTCAACAATACTTGTCGGCTAGCCGAGTTGCCACGTGAGTAAGCTTCATAAAATTATAAAGCCTCCTTTGTATCCCATGGTGATTGTCTGGGAGCTTCGGTAGGGGGAAGGTCGAAAGATAATTGCTTCCAAAAAGGATCAATAACATCAATAGGTATCACTACTTCATACTTCACAAGCATATGACGACACGGAAGCCCCAATGAAGACATGTCGGGAAAAATACACACATCACCCGGATTTCCGTAAATTTTCTCATATTGCATTTGTCTCATCATATGTTTTATTGCCCAACGGGAGACGTTAAACTCTATTCCTTGGAGAAACTTAGTATGTTCAAGAAATTGAGTCATCCTTTCCATTGAGCTTTTCTCAAAAGCCTTCTTGATCCTATCGATATCGGCCTTAAAGTGTTGCTCCATTGCCTCGGTGACCGTAACCACGTTTCCCTGGCCGGACTGGATGAGATCTTTAAATCTCCCATGAGAGGACTCCGCTATACTAGTTGCTTCATTCCCGTAATGTCTATAACGATTTGTCCACGCACGCACAAATTTTTCCTTGAACTTATCCAACCAATTATCCCGACAATATGAGACGGCACTTGGATACACTTCGTTATATTTGGCAATAAATTTGTTCAATCTCTTTTCATACATATCCTCGGTAAGAGACCAATAAACTTTCTCCCAATCCTTTAGAAATTCCAACCACCTTTTATGATTTTCATCGTGTTCTTTGTCGACTCGCTCTTTAATCTTTCCTCTTTCATTTTCTTCTTCTTCGGGTGATAGTTTCTCTTTGCGAACATCTTCCTCTAGTTGAGCAACCATTATCTTCTTAATATCAGCCTTAGAGGGTTCAAACAAAGCATGACAATGTTTTTTCACATTTTCACCTATATGATATGTACATAGGAAATTTTGTGCATCCGGATATACGTCGGATATGGCATTCATTAGTGCGTCAAATTGATCGGTTATGATGACCTTCGGAAAACGATTTTCCGGGAACAATAATTTCAATTGCCGCAATGCCCAATGATAATTGTAATCCCTCTCGTTTTCCATTAAACACCAAGCCAATGTGAATGTTACCTTGTCCGATGTTTGCCCCACGATGTTGAACAACGGCATGTTGTATTTGTTTGTCTTGTAGGTGCAGTCCATCATAAGAACATCACAACACGTATGAGCCAATTGTGAAAGCAAAGGATGCGAAATGAATATTTGAAGCGGCTTGTTGTCCGGACCTCTTTTAATGATACGCGTGTAATTGTGATCCCAAACTATCTTCTCAAATTCTTGCATAACACTCCTCCCTTCCCATTCCAACCTCTTAATGGTTGCTTGTGCGCTATAAATTGTACTGAGTGAAGAAACGTTGGTCTTATCCTTTTCCTTGAAGGTTCTGAGAATCACTCTTGGTTTGATACATGCTTTGGTCATCATCTTTACATCCTCGAATTGATCAGGTTTTAGCTTCGCAACTAGGGAGTGACCTTCAAAATCTTTCGGATCGGGGTGGTTGTGACGGCCAAACCACACCTTACATTCCCATTCTTTTTCTTCTACTTTTGAACCTCTTAGATAGAATACAAGCTTAAAGGGGCAGTCATCTGTAGTTGCAGGAAATCCTACACTACACACCTCACTCGAATTTGCTTATTCAATCCATTTAAAGATGAATAATAATGTGTTTTATTAATTGTTTTCTTCAAAGATTTACAAAGAAATGTAGAACAGAGCTAAAGAAATTACAATCACTCTTAATTTTCTCTCTCCTAATGACTTGCTTAACAATTCAAAGAGACCTCTCCTACAACAGACTTACTCAACCCTTTATATAGGGTATTACAAAGTGGATGACAGCTAAGCTGTCCTTTATTTTCGGGAAACCTTCGCGAAGCGTCGCAAGTATGTAAGTGTTAGACTTCGCGACACTCCTAAATCTCGCCAAGTCTTCACATTTTCCTCATGTTCTAACTGTCGTCATTTATTATGTCATTTATTTATCTCCATGCGACTCCTTCGCGACGCAGTCGTTTATTAATCTCGCGAAGTATTGGAGTTGCGATATTCTGATCCTACATCTTGCCTCTTCTCATGTATTCTCTGCGAAGAAGAGAATGTCATGAGAACAATATTTTAGAATGCCGCAGTCGCTCATCTCTACTTCGCCATTGTTCATTTTTGCTCGTTTTATTTATGTACGGAATTTATTACAGGTGTTTCTTCTTCCATTCTTTTCTTGACACGTCTCTTTCAACTACTTATTCTTAACCATTCACGTCACATCTCGCATTAAATGCGTTTATATTCCCGAAGATTCTTTCTCTCTATAAATAGTTTCCCCACTCTTTTCTCCTTCTTTTTTACTTTCCTTCTGCAAATTTTCTTTAATTCTCTCTCTCTTTCCGCAATTTGTGCTTCTGCTACCATAATTCTTCTACTTCTTTCTCATTCTTTTGATCTGCAATCATCCATTCCCATATTTCTAGCAATGGATTCACTTGGTCGTTCATACACTCCTTCTTTTATTGATGTTCAAAAGAAGTTACAGGAAAAGGGTTTCACTTTATCAACCATTCCCGATCATGGATCTTCATCTATTCTTTCTGCAAAACTATTTTCTGATCATCAATGTGATGATCATAAAATCATAATCTCATTAGGTCAACTCCTCGCAGGACTCCCCATCCCTTTGTACAATCCCGAGTTGCCATTATTCTATGAAATCCTTGCCCATGAGAAATTCTCGCGAGTTGTCTATCAATTGAGTGGCGACTGCATTCGTTTAATGCTTGAATTCGCCCATCGTGGCGCTGGTAAAGGATCTTTATATCCTAATAATGTTAAGGATCCTAGGTTTGTAGATTTACAAATAGTTACTGAGAAGTATACCGTGGACAATTTCTTTGCGAATTACTCTGTTATAAATATGAGAAATAATAAATCTCGCTGGGGTGCTCGCCTGAAAAAGAATGATAACGTTGATGCTGACAAATTGCTTATGCAAGATATTGATTGGCATTCGGGCAACAATAATACTCCCCGTCATTCCAAAGATGAGAAATGGTGGGTTATTCCTTTACTTTTGAGTGGTCCTTACATCGCAGTTCACATATTCTCCCCGCACACCTCGCGAACTACCATCCTTGGGAATTTAAGTGGCCCGAGGAATCAAATGAGGTATACTTCCTTTTTCAATTTGGCTTTGCGACATCTTCTTCCTCTTTTATCTATTAACTTTCAAAAATTTTAGATCGCCAGAATGAGGAAGAAATATAAAGAAAATCCAAAGCCAAGCATCTTGGCGATACTTCGATCGCTCACGAATGAAGTAAGAAACATTTTCTTTTGTTATTTTAAACAATATTGTTGCCTCTGTTTCTTATCTTCATGCGTATGCGAAGGTTGAAGTTGAAGAGGCTGAAGCTATGAAGGCTAAAGGCAAGAATAAAGCTACTTTGCATAAGGACAAGTCTTCTGCTCCGTTTTCTAAAAAACAGAAAACCCATCTCTCTTCTCATTGTAGTTCTCAAACAGACGAGAATTCTGACGAGAATGAAAATGAGGTTGGTACTTCTTACGCAAGGGAGAATCACTCAACCACCTCTCTGCTATGGCGCAATTGTCTAGCATCTTTTCCGATTCCATGCAAGGGTTGGGAGACGATCATTTAACTGCTACTTGCGAAGCTCTCGCTAAGATTTGCGATGCCCCACTGCTGGAGGATAATGAGTCATTTCGCGGGGTTTCCCGAACAGTGACTTCTAGCTTCTTAAACGCTCTTAATGCTTTGGTATGCTTGTATCCTTTGTTTCTTTGTGATTTCACTTTTGAGTTTTGTTTTAATTATTTCTTTATTTTCTTCTATAGTCAGGGAGAGCTTCTTTTGTTGTTGCCTCAGACCTTGAGAAGAGACGCAATAATCTTGAAAAGAAGAACCTTCAACTTAACAAGAAAGTCCGAGAATTAGAAATTGAAGTTGCGTCTTCTCGCGATAAAGATGAGAGAATTCAAAAATTGGAAACCGAACTTGATTCTCAGAAGACTAAAGTATCTACTCTTCAAAGTGCAAATCAACAACTATATGGTATAGAATTCTTTCTCTTCAAATCGTTTTCATTTTTCCATTTGTTTTTTCTACTCCTGATTTATTATTCTCGCAGACATATATAATCTCTCTGAAGAAGCCATTCTTCTTCATTCGTTTCCCGAGCCTATGGATAATGATATTCTTCTTACTTATCTCAACGAATCCTTAAATAGTTCATCAAATAAAATCGATTCCCTTCCATTAAATGAACTTCGAACCAAACATCGCCTCTTAGAGATTGAACATAGATCCAGTTTGAATTTAGCCAATCAATTTAAGCGAATGTACCTTGATTCCAAGAAGAAAGCCAAAACCTTAAGGAAGAAAATTAGTGATCTCATAGATGAAAAAGATCGCATTACTAACAAAGGTGCACAGACTTTAGCAAAATTTCAAAAATCTCTCCTTGATGTGCAAGTTGAGCGAGATGAACTCCTTCGTCAGAATACCATGCTTAGCGAGCGAGAAGACCAAATTCGTTCACTTTTTGTCATAAATAATGATGATGAGTTTGCCTGGGCTGCAAAGGTTCTAGATAATGCTAGAAATAACTTAGGTATCAATGTTAGTCTTCGCGCCGAGCAAACTACCTTGATCAAGGATATGATCTTTGAAAGAGAAGGTTGTTTATTACACTTCTTTACTTTTTTGTTCTTTTTCTTTTTGTATTATTATCATTAACTCACTTTCTCATGTTTTCAGAATCTGAAAAGAGATTTCATACAAGGATTGGGGAGCTTGAAATTGAAAAAGAACGTCTCGCAAAGGATCTCTCTCTTCGCGAGAATAAGTATATTCTAAATTGAAGCAGCAATTCCAAACTACAGTGGCGAATTTTAATAATGATGTTGTTCGTTTTCGCAATCAAGCTATGGAAATAGTTTGTGATGATCACAACATTCCTCTTCATTCATATCCTTTCCTTGCTGAAGAAGTTCCCGAGAACTTGCCTGTCTCAGATGTTTCTGATAGTGAAGCTAATGAAGAAGAAGAATCTGGCGACGAGAGTGATGGAACCAAAGAATCAGATCAAGAAGAAGAACCTGAAAGAAATAACTTCTTTTTCTTCTTTCATTTCTTGTAATATCTGTATACATATATCTTTGACCATTGAATGTGAATTTCAACTTTTGCTTCCTTTGTTCAGATATATCAATCAAACAACCCTTCTTTGTAATTATAACTTCACACTTGCCTCTGTCCATAAGATATAATCAATTTTGCGAGTTACATAAAATATAATCAACTTTGCGAGTTACATAAAATATGATTATTCTCGCGAGATATATATATATCATTCATCATTTTTTTTTTTTTTTTTTTTTTTTTGCACAATATCAATGCGACAAGATCGCAAGATATCTTCATGGATTAAGAAATCTATTGATCTTGCCTTATCATTATTTGTGTGGTCTTATTATGCCTTCCTAAGTAAAGGTCTTATTTTGCCACCCCTCATAGCGACAAGATCGCGGGGGACGTCTTTACATTTTCATGTAATGACCCATTGACCTTGTCTTATCATCTCTTAAGTATTTTTGCCTCTGCAGACATTATATTTGCGACAATATGATAGGTTTTAACGTTCTTGCGACCATAAAATCCCGTGACATTGCCGTCTTTGCGACGAAATCGCAGGACGTTCTTACATTCTCATGTAAAAACCCATTGATCTCGTCTTACCCTCACGTTAGTATTATTGCCTCTGCAGGGATCATTGCACAAATATGACAAGCCTAAATTTTCTTGCGAAAATAAAGCCTCATGACATTTGCGTCTTTTGACACTTATCGGCTCCCTAATGGAGGGTGCCGCCCTTATCTTCTCCCCGGTTGCCCCTTCAAGGAGGCGTACATCGGCCATACAAGACTAGCTCCTCCCATCCGGTCTTAACAACAACCGGTTGTTTTCGCACCTCTTATCCCTTATACCTATAGGGTTTATGGTTACGAGACTCGCACCCTAAGTGGAGTTTTCTTCGGGCCGAGTGCGGCATGATGCCAAGACTTGTCAAGAGTGGTAAGGAAGTTCCATGCTCCCCGCACTCTTGACTCAACCGTGTACCTCGGCGCCTTGGTCATACACTCGACTCCTTGGAAGAGACCCTCGGGCGTCCAACCGGGTATAACCTTATATATATAGTTGGAAATCCAAGGTATCTCCCCCGGATAGGCTTTTATGGGCCCCAAATCTCCATGACCCAGGTTTCAGGAGCGGTGTAACCTTCCACATGAGCCATGTTAAGAGATACCCCCTTATATGACGTACTTTAGGTCTTACATTTGCCTCTTGCGAAATATCATTCGCGAACTAGGGTGTACGCCATAAAGGTTTGTCCCATTCACTCACTCATTCATTTTATCAATTTATTCAATCATTTGTCTGCGAAGTTTTCGCACAATCTCATTTCAATTATTCAATAGATTTGTACACATTCTTCATGGCGAGATTCTCGCACAATTTTTCCGCAACCATCATCTCTGCTTCTTATCCTTATCATGCTTTCACCACTAAATTGTTATCTTTTCTCGCAATTATTCATTTTTACACCTTTTATTCTTACTTCCTTCTGCCTCCGCATCAGTCCACCATTTCAATGTCTCCTTTGCATCATGATACTCAGTTGCTTTTGTTCATTCACTTGCAAACATCTCTTCTTCTTTTGTTTCTATGGCATCTACCATTAGTCTTTCTTTTCTTTGTTCATCCTGTACATTCTTCCTCCAACCTTTCTTTTTTTGCTGTTCTCTCTTCGCAGCTCTCTACATCCACCTCATAACATTTTTGCCCCTCTATCCAATCTCCTTTTATAATTCCGACACCGCTGGGATGTGGAAACTTTATGCACTGATGGTATGTCGATGATACACCCAGAATTTCATGAAGCCATGGTCTTCCAATCAATGCATTGTAGGGAGATTCCACATCAACTACACAAAACAAAATATCAGTTGATAACCCCTGCAAGGGTATCCTCATGTGGACTTCTCCTTTGGGCTTGTTCGCGGTACCATTGAAACCATATATTTTGTATGTTGAAGGGATCAAATCTTCATCTCTTCCTCCCATAGTTTTATAAGTATGGTAGAAAAGAATGTTGATTGAATCGCCAAGATTATCAATTAATATTCTATTGATTGCCCAATAATTTTCCGCTTCATCATCTTCGCCATCAATAGGTTTTGGATTAATTTCCAGTTTTACCACTAATGGGCTATCATGTGTTTCTCTTCCTTTGGGTACTTCTTCAGCCGAGAAAGAAATAATCTGCAATTGCCACTCTTTTAACTGCGATGTCTTCGCAACATTCATCACTTCTTTATCATCAGCATCCCTCGCGAAAACTCTACTAAGTACACTGTCATGAAAATCTTCAATAGTGCGGTATGAGTGTACAATGGAGTTGCAAAACAAATTTTTAGCCTTTGCCCCAACTTCTATAACAAATGTTTCTTTTCCCTTTGCCTGTGGGGGTGGTAAATGTTGAACTTTCTCTTCTTCTTTTAAAAAGTGATTTAGCTTTCCTTGATCAATCATTCTTAGGATAATTCTCTTGATGTTTCTGCAGTCATTTGTTAGGTGCCCATGAAAGCGATGGTAAGAACAGAACTCGTGACTTCTATCTCCAGGTGGTGGTTCACTTCCCATGTTCCATGGTGCGTATGTTTTCCATCAAAAGTATTGCTTCCCATATTTTTTCCACACTCGGCTTTCAATGGCGGCATTTTAATTTCCTCCCACACTACTCGTGACTTCGCTGTCCTCTATGATAATTCTGCCTCTGGCCTCCATAAGTCTCTTGCGAATTATGCCTTTGACTTCCATAGGTTTCTTGCGGTTGATCAAGCCTTTGAATTTTATTATTTCCGCCACGGTTGTAGAAATTTCTTTCTCTTTCAAATTCTTCCTGATCGTGACTTCCCATAGCTACCAATTTTGGCCGTTTATCATCTACCATTCTCTCTTGTTGCCCTTGCGATGTGCTCGCCACTTTGTGTGTACAAGTTGAGGTAATAAACTTCCATTCGCGATGCTAGAATTTGTGTTCGCCACCGGATAAGATTCCATCTCGTTATGTCTTTCTTCTAAAGCGATATATTCTTCCTCGAGTTCTCGTAATTCAGTCATTGTAATCGTATTCTTGACTCTAAAAACCGAACATACAATAGATTGGTTGCGAACATAGCATTTATGAATGACAGATGAGGTATCTTTCATCTACCCTTCCGGCCATCTCGCTGCACATCGTCTTCCATCTCGACGTTAGATGTATCAAACTCTCGCCAACTCTTTGTTTTAGCCCAAATACATCTTCAATACCAGTCGCGAAGAGTTGTTACTTATATACGCCCCTAAGAATATAGCCTGTAGATGATTAAATGATGTGATTGTATTCCTTGGTAAACCCTCGAACCATTTCAACGCTTCTCCCGTTAAACTCGACGCGAAGTATTTGCACAATATAGCGTCATGGTTTTCCCATTGTAGCATACATCTCACGTAAGACTTGATGTGTTGTCTTGCACAAGTTGACCCATCAAAAATGCTAGTTAGCGCTGGTAAGTTGCATTTTGGGGGTATTCCTCCTAACTGCACTTCTAATGTAAAAGGATTTTTCGCAGCCTCCGCGATAGCTTCATCTAACTGCCTTCTCCCTCCTCCTTCTCTTCGTTGTTCAATATTCCTCTCATCTCTCCAATTCTCGCAGAATTTGTTCATTTGCCTCGAGAATTTGAATTGATCGGTCTCTTTAATTCTCGCTTCTCTCCTTCTTCGTTCGTGTCTACTTTTTTGTATTCTTTCGTATTCTTCGTTAATATCTCCATTGTTGCGATTTCGCTCGCGCCTCCTCTCTCGATTGTCATGATTATTCTGCCGGATCGCCTCTTCCAATTCCCGATTTTCCATTTCTGCTCTCAATCTTTCTCTCTCGCGGGCTAGACGTGCTTGCTCAGTGTAATGCTTTTCAATATCATCTTCAATTTCCTTTTGTTTCCTTTTTGTTTCTCTCCCATGTAGTGTTCTTCTTCTTTCCTCCTGATTTTCTTCATTAATTGGGTTATTCTGTCCTCGAGGCTGCCTATCTTCTTGATTTCCATCATCGTGATTGTTCACCAAAATATAACGTTTTTCTATTAGTTCTCTCTCTTCGCGACCTCCTTCGCCATGATTTAACTCTCTTTCCAAATTTTCTTCATTAATGTTCTCTGCGGGTAATGTTCTTCTCCCATTTTCTCTACTCGATCCCGATCTCGATCTCACTACTTCTTGATCTTCTATTTTGCGGCCTCCTATTTTCCATCCTCAATTCGTGGTTTTGCCTTGTTAGATTCGCACGTTCTTCTGCTTCTAACCGCCTTTCTTCGTGTATTGTCTGTCTCAGCGTTTCTAATGCCGCGATTTCTTCATTTCCACAAATTGTTTCTCCCATCTCTTCTCGATTTCTCTCTTCCTGTCCACTATTCATCAATTGTTGTACTTCTTCTCTTTCTTCCATAGAATCTGATCTCCATGTATGCACGCTCACCCTATCATAATCGATTATTCTGTTTAGTGATGGTTGAATTGGTGGTTGAATTGGATCTTCTTCTCCATTTCTTGCATCTATCCTTGATGGTTCACCTACTTCATTTCTTATTTCTCCCACTAATCTTCCACTTCTCCTTACGATCGTTGGTTGTTCTGATGCATTCTTTCTCCTAACCATTTCTCAATTTTAGTAATTTGTTAAAAATTATTCAAGATTTCTTTCTTGTTATCCCTAATTCTTCCAATTCACAAGGTTGATCTTCTTCGATCCCACATTTTTCTAGCGCATATGTAGTTGCGGAAATCCTACACTACACACCTCACTCGAATTTGCTTATTCAATCCATTTGAAGATGAATAATAATGTGTTTTATTAATTGTTTTCTTCAAAGATTTACAAAGAAATGTAGAACAGAGCTAAAGAAATTACAATCACTCTTAATTTTCTCTCTCCTAATGACTTGCTTAACAATTCAAAGAGACCTCTCCTACAACAGACTTACTCAACCTTTTATATAGGGTATTACAAAGTGGATGACAAATAAGTGTCCTTTATTTTCGGGAAACCTTCGCGAAGCGTCGCAAGTATGTAAGTGTTAGACTTCGCGACACTCCTAAATCTCGCCAAGTCTTCACATTTTCCTCATGTTCTAACTGTCGTCATTTATTATGTCATTTATTTATCTCCATGCGACTCCTTCGCGACGCAGTCGTTTATTAATCTCGCGAAGTATTGGAGTTGCGATATTCTGATCCTACATCATCCTTCCGCGTAACTGTCTTGTATACCCTCTTAGTCTTCTTTTCATATACATAACCCTTTCTCTTATGGCTATTTTTCTCATTGTATTTTCCACTTCTCTCGCAAACCATCTCAAAACGAACATCTGAACGTTGGGAATTCCTCACTAAGACACACATGTTATTAAGAGCCGTCGCTTTTGCCCAAGCAATTGCTTCCTTTTCATATTTTATTCCCTACATAAGGACAACATTATGGAGATTACAAGCAAATCCCAACATAAAATTGTAAAAACTAGGTGAAAGTATTGTTTGGTAACATACCCGCGGCATTTTATAGTACTCCGACGTATCCCGATTGAGTGGTTTGGAGTTTGGTTGATCGTTGTAGGTAACAATCTAAGGAATGAATGAAAAGAAAATTGGATTAGTTCAAAACCGGCATTGTCGATAAGTAAAGTAAACTGCCGGGATTAAGAACCGACATAAATGGTAATTGACTCACTATACCGGTATTAGGTTCCGGCAGAGGAAGTTGAAAGAAACAAATGCCGGTATTTAAGTTCAAAATATCATTAGCTTCTGTATGTTTTTCATGTAAAACCGGCATCCTCGACATTTAAGTTTCTATGCTGGGTATCGTAAACCTAAGCATTCTCGTGTCATGTACTCACATCATAGGTTTGAATATTCCTTAGAATATTCACTTTGGTAGGTAAAAAGTATAAATGTGTCTAGGCATTCAATCTTGGTTTGAATACCACGCCGGTATGTTCTTGAACAGTGGGGTATATTTTGTCCCGGCATACAAATATCTATGAATACAATGCTTAGGTTAAATGATACCTGGCGTAGAATTCATACCACGAGCATGCTTGGGTACTAAGCTTTTTTCAGACAGAAATGGCGGTTTCAAAAAAAAAAAATCAAATTTTCGACCTCTTTGAAGCATTACCTGTGTGTTGGGGTTGCTTGTTTGCTGAACATGTTTACTTTCTTGAGTTGGTTCTTCACAAAACATTTCATGGTCACGAAAATAATGATTCAAAGGTGTTGGTTCATCATACAACAATTGTGAGTTGTTATCATTAATCGAAGATTGAAGATATGATTGTTGTTGTAATTGAGCTAAAGATTCAAGCAATTTGCAAGTCTCTCATCACAATCATCTTCCATTTTCAAAAAAAAAAAAAATTCTACTCAAATTTTTTTTCCCTCATTCTACTCTCAACTAACCCACACAAATTCAAATAAACATAAATACACAAATTATATCCCCCAAATCATTAATATTTTACTAATCAGGATTAATAACTAATTATGATTAGGGACGGTTAGATTAGGAATTAATAATTTAATTATATAAGGGGTAACCCAGCTAGGATATTTGGATCCCTATTTTGTCATTTAGCTATATCCCCCAATTAGTTTCTATATCCCCAATTACGCGTTCTTAATATAGTCATTTCTAATTTATTTTCCTTATAAAAGGTTCAAAAACATAAATCTTATTATTTTATTCTATAAATATGTTGAATTGATCTTTTTTTATTTCAGTCATAAATGAACGAAATTAATATAGTGTTTTTTTTTCTGGATTTTTTATGTTAAATAATTGAATTGATTTTATTTTATTTTAATTATAAATTTCCGAAATTAATATAGTAGTTTTCTTTGTCATTTCTAGATTTTTTTCCTTATAAAAGATTCAAAAAATATAAATATTATTATTTTATTCCATAAATATGTTGAATTGATTCTTTTTTTATTTTAATCATTAATGTGCGAAATTAATATAGTAGTTTTATTTATTTTCTGGATTTTCACAATAGATGCACGAAACTGATATAACAATTTTTCTAAATAATGAGGGTCGTCCGTCACGTGTGTCCCAACAATCCACCCAATCTACACCGCACATTGTCAGATCAACGCACCATATCTAACGAAATTTCATCCGACGAATAGGAAGGGTTTCTCAATTAGCCAATGAGAGCGCGAGGTTACGCTCACCAGCCAATAGGAGAGAGGGTAAGCTCCACCAGTGTTACTTTTATTCTGGAGTGAGGGATGGTATTGAGTTTTTAGGTTGTTGATTACTGAAGGATGCCGGTCATCAGTATTTTCTTTCCTTCTATGCTTAATAACTACTGCATGCCATCCATTGTTGGCCTCCCCCTCCTCCCCCCTAGAATACTCAAGATGGGTCAAGTTCTACTTTGAGTCACTTAAATCCCTTGTTAAACTGTGTGATCTTTTGCCAGAAGATCACAAATACCTGGATCAAAGTTTTCAAAAGATAATACAGAAGATGCTGTTTGCCTAACATTCTTTTATACGGAGATTTTTTGACAGACAAAACTGGGTACTGTATGTATTTATCAAACACAGAAACAATCATCATCAACAAAAAACATGTGGTAGGTTCTGCATATGCTTAGGGGTTAATCCAATAATTTGATTCATTAGCCTTTGGGTAGGTTTAGCAGAACAAACAACGCTGCACTAATACAACCAAGAAGAAAGAAAAGTAGATGAATAATTAGGAACCTTGGGTTGAATATGCCAAAAGTTAGCGCATAATAAGGATAAATCTTTCGTCTTCAACTAAAGCTATGCGTCATGGTTTTCTTCTATGTTGTGCAAATAGTACACTACTACTACCCGATAATACACGCAACCTCATCCCCTTTTCTTGAACTTGTTACTTGTACCACCACCTTCATCCATCCGTCTTTGAATGGATAAAGATCAAAGTTATGTGGCAACAAAAGTATATGAAATTGAAAATGACAAATACCCCAAGACCACCCATAACTAAAAGAACAAAACATAAGAATGGCCATGAATTTTCATCTGTCACATTATTCTTACCTGTTCTAGCAGCTTCAATTCAACACCCCTAATCTTTCTACTGGTACATTTCTGTCACAGACTGGCAAGTTTCACAACCACACAAATGAAATTAACCAAAAATAAAACAACTTCAGATAATCTCGGATCAGTTACGTAGACAGATTTGCATTTGGATCTAACACAATTGAATCTAAATTTTACAGTAAAAGATACCCCGTTTAACCTAAGACCCAAATGGATAATAATATTATTGATAGAACTATATATATTTCTACAAATGTCTCATCCAAACTAAGCCAAGATGCATCGACAAACAAAGTAAAAAGGACATCAATATAAATGCAGGCAAGTTCAGTAAAAAAAAAACACACCAGCCTGCAACTACATAACATATATATGTACAATTCGAAGTCACAGCAGAACTATAAGCTGTGTTCCTCTCTATCACCATCTCTCCCTCTAAAAGGTGGATGATGAGCACATACTAGTACAAGAACCTAAAATCTATACATAAGAAGGGAAAAAAGAAAGAAAGGGTAATAGTAAAATGGAATGTGGGTTGATATTACTTGAATCAAGATTATCCTCATCTCCCGGCTGCGATCAAAGTTTTTCCATCAGAATCCTTGATGGTTTTAGAAGAGGTTGAAGGAAGTGCATAATTTAAGTATGCAGGAATTGGTTGAGGTTTCTGTTGTTCAGCAGGAATTGGTTCTTGTTCTTCGGTTGGTTTCGGTTTTGGTGTATAATTGAAGGAAAGATCCTTGTTTGCAGCCAAAGCAATTAGTTCTGCTTCTTCTAGCCCTTTTGTTGGACCTATACTACATCTATCAGTAGTGTGCTTCGCCAATGCATCTCTGAATTTCTTAATCTGTACAAAGACACAACAATGGATCGGATTCATTACATTATTCATCAAATTGCACACAAAAATAAGGAAATTTACTACAGAGACGACCATGTGACCTCTGAGAGGGGTAAATAACTTACGGTGGCATTGGTGCAGCTGAAGCTACAGAGACGACCATGGGCACCTCTGTAAAATCTAAAGAATGGAAGAACGTGAACGTTGAGGCTATAACTCATTGATTTATGCTCTTCATAATTCACCTGAAGAAACTGAACATCTGGGTTCATCTCTGCAAATTGACAGATCTGCAATACAAATCCAATCATCAAAAAATGATATTTTTCTTTCTGTATATTAATAACCTAAACCGAATCAAGATCAAGGTAAATACCTTTGGATGAAGTGCTTTGCAACCACCGCAACCAGGAGAAAAGAAATCAACAATAACTAATTTATCTCCTGCATTTGACAAAGAATCGACCAGATCTTGTGCAGATGTAATCTCTTTCATGTTTTCTTGAAGTCCCTTTTGCCACCATTTCTGGGCTTTTCCAATTAAAAGGCTCATCTGCATATCAAGTTATTAAATGATCAGCACAACCCCGTTAAAGATCTAAGTTAAATCTCAAACCAAAATCCAAATATATCGATATACCAAATATAGTCATTTCCATTTTATTTTCTGAAAACAGACCTGTATAGGCAAAACTTGAAGATTTCCTTTTCTGGGTTCTTTTCCTACAATTTTCTGTTGAACAGAAATCCTTCGGCCATGAAAATCACTATCCAAAGAGGACTTAATAGGTTGGATTTTTAAAGAAGAGTTAGCAATATATGAGTTCTTCAGTGAAGAAGATGAAGAGGAACAGTAATATGTATGAGAAAACAGATTAGTTTTACTCATAATTTCAGTAGCCATGGTGTTCGTATCAATACAATCGGATATATTAATCACAGAAGAAGAGAAGTAGTTGAGGATAAAAAAATAGAGGAGGAAGAAGAGGATGAACATTTTTTATTGCTCTGTCTCGAAGAAGAAAAGGGAGAAAAGTGGATATAGTGGACTTTCCATCGTAGCCGTCAAAATTCATAGGTTTGGTTGATGATGTGAATGAAGAGTTGAGATGTGTTTTACTTCTGATTAATTATAGGAGTATTTTTTGAAGTGGATAAAGTGAAGTTTGAATGTGGATGCGAAAAATGTACGTGGTGTTCTACAGATACTGGCACGTAGCTATGGGAAATGGTGGGAAGCATTGAATACTGGAAGAGGGGAAAAAGAAAGAAATGGATTATCTTATGAAATACATATTACCGGTTTGTCCTTATTCATCGACATCGATCAATACAAATGAATGCTGGTAGAGAAGAAAAAGAAAGAAATGGATCATATAAAAGACCGTTACCGTTTGTCTTTATTTATCGACATAATTTATTTATTTTTGCTTGATTATTGAAAAAAGTTAAATGTTGTTTATAGACATATTTTTCCCTTAAACTATTAAATATACCCTTTATTTTTTATAATCATAAAATTATTTTTAATATAAACTTAATTCAAAATCTTAAATACTAGATGACTGCTTCAGCAGTGCTGGGACAACCAAAGTAGGGGGCTTGTTTTTGTGACGCAACTGTAACATCTTTTGCAACAATATATGTAACAGTGATTGTATAACATTTATAAGCGTTATAATGGTCGAACACTTTTATTGTAACAATTTTGTAACATTTATGTAACAGTTTTAGATCTGATGGCTGAATTTTGTTTGCAATCAACGATCAAGATTAAAAATTAAAAGTTTAGGTGACGTTTTTTTGACCATTTTTATGCCGTATTAGCCATCAATCGGGTCAACTTCCATTCGTTTTCATCGCTCCTAACCGTAGTCGGGGACGATAACTCTCCGATTGTTGACTCAATTTCGAGAAAAAACGACCAATACCCATTCAATTGAATTGATTAAAAATGAAAAAAAAAAAGCGTCACAAGCAATGCATTTTTAGGCCCCATAATGACAGTATAGAAGGGACTCCCTTCGGTCGTCCCGATTATCACCATATCTAAAGAAAATTTATGGATAGTTATAAAATTCCTAATAAAAATTTTATACATGAGAAAGGATCAAAAAAATTTATGACAAAATCTCAAATCCCCATGGTCGAATATATATCCAAAGAGGAAATAATCTACACTTTCACTTTTCAATTTTTTCCCTTATCAAATAAAAATTTCAAAGGCTCTAAAATTTCAGTGAGGGAAACCAAAATCAAATGGAGGGAACTTTTTTCTTACGACGAGTTAAGAGCTTCTCTAATGGTTGTTGTATGTATTTCCTAGGTGTCAACACAAACAAGACATCTTCATTCTAACTTTTCCTTAATTTTAGGTAAAAAAAGTTATTCATCTCCAATGGTGTTGTTTGTGATCATTTTTTTATTAAATATAAATTTTATTTTTAGTAACTTTAAGATTTTATTAGAGATAAAAATGGTTACTTATTATATTGGAATTAATTTTAGTTAAGTAAGAGCTTACTAGGATAGCTAGACATTGTCAAGGTGAATGTCTAAAACTAGACATTCACCTTAACAATGTCTAACAAAAAGTAAGCCATGTCATCTTCACATTGATTTAAGAAGTTGGGTTGGAGAAGAATTTTTGGAAAAATGAATGTCTATCCTATGTGGATTTAGACATTTATCTTCACATACATTCCATTGGAGCAACTCTAAGAGAAATACATACCGTTCTAATTGTGGATTCCATAATAAAAGCAGTATAAGTTTGTTTTTATTTTCTTAAAATATTTCCTAAAATAATAATACTATCCAATTTATAATTTTTAATAGTATTAATTTTAGTTTTGGTAATAACATAACATTAAATAGGGCTAGTCAAGGGTTAGTCATGACATTTTGTAGGATTTCCTTATTATTTTGACAAAGTCAATTAGGACTCTTACTTAAAGACGGAGGGAGTATCATATTAAAAAAAGAATTAAATACCACATATGGTCGTGCTGTGTGTCTTTTAATCCTTCCTAAATTGGGGCCTATGCCACTTAATTGGGGCCTATAGCTACATGACAAAATAGGGTCACTAACAAGTAATTTCTAGAAACCCCTTAACCACTATTTTTGTTAATACCTAATATACCCTTATTAAATTAGTGATGGTTAATTAAGTTAGTATTTGTTAAATTAATTAGTGTTTGAGTTTGATTATATTGTTAGAATTAGAGTAGAAATTCATTTCCTCTTTTAAGGTTTGGAGGGAAAGAAGAAGTAGAGGCAAAAAAGATAAAATTAGGGTTTGTTATTTTCTTAGCAAAAATGAAACTTTATAGTGATGATGAAGACTCTAGTAGTGATGAAGAAGTGGGTGCATCAGATTATCATGATTTCGATCCTACCGAATTGGATAATTTGTTGAAAGAAGAAGAGGATGTCAACCAAAGAATGCTTGAGGATATTATTCAAGCACAAGAACAAATTCGTCGGGAAGAAGAAGGTGATAATGCTTCTAATAAACAGGTATGAGTTGTAACGATCTACAAACATGTATTTGCACATCTCGATCGCCCAAAAAGGAACAAAATTTCAAAATCGTTTTCCAGAATCGGTTTATTCGATAACACTACATAAACCGATTATGGGTGAAATCCCCAAATTGGGTACAGAAATCGGTCTTTGTTCATCACCATATGAACCGATTGTAGTAATTTTTTGGCGCGATGGGTACGTGGCCATAATCGGTTTTTGTTGGTGATGTTCATAACCCGATTTCTTCACTTGAATAATCACGTAAGTCGACAATCGGTTTATTTTCGTGTATATGTAATCCGATTCTTAAAGTTCCAGGAGAAATGTGAACAACAATCGGATTATATGACACGAGACGTGAACCGATTGTGGACGTTGAAATTTTTTAGACAAATCTTTAATCGGTCTTTATAGTTGCACATATAAACCGATTGTGGAAAATCGGTTTAATCGACTGTAACATATAAACCGATTTTGAATCATTAACTTATTGATATTTGTTGTAGATTGTTGCGGCGTTCGACGAAGATCATCCCAAACCCATAGGTGTTGATACCTCTGCCCACTATTACACCGATTTGGAATGGAAAGAAAGGAATGATGCAAAGCAATGGTTTATAGACAAGGGAATAGAGATCAAATGCGCCTTAGTTTTATGTCGTCATTCAAGTGAAGATCGTTTGGAAATTGTTTGTGAGAGAGGTGGAAAGCAAGAAAGTCACTGGGCAAAGGAAAGACTGTACGTGAAGAAGACGACAAGGGAATACATTACTAAATCAAAGAAGTATGGTTACCCGTTTAAGATTATAGTTAATAGACCCAAGAGACCCGATGGTAGTAAGATATACAAGTTCTCTAAAGTGATGAATGGTTGTCACAATCATGATGATCCGGAATCTCTTGTTGGACACGCGGCCGTTTGTGGGTTGAAACCACATCAATTGGAAACGGTGAGGTCGATGAAAGTGTGTAAACCAAGTGACATATCGATGATGAAGGAAGGATAAATAAGAGAAGACAAAGAAGTGATTTTTGAAGAAATGGTTGTTAGAGTACATGGGCCAAAGGGGAATGGACCAATTACCCGAGAGCATTGGATGCAAATGCCTCTATGGGGTCATCTTTTGGCGGAAACGTGAAGTTGCGTTGTTCATCTATTTGGTAAGGGATCATGTTATACATACGCACCAAAATACACCATCTGGGATGAATCGCTTAAGGATCGGAGAATTGTTTTATTCAACCATAACAACATACATTATATCGGTCTTAGAGTACGTGATGATTGTCCATTACCACCGCTAGATGGGTTTCATGAGGTCTCGGAGGTCACCAAGGAGTGGCTAAAAAAATACGATCCCAACATGAGGCGATGGGAGGAATTGATCGGGCCGGATCAATTCGATGGTCTCCATTTGTTGGAATGAGTATTTTCCTTATGTTAAAAACTTGATCTATGGGATGCTTATATTTTGTCGCTTTCTTATATTGTATTTTGCTAACTTGAACCAACCTTAATGAATGAAAGTGGTTTTCTTTTTTTGGGTAACTTGGGCTCATTTATAGAAATTTGTAACAAAATCGGACTTCTTATTCATTTATAGAGTCTGATTCAGGATTTAGTTTGTTGCATCTTTTTCAGAATTGGTTTATATGGAGGATAATGTAATCCGATTATTGGAAGAAAAGGGTACAGAGATTTTTAACTAAACAATCGGGTTACATATGGTCCAAAATGATCCAAACAGGAATCCTGAATCGGTTTATATGTGTATTAATGTAACCCGATTATAGTTGATATTCATCACATCAACCCAAAATTGGTTTACGTAGGTTCACATTAAAATCCGATTAAGATTACAATCGGATTACTATGCTGAACATATAAACCGAATCTGGGTGGATTTTCAGAAAACTTGATGAGTGAATTTTTAAGATTTAGAGGTAAATCATTGTAGAGTATCTCTTAGAAGGAATGGTTTAAAGGGATTTAACTCAATCACTTGAATTGTCTGTTTTTGGGTTTTCTTTTTACAAACAACAAAAGAAGATTTTAATTGTTGTTTGTGATTGATTAAGATTTAGTTTGGTTTTGATGGAAATTGAAAAATAAATTGAGTTTTGATTAATTATTTTTGTATTTGTTAATTAAGTTATGATTTTGTATTTGTATTTGTGTTAGAATAATTAAGGTTTCTTTAAGGGTTAGTTTAGTATTTTTACAATATTTAGACACCCCTTATCATTCTCTATTGGGTGGATGAAGAAATCCATAGGCCCCAATTAAGTGGCATAGGCCCCAATTTAACAAGGCTTTTAATTCCTTAGGACATTTCTAATGACAAATTTCTTGATTTGGTGAGCTATGGGATGGGCTAAGTATTTTTCACCATGGTAAAATATGATTAGTGGTAGATAAAGAATGGCGTACCTAAAGTAAAATCGGGCGACATTATATGAGACGCTGGTAGTTGGGATTTCATCCACTGGCGGTCTTGCCTAAGCCACTTAAGCTCGAATTCTAGCCACCACCGATTGGTTTGCCATAGTAAAAAACGATTATATTTTTACCATTATAGATTATCCTTACTTTTACATACTCAACTCGTATCAAAATTCATTTCTCTTGAATTTTCTGTACTAGATCTCTTCTAATTTTTGTTCTAGCGTTTTTGAATTCTTCAATTGAAACGTCTCGAAAAGCTATTACACTTTGTGAAGCCAAACTTGAAGCTGCTATCGATAAGATATGTTATATGTGCCAATTTAAAAAAAACTGAAAAAAGTAAATGGGGAAGAGCAGCGCAAGTTTTCGAACTTAATCCAGTAAAATGTTCCGCAAAAGGCAAAGGAGCTCAAGTTTTGAAAGTTAACAATTGTAACTACAAAAACCAAGGAAAAACCGTTTGAAAAGACGAGGGTACCCAAATACACCACAATATTTAATTTATCCACCTATAAGTCCTCTTACGGAAAGTGATTGTCTATGGACAAAGTTGATACAATACGACAAATCGTTATTCACACTTTGTGTGATCGTCTATGGATACGAGATCGAGACAATACAAGAATCAAAGTGGGATTACTTGATAATAGGTTCAGACTTAACCAAACTCTATAGGATCACTATCAAGTAATACGGAGTTAACGTTTGTGTATTTTACTTTTAATTATAAAAAATAATTATAATTGCGGAAATAGGAAAGTAAAAGACACAACAACATTTTGTTAACGAGGAAACCGCAAATGCAGAAAAACCCCGGGACCTAGTCCAGAATTCAATACTCTCAGAATTAAGCCGCTATACAAAATCTAACAAACTTCGTATAGTTGAGACCAAGCAACTAAACCTATAGTTCACCTAGTTTCTTCAGTATCCATGCGCTTCCGACATTAAATAAGTGCACGCACTGGAACAATTCCTTTGGATCGTATTCCAACAGTAAAGGAACAACAAATCTGTTTGGTAACAACTCTCTTGATTCTTTCAGATGAAAATATCTCTAGTCATATGCAAAGGCTCTTCCATTTAACCAATAAACTCATTTGCATGGTCAGATCAATCTATTCAACAACTACCGAAGTAGCAGAGTTTAGATTTGCAATCAATCAATATAGATTCCAACAAGAAACTATAAGGTGATGCCGATCTTACACAACTAATCAATCGAATAAATCCGATTCTAGTTGGATCCCAGCCGATCAAGGTTTGTGCACACCCAAAGATATAGAAACCAAATCAGAAATCTTCTTTATCTTCAAATCTTCTTTAATCTTCAATAAACACCTGCACAATACCACTTGAATCTCTTGTGATCAATCACGCACAGAACGGGGTCTGTTGACAATGGATTATCACAAGACGTCTTTAGATCTACAAACAGTTCTACAGATCCCGTCGACATTTCGATCTAGTTTGAGTGAATCTTATATCATAAGAGAAGATTCTCAAGAATAAACAAACTAGGTGCAATCAAAGTTCAACAACCATTAGTCAATCAAATCAATCGAAAACGAAAATAAACTGCAATTATCTAGTTTCCCACCAACGGGACTCGTAGAGCTTCTTGATCCCACATAAGTCTTTTAAACGAGCGGTCGTAAGAGATTTCGCCTAATTAGGGTACTTTCCTCTCCGGATAGACGACTCTACCAGAAACAACAAGATGATGAAGTTTGTCTGGCTCTTAGGATAGTTTGCTTGAAATGCAAACTTGGGTATTTATAGACCAAGGATGTTTGGACACCAAGGAATTTCCAAAACCGAATATTCTCAAGATATGCAATAAATGCCCAAATCGGTTTTCATAATTCCAGGAAATGCTTTGTCCAATATTTCCGAAATCTCACTAGAAAATCTCCAATTAGTAAATGCACATTACCAATTTTTATTCTCCAGAGATATGCATTTAATTGCTGGTAACTAAAGCATATAAAACTAACAACCTTAATTAAAAGTTTCTTAATTTATCTCGTTCTAGGATCTCCTTGAGTTATTAAGGAATATCTTTGAACAATAAAAGATAAGAGTTACTGATCATGTTCAAAGTATGTCGACATCTTTTCTTTGTAAATCCTCTTTCATATTTACAATCTTGGAATCAATTATACCGCACTTCCAAACAAGTTTAGAATTGGTTCATCTGTATTCCAAGACAATTATGTGACTGATCACATATCACATATCAAATCACTAATCATGGGTATACGTTTCTACCAAACACAAGGATCGGTTCTACCTTAATATGGTTACTGGGACCAGTTACATCAGTTACCAGGATCGGTTACGTCAATTACCAGGACCAATTACCATATACTCATGGTATTACTAGTGATCGGTTACACCAATTACTAGGATCGGTTACACCAATTACTAGGACCGGTTATGCCAGTTACAAGATCGATTACACAACTCTTTTGTGATCGGTCACTCCAATTACTAGGATCGTTCACACCAATTACAAATATCGATCATACCATCTTAGGTGATTACTTAGGATCGGTTACACTAATAAAAGTCATACCAAATCATAAGTCAGGCACTGTGATTATTTTTACCAAGATACATAACAAGTTATGATCGGTTCTACTAACTCACACATATTGGTAATCCAAAGATATGCAATGAATAACAATACCAATAAGCCTTGCGATTTCCCTTTCGATTCATAAAACAAGTTCATGAATGTAATTCCTTTAAACAAATGTAAACATTGTTTCCTAAGACGAAATCTTCACCTTTACCCATACACATAATCACAATATCATTCATACGATTATGTCGATGTCTTATATACAAAGTTCAACAGATAAACGTTATACTTCGTATTTTAATTCCTTAAAACTATGATCATGTGATCATGTCTCACTACTATAGTATAATCATTCATAGTTTCATAGTTATGTTTTCAATATAACACGACTCGAAATATACGTTAGGAATGAAACAGTTCAAGTCAAAATATTACTAACCTCGAGAGGAAGGATGATGTCGTCGTTGTAGCATGTTACTTCTTCACATTCTTCAAGTCTTCGAGTAATACTTGTCTGTCTCATAATTCTAAACTTTCTAGTCTAACCTATACGAAGTTGTCTCTAGTACATAATCAAGCGACTCTTTAGATGAGTTTTGATTCACTAAAATATGACAACCAAACTTGATATACCAACGCTTGGTGGGTTCAACCAGCTTTGCTCTAACACCGTTCAAGATACGTGAAGTAAAAGTATCCAGGAGGCCAAAAATTGTTTGAAATTTTTATTGGAGTCTTTAGTTAAGTTTTTATTGTGTAAAAGTTTACGTCTTGTAACAAATAAGGAAGTAATATTAATGAATTAGAAAAAAAAAATTTAAAGTTTTGACTTCCATTTTTAGTTCAGCATTTCTTATTAATTAACTTAGTTGCATTTAATTAGCTTTGTTACATTTAATAACGACGAAATAATAGGAAAACTAAATTGGATTAAGTCCATGCACATGTGATTTGGGGTAAAAATGGTTTACATGGGAAAGGTAAAAAGGTGGATTCGGCTGATGCTAGTAAGAAAAAATCGTTTAAGCCTCAAACAAATACACTGTATGGAAGTGATTTGAGTTCGAGAGACCAATCTGTACAATTCTGGACTAAACCAAGAAATGACCTTTCCAGTCCCGATTCGGTCACAATAAGAAGAACCCTAGTGATTCCACCACATCCCCACCACCCTATCCCTGCATGTGACATAAACGATGCTCTAGCATGGTGAAGTCTAAATAAAACTTATATTTATCCAGTCAAATTAGTTGACCTAGCTAAGTGTTAACTCTAGCATATTGATGAGTCTAGCATGTTTCTCAATAATATTCTGGCATGCTTCTTAGATACTCATTATTTTAGTGAATGAAATATAAAGTGTTGTTGAGACAAGTGACGAGGTGTCGAACTCGCAAAAATAAATTTCTCTACTTCTCTTTAACTAGCAAGTAGTATAATGTAAGTAGGATCGTCCCAAGGGAGGTATGAAGTTCAAGTTGTTATGCAAATACTCTTAGCAAAGATGATTTTGTTGTAGAAATGCTGAAAATTGTAAAACGTATTCAAATATGAGATGTAATTGACTAAAGGTTCATTCTAGACCACGGAATACAAACCAAATTGATAGATAGCTATGTTCTTCACATCATCATGTTACTAACAACCCTGGAATAATTAGTACGCTCAACTATTCCGTTATTATCTCCTAGCTCACCGGATACGGAAGCGCTCGACTACCGGTTCCTACTTGCCAAGTTTCCTAGAGGTACGCTTACTAGGTTTGACTTAAACAAGTGCTCTAAGTTCTATGAGATAAGGTTGCTCCTAGTGATGAACTCAAAAGCATGAATCACCTACTAGTGTTGATTTCTACATATAGGTACTTAACAAAGTCCCATCATCAATACCTATATATTGCTACTTGCGTTTATTTTCTCTAGACAATTACGGGTCGAAGAAAATCTAAACTAGCAAATAGATTAAGAATTAATGATTCAATTTCGAACTTAAACCCTTAACAAATAATCCATAGACAATATTAGCATGGTAGAAATCAATCAATAACATTAATGAATGCAAGAGAACAAGTTTTTCATATCAAATATAGATTCATATTTCGGGCTTCGAAATCGCCCTTAATCAAAGAGAGTTTTAGTTAATCATAATATTGGAGTTCATCATCAAATAATAATGGAAATAAAATAAAGAAGATGAAAATATTAAATGAAAGCAAACCCTAGCTCCGGCTCTCTGCAAAACTCCAAGAAGAATACGTGATATTTTAGTTGTAGAAGTTTCCCTTTTTGTAGCCCTTTTCTCCTTTCAAAACTAGGTCAAATCCATTGTAGTCCAAGCCCAATATATCCACCAAGCCCACACAAGAGAAACCCATGTAGTAAATACGCCCCAAAACGTGTCGCCGGAAAACTGGTGCACTGGCCGGAATATGGCCGGAATCCGGCGTCGGAAAAGCTTCTCAGGCCGCCTTTGTCATCAGACACTGTCACCAGGCAGTTTTACACTTCCAGTAGCTCAACTTTGCTTCTCTGCAGTTCAAACATTCACAAAAACCAACTAACCCAATTTCTTATCTTGCAAAACGCACCCAAAAGCGTGACCCATAGCTCATATGTCCGGCGGCCAACTCTTGTATCCGACTCATACCCCCCTCGCGATTCACCGAAATATTGCGATTCATGCTTCAAGTTCTGAAATCCGCTCACGGAACTATGCTCACCGGCTCACCATTCTAGCTCGCTTTGACCGCTTTTGCGACTTCAAAATCCATTCCCGCACTCCGATTCATTTCACGACCAAGTAATCACACACATGGACTTAGCATCATCAACCCCAGCCAGTGCCATTTAACTCCGAGACTGCAACCATTCATACTCTAAACCACCTGCAGTAGCATCACTTGGTGGTTGTCTTCACGGCAAGAAATTCACCTAAATTAGCTCACAGCTGACCCCAAACTCCTTGGCCAATTCCTTTACTGATCCTCACCCATTGTGCCGTGTTTTTGTTAACTTCTAAATCGTGTAGTCCACCAACCCTTGTATACAACCATAAGCCATCGAACCCAACCGAGCTCGCACCGGTTCCTTGTAACATTTTGCACCACCCAAAGAAAGACCTATCTTGCAACTCGGCTCGACCACGTAATCCCGGTTCCGACCATCACCGCAAGCCTGCAATGCTCCCGGTTCCTTGTAACAGTTCATACACACTTTCAGCAAGAACTTCATCTTGCCTAGCCATTACATCTTCACACCAACACCAAGAAAGTACCTATCTCAAATGCAACAACTTGCAGTACAACAACCGCACCTAATATCGGTTCAAAACACCACACATCGCCTCTTGCTCATACATGCACCACCAAGTACATCTCTCTTGAGTGCCTCATTCCAATTGCTTCAAATTGAGCTTCATCTACCAACCACAGGTTCCTCGCAATTCACAAACAAATTCTTCTCACTCAAACCCTAACATACATCTAAATGTTCATTCAACACCCATCTCGAAACATCCTTCAACCGCAAATCTTTGCTGCCAATACTCGACTCCGACCTTCTCAAACTCGTACCCAATGTTAACCCGAAACACCATCGCAAGTACCTAGTCTTCATTTCAAATCCCAAAACAAAGACATAATCTGAGAACAAGAGCACATTCACTGCCATCCAACCATGGCTAAATAGCATCAAGCAGCTCGCTTTTCTCATTGTTGTGCCGACTGAAATACAGACCACGAACATATGAAAAATACCTCCACAGATAATTTCAAAGAATGACCCTTGCACACACAGGCTCAACTAACAACACCGAGCTTGAAGTGGTGATGAAAAGGTAGTTTAGACATTTACTCGAACAGCTTGTGTGTGTGCTGCAGACTGCTAATGGATGTAAAATGGCTGCACCTTGGAGATAACACAAATCGATTCCTTCCCTGCAAAACACGAATCTACACAAACCCATTCTGAGAAACCTTCTCAAACACACATACATTCATTAATCTCAGAACTGTACTTCCATCTTCTCCATTTGCTCAGGGATTTAACGGCAAAGAATACACGACTTTTCTGTCTCGGCATGAAACTGACCTAGTTCTTTCATATTCTTTATTTCCTAACTCGAGTTTCCTTCTACATTTCGGCTTTGAAAACTGGCCAATCTCTCACCATTCACTTCCAACTTCAACGGCAAAGAGCAATTCTTCTTTCCTTCATTTCTTCTGAATTCGCACGTTTCACTAATTCCCATTCTTTCTGGTCTTCGAAAACCCATCTCTTGAACCGAAGTTACGAGCCACTGAAACCGTGGCTTTGCCGTTCAGAGAACGTTTGTTGCAGCAGCAGAGAACTAGGTCGTGAAGTTTACTGAATTTGCTCGACCTAGTTGTATGATGGTCGCCTAATAAGAGAAATGGTGCCCCCTTAACGATATATAGGTGTTCTTTAGTAAACTGAAATCAGCCTGTTGTCCCCTCTATCCTTGGCTTGACTCCCGTTAGCACTCGCCAGTAGAATCACGCTTTTGCCCTTCTTACTTCAAATGAGCGCCTTCTTTTACTTCTCAGATTTGCTTATTCTCTTCAATGTCTCCTCATCACTAAAGCAGTCGTGCTTTTCAGACAGAGATGAAGAAAATAAAAGCAAATAATGAGAAATAACTCGCCTTGTCCTTTTAAGCAGCGTTTCTTCTTCTTTTGTTCCAAATAACTCCAAAGTACCTAAATATTCAAAAGCAAACATAAGATACATAATTTACAAGAAAACTAGCAGAGAAAGCATAAACAATAGATAAATACATAGGTGTTTTAGACACCTATCAAATTCCCCCACACTTAGACTTTGCTAGTCCTCGAGCAAATCAAACAAAACAATAAAATACACACAACTCCGTCTCGTCGAGGCTACGGTTACTCTAAGCATGAATAACAGGCCTTTGAACCCCTAGGTGTCCCTAGTGGACGAGTTTTAGTCTCGTGAAGGTTTACAAGAGGTATGCCTACAAAACCTATATTTTCAACTCCGTCTATTTGTGACAAATCAATGAACGAATCCAAAATGACTACAGGAGGAGGTACCTTGCACAAATTCAGTTCATATATAAGTAAATAAAGCTCTAATTAGATAGTCGAACAAGCCACAATACTCGGAAACTAACAAACCACAATCACAATGAAAAGATAAAGAAGATGGATATAGATGTAGATGTTGGCGAATGTTCACAAGTGTCCGATGTTTCCCATATCTGTCTGAAGGTCACTACCAAGATGAACCTACGCATCCTATTGGATTGAGCTACTGGTCAATTCTAATGTCAACACACTGGCATATACAAGGGAACCAGTGGTCAACAAACTTATTTCTACATCAACTCACTGGCATATACAAGGGAACCAGGAGTGACTTTATTCACCAAATATAATACTTTCTTCTCTTTTTCTTTCTTTTTCACTTTTTTTTTTTTTTTTTTTTTTTTTTTTGACAGCATGATTCGATCTTTTGGATCCAAGCGCATGCTTCTTGTCAGCAAGTACATGATAGTTGCCTTGGATCCTGCATTCCACGCTTGTTTAGGCGACGGAGACAGGGACTACGTTTCACACATACTGCTATTCCCAAGTGTCATTCTTTATTCCGTTTGGTCTAATTGGTCGGTCTCTTCTCTTTTTTTTTTTTTTTAGCAACTCAATCATTCTATTTCATCCTAGCAGTAATAACACGTCGATGTTTAGTGACCCACCAAAACACTTAGAGAACAATAGATAAATATGGAAAAATAAAAATAGAATGCGATATGGTGATATTCCGAGATATGGTAACGACTATCATGTTATTTGTGATTCCTGAGCTATGTTCATTCTTGTTAATTAATGGGTTCCTCAACTCCTGCAATCAAAATGATTCCATCCACTAATGGTGTCATCCTAAAGGCACAAGTTTCTAGATTTCGGAGTTCAAAAAGCACAAATTTTTTTCTTTTTTTCTTTTTCTATTTTTCTGAATTTTTTTTTATGGCATAAAACTACTAAACGCATAAAACAAACTATACAAACATATGAATGCTCCCCCACACTTAAACTTTACATTGTCCTCAATGTAAAATTGAATCATCCAAAGAAGGTTCAAGGTGGGAAATTCCGCAATTGATATGCAAAAACAAGAAAATAAAGATAAAATGCTTAAAAAAATAAAAAGATAAAGGGAAAGATACAAAACCGGTGGGTTGCCTCCCACTTAGCGCTTGGTTTAACGTCGTCAGCCCGACGTTCGGCTCCAATTACTCCTCCAGAGGGAGTGGGTCACTCAATGTGATCATATCCTGATTCTCCGTCACAAACTGCTCATAGTATGGTTTCAAGCGATGGCCGTTAACCTTGGAAATCAGCCCTGTTTTGGGACTAGTTATCTCAACTGCACCATGCGCAAACACATTAGTAACAACAAATGGTCCAACCCATCTGGACCTAAGTTTACCCTAAACAATTTAAGACGAGAATGGAATAAAAGTACTTTCTCGCCTATTTCAAAACTCTTTCGGAAATCATTTTATCATGGAAAGCCTTGGTCTTTTCTTTATAAATGCGTGAACTTTCATATGCATCATTTCGTATCTCTTCTAACTCATTGAGTCAAGTTTCCTATGTTCACCAGCTGCATCTAATTCCATATTACATACCTTGATAGCCCAATAAGCTTTGTGCTCAAGTTCCACCTAAGATGGCAAGGTTTGCCATAGACAAGCCTAAAAGGAGACATACCGATGGGTGTCTTATAAGCTGTCCTATACGCCCACAAAGCGTCATTGAGTCTATAACTCCAATCTTTCCTTGTAACATTCACCGTCTTCTCTAAGATGGACTTAATCTTCCGGTTGGAAATTTCAGCTTGTCCACTCGTTTGTGGATGATACGGTGTGCCAACTTTATGAGAAATGTTATACTTCTTTAGAAGAGCGTGAAAGGATCTCTTGAAGTGCGAACCTCCATCACTAATTACCACTCGAGGTGTTCCAAACCTAGAAAAGATATGTTCCTTCACAAACTCACAAACAATATGAGAATCATTGGTAGGGGTGGCTTTAGCTTCCACCCACTTAGAAACATAATCTACAAAAGAAGTATAAAAATTTCCCATTGGAATTCACGAAAGGCCCCATAAAATCGATACCCCAAACATCAAAAATCTCAACAAATGAGAATTGGTGTTTGCGGCATTTGGTTTCTAGCACCAAGGTTGCCTGTCCTTTGACACCTATCACAAGCCTTACAACATAGATATGCATCCTTAAACAATGTAGGCCAATAAAAACCACTTTCGAGAACCTTGAGGGCTGTCCTCTTGGCTCCGAAATGGCCACCACAAGCATATGAGTGACAAAAATTCAGAATTGATTGGAACTCGGATTCAAGTACGCACTGCTGCGATCATTTGATCGGAGCAATGCTTCCACAAATAAGGTTCATCCCATATATATTGCTTAGCAATCTTCTTGAGCTTGTGTTTCGGAATGTAGACATGGAACTAGGTACTTGTCCCGTCACCAAGAAGTTAACGATATCGGCGTACCATGGAGTTGTGCCACCAACCGCAAAGAGTTGCTCATCCGGAAGCTATCATGCAAAGGAATCGCCTCTTCGGACACAACCAATCTGCTTAGATGATCCGCTACGGTATTCTCACTACCCTTCTTGTCCTTGATTTGCAAGTTGAACTCTTGAAGAAGAAGAATCCACCTTATGAGCCTTGGCTTAGCATCCTTCTTTGTTAGCAAGTATCGAAGTGCGGCATGGTCGGAAAACAACCACCTTTGTACCCACTAAATAAGATCTAAACTTCTCGAGTGCAAACACTATGGCCAAAAGCTCCTTTTCAGTAGTTGAGTAGTTGATTTGTGCTCCGTTGAGAGTTCTAGAAGCATAATAAATGGCATATGGAACTTTGCCATCTCGCTGTCCCAACACGGCTCCAACGGCATAATCACTCGCATCGCACATCAACTCAAATGGCTTGCTCCGTCCGGTGGTTTGATGATTGGTGCGGTAGTCAACAACTCTTTCAAGGTGTCGAAAGCTTCCTTGCATTCCTTGTCACAATCAAATGCCACATCTTTTTGCAAGAGTCTACACGGGGCATTGCAATCTTGGAGAAATCCTTGATGAATCTCCTATAAAAACTGCATGACCAAGAAAAGAGCGAACCTCCCTCACATTTGTGGGGTATTGTAAGTTCCGAATCAAATCTATCTTAGCCTTGTCAACTTCTAACCCCTTAGAGGATACAACATGACCTAGCACAATCCCATGATTGACCATAAAGTGACATTTTTCCCAATTAAGAACAAGATTAGTTTCTACGCATCGTTTAAGAATAAGTGCAAGGTTATCTAAGCATTTGTCAAAAGAATCACCATACACGCTGAAATCATCCATAAACACTTCTATGATGCTTTCCACATAATCTGAGAGAATATACTTACCATACAACGTTGAAAAGTGGCTGGTGCATTGCACAAGCCAAATGGCATACGTCTATACGCAAAAGTGCCAAAAGGGCAAGTAAACGTCGTCTTTTCTTGATCTTCCCTGAGCTATTACAATCTGGTTATAACCTGAAAAACCATCAAGGAAGCAAAAAAGCATGTCTAGCCAACCTTTCAAGCATTTGATCAATGAATGGTAAGGAAAATGGTCCTTTCGGGTGGTAGAGTTGAGCTTTACGTAATCAATGCACACTCTCCAACCGGTCTGGATTCTAGTTGGAACCAAGTCATTATCTTCGTTTTTCACCACCGTGATTCCGGACTTCTTTGGAACGACTTGAATCGGGCTCACCCATTTGCTATCGGATATGGGATAGATCACCCCTACTTCCAACAACTTCAGGATTTCTTTCTTGACTACTTCCATCATCGGAGGGTTCAAGCGACGTTGAGCTTCCCTTGTTGGTTTTGCCCCCTCCTCAAGAAGTATTCGGTGCATACATGTGGAAGGACTGATTCCTTTGATATCGGCAATGGTCCACCCAATGGCAGACTTGTACTCTCTTAGCACTAGAACAAGCTTCTCCTCTTGCACCTTGGTAAGGTTGTTGGCAATGATCACCGGTAACTCTTCCTTGTCACCTAAATACACGTATTTAAGGTGATCCGGAAGAGGTTTCAACTCAAGAATAGGTGCCTGCACAATCGACGGTAAAAGTTTCTCATTAGTAAGCGGCAAAGAAACATAAGACACATTATACTTTTGTGGAACTTCTTTTAATGAGTTAAGAGCTAAAACAGCCTCTTTAAGCTCATCACAAATAGACAATCCACTTTCAAGGTCTTTATATTTCCCATAACCTAAACCTTCCACTATGGTGTTTTCTAAAGCATCTTCACCATTCAATTCAAAAATCTGTTGAGCTAGAGAATCAATAATATCAATTGAAAAACAGAATGCACATCACTAGGATATCTCATAGCCTCAAAGATATTGAAACTTATGACTTCGTCATCAAATTCCATAGTTAAAGCGCCCTTGAAAACATCAATCTTTGTTCTAGCGGTTCTCATGAATGGTCTACCCAACAGCAAGGGAGTAGACGATGGTGAATCTTCATCCATCATGTCAAGAACATAGAAATCAGCTGAAATATGAGTTGATTAACCTGCACCAAAACATCTTCAATAACCCCTTTCGGGTAAGAATTAGACCTATCAACAAGTTGTATAACAATACCGGTATTCTTAAGAGGTCCAAGATTCAATGATTCATAAACGGAGGCAGGCATAACATTAATGGATGCTCCTAAATCTAACATAGCACGTTCAAAACCCGATTTTACCAATAGTACATGGTATGGTGAAACTACCGGGGTCTTTCAACTTAGGTGGGAGTTTCTTTTGAAGATATGCCGAAGCATTCTCCCCCACACTCATTACCTCGTTACGGTCAATTTGTGCTTGTTAGTGCACAATTCCTTCAAGAACTTTGCCCAACGTGGAACTTGCCTTATCGCCTCAATGAGTGGAATGTTCACTTCAATCTTCTTAAAGATTTCCAAAAGCTCTTGGTACAATGTCTCCTTGTTCGACTTTGCAAACCTGCTAGGAAAAGGCGGAGAAGTAACATAAGTAGAAACATGAGTTTTAGAGTTAGAATTTGTTACCGGTCAGCCTTTTTAGGGACTTTTCACCCTCTTCTTTCTCCAAATCGGGTTCATGGGACACCGGTGATGTTTCCGGTTTCTCTACTTGCTTCCCACTTCGTAACTCAATAGCATTGGCATTCTCCTTGTGATTTATTGGTTGCGAAGGAAGTTTTCCCTCGCTTGTGCCTCCAATTTGCTCACGGCATTAGCTAATTGACCCATTTGTGTTCGGATGTCCTTCATATCCATTGTTTGTCTTTTGCTTATCTTGCACCATTGTGTTGAGAATGAGATTCAACTTGTCATCTATACTCGTGCCTTGAGTTTCTTGTGGTGGTCTTTGCATGAATTGATATCCTCCTTGTTGATTGAAAGTAGGATTTGCAGCAGCTTGCTTGTTTGCATAGATGAAATTCGGATGATCACGCCAACCTGGGTTGTATGTGTTGGAGTACGGATCGTACCTCGGCCTTTGCTGATTTTGGTACATAGCATTTGCTTGCTCAACATCTTCGGTATATGATGATGGTATGACAGCTGCAGCTATTTGAGTCATCATTCTCTCCATGTTGCCCATCCTTTGTTCCATGTGTGAAGAATTGCCAACTTCATTCACCTTCCTTACTGCTGATTCATCTCGAGTGTAGAATTGTTGAGTGTTCGCAGCCATATTCTCCAACAAACTTGTAGCTTCCGCAATGGTTTTGTTGGTAAGTGCACCACCACTTGCGGAATCGATCAAATTTCTATCATTAGAAAGCAACCCCTCGTAGAAATATTGAATCACAAGTTGATCGCTGATTTGGTGGTGTGGGCAGCTAGCTAAAAGCTTCTTGTAGCGCTCCCAATACTCATGGAGAGTCTCTCCCGATACTTGCCTAATACCACAAATCTCCTTGCGAATCACAGCTGCTTTTGATGCTGGAAAATACTTCTCAAGGAACAATTTATTCATCCCATTCCATGTGGTTATGCTTCCAGCGGGTAAGCAAAAGAACCACTCTCCTGCAGTATCTAAAAGAGAGAAAGGAAAAGCTGTCATCATAGCCATATCCGCATCTGCAGTTGCTTGCTTCATACTAGTCACCACATGATGGAATTGTTGCAAGTGACGATTAGGATCTTCTCCCGCTAAACCTCTGAATTTGGGCAGCAAGTTAATTAATTGTGGTTTCAACTCAATGGTTCCATTCAATTTGAATACATAGAGGTCTTTGATCTAGGTTTGGAGAAGTGAGCTCCTTGAGTGTTCTTGGAGCAGGTGGTCGACCTCCCATTGTGTTGTCTTCCTCTTCGTCCGAGTCCGAGAATTCACTTGGTGTAGAACTTTGAGGAAGTGGAGTGTTGACTGCTCGAATGAAATCTTTAAGTAGAGTGCCTGAACGAAGACGTATACCAATTGGACTTGGTCTGCCCTCTCCACGCATTCACCAAAGAATTAGTACCTGAAAATCAGATTCTAAGAGGTTGAATAAGTAGATAGAAATTGAAAATAAAAGCAAAAGTAACAACTAAGAATAAAAATAACAACTAAACTTGCCACTTTGCCTCCCTCCAGCGGCGCCAATTTTGACGAGGTGTCGAACTCGCAAAAATAAATTTCTCTACTTCTCTTTAACTAGCAAGTAGTATAATGTAAGTAGGATCGTCCCAAGGGAGGTATGAAGTTCAAGTTGTTATGCAAATACTCTTAGCAAAGATGATTTTGTTGTAGAAATGCTGAAAATTGTAAAACGTATTCAAATATGAGATGTAATTGACTAAAGGTTCATTCTAGACCACGGAATACAAACCAAATTGATAGATAGCTATGTTCTTCACATCATCATGTTACTAACAACCCTGGAATAATTAGTACGCTCAACTATTCCGTTATTATCTCCTAGCTCACCGGATACGGAAGCGCTCGACTACCGGTTCCTACTTGCCAAGTTTCCTAGAGGTACGCTTACTAGGTTTGACTTAAACAAGTGCTCTAAGTTCTATGAGATAAGGTTGCTCCTAGTGATGAACTCAAAAGCATGAATCACCTACTAGTGTTGATTTCTACATATAGGTACTTAACAAAGTCCCATCATCAATACCTATATATTGCTACTTGCGTTTATTTTCTCTAGACAATTACGGGTCGAAGAAAATCTAAACTAGCAAATAGATTAAGAATTAATGATTCAATTTCGAACTTAAACCCTTAACAAATAATCCATAGACAATATTAGCATGGTAGAAATCAATCAATAACATTAATGAATGCAAGAGAACAAGTTTTTCATATCAAATATAGATTCATATTTCGGGCTTCGAAATCGCCCTTAATCAAAGAGAGTTTTAGTTAATCATAATATTGGAGTTCATCATCAAATAATAATGGAAATAAAATAAAGAAGATGAAAATATTAAATGAAAGCAAACCCTAGCTCCTAACTCTCTGCAAAACTCCAAGAAGAATACGTGATATTTTAGTTGTAGAAGTTTCCCTTTTGTAGCCCTTTTCTCCTTTCAAAACTAGGTCAAATCCATTGTAGTCCAAGCCCAATATATCCACCAAGCCCACACAAGAGAAACCCATGTAGTAAATACGCCCCAAAACGTGTCGCCGGAAAACTGGTGCACTCAAGCCGGAATATGGCGGAATCCATCGGAAAAGCTTCTCGAGCCGCCTTTGTCATCGACACTGTCACCAGGCAGTTTTACACTTCCAGTAGCTCAACTTTGCTTCTCTGCAGTTCAAACATTCACAAAAACCAACTAACCCAATTTCTTATCTTGCGAAAACGCACCCAAAAGCGTGACCCATAGCTCATATGTCCGGCGGCCAACTCTTGTATCCGACTCATACCCCCCTCGCGATTCACTGAAATATTGCGATTCATGCTTCAAGTTCTGAAATCCGGCTACCGGAACTATGCTCACCGGCTCACCATTCTAGCTCGCTTTTCGCACTGTTTTTGCAGCTTCAAAATCCATTCCCTGCACCTGATTCATTTCACAGCCAAGTAATCACACACATGGACTTAGCATCATCAACCCCAGCCCAGGCCATTTAACTCCAGTCTCGCAACCATTCATACTCTAAACCACCTGCAGTAGCATCACTTGGTGGCTGTCTTCACGGCAAGAAATTCACCTAAATTAGCTCACAGTTGACCCCAAACTCCTTGGCCAATTCCTTTACTGATCCTCACCCATTGTGCCGTGTTTTTGTTAACTTCTAAATCGTGTAGTCCACCAACCCTTGTATACAACCATAAGCCATCGAACCCAACTGAGCTCTGCACCAGTTCCTTGTAACATTTTTGCACCACCCAGCAGCACCTATCTTGCAACTCAGCTCTGACCCTGTAATCCCAGTTCCAGCCATCACTGCAAGCCTGCAATGCTCCCAGTTCCTTGTAACAGTTCATACACACTTTCTGTAGCAGCAACTTCATCTTGCCTAGCCATTACATCTTCACAGCCAACACCAAGAAAGTACCTATCTCATTTCAACAACTTGCGTACAACAACCGCACCTAATATCGAGTTCAAAACACCACACATCGACTCTTGCTCATAGATGCACCACCAAGACATCTCTCTTGAGTGCCTCATTCCAATTGCTTCAAATTGAGCTTCATCTACCAACCACAGTTCCACTGCAATTCACAGCTCAAATTCTTCTCACTGAAACCCTAACATACATCTAAATGTTCATTCAACACCCATCTCAGAAACAAATGACCTTCAACTGCAAATCTTTGCTGCCAATACTCGACTCACCTTCTCAAACTCGTACCCAATGTTAACCCGAAACACCATCAAGTACCTAGTCTTCATTTCAAATCCCAAAACAAGACATAATCTGTCGAGAACAAGAGCACATTCACTGCCATCCAACCATGGCTAAATAGCATCAGCAGACTCGGTTTATCATTGTTGTGCCGACTACAAATACTGACCACGAACATATGAAAAATACCTCCACAGATAATTTCAAAGAACAGCCCTTGCACACAGGCTCAACTAACAACACCCGAGCTTGAAGTGGTGATGAAAAGGTAGTTTAGACATTTACTCGAAACAGACTTGTGTGTGTCTTTGCAGATCGCTAATGGATGTAAAATGGCTGCACCTTGGAGATAACACAAATCGATTCCTTCCCTGCAAAACACGAATCTACACAAACCCATTCTGAGAAACCTTCTCAAACACACATACATTCATTAATCTCGAATCGTACTTCCATCTTCTCCATTTGCTCGAGGATTTAACGGCAAAGAATACACGACTTTCTCTCGTCTCGGAAACTCGACCTAGTTCTTCCATATTCTTTATTTCCTAACTCGAGTTTCCTTCTACATTTCGGCTTTGAAAACTGGCCAATCTCTCACCATTCACTGCCAACTTCAACGGCAAAGAGCAATTCTTCTTTCCTTCATTTCTTCTGAATTCGCACGTTTCACTAATTCCCATTCTTTCTGGTCTTCGAAAACCCATCTCTTGAACCGAAGTTACGAGCCACTGAAACCGTGGCTTTGCCGTTCAGAGAACGTTTGTTGCAGCAGCAGAGAACTAGGTCGTGAAGTTTACTGAATTTGCTCGACCTAGTTGTATGATGGTCGCCTAATAAGAGAAATGGTGCCCCCTTAACGATATATAGGTGTTCTTTAGTAAACTGAAATCAGCCTGTTGTCCCCTCTATCCTTGGCTTGACTCCCGTTAGCACTCGCCAGTAGAATCACGCTTTTGCCCTTCTTACTTCAAATGAGCGCCTTCTTTTACTTCTCAGATTTGCTTATTCTCTTCAATGTCTCCTCATCACTAAAGCAGTCGTGCTTTTCAGACAGATAATTTGCATCACTAAAGCGGACATGCTTTTCAGACAGAGATGAAGAAAATAAAAGCAAATAATGAGAAATAACTCGCCTTGTCCTTTTAAGCAGCGTTTCTTCTTCTTTTGTTCCAAATAACTCCAAAGTACCTAAATATTCAAAAGCAAACATAAGATACATAATTTACAAGAAAACTAGCAGAGAAAGCATAAACAATAGATAAATACATAGGTGTTTTAGACACCTATCAACAAGCAATAACGCTTTGTATATCATAGACGTATAGAGTCTAATAATTATATATTGATAGTATTAACATATTAAAGTATCATCTGAGACATCATTAATATGTGTATTTTATGGTATTTATCATAGTGCCAGCTAAGGCAGCAATGTTGTATGAATGATCGGTAGACATAGGTCTGATGAGATTGATGGATCGAGCAAACACCAATATGATGATATTGTATGTCAAGCATTTGATATGAATTCATGTAAATATCAAAAATGCTAATGTTAGCAATAGTTGTAAATATTTAATCTCGATCTACCATGTCGAGAATGGTTCGAACAACAAAGTAGAGAGAGTATAATGTTAATTATGGTAGTAAGACCAATCAAAAGTCTTGCTGACAAACCACTTAAATATTGGTAACAAGACCGATATAAAATATTGATAGCTGAATTAATTAAAATATTGGTAGCAAGACCAATGAAATATTGGTATATAAACCAATATGAGATACTGGTAAGCAGACCAATGAAATGTTAATAGACGAACCAATATGAGATATTGGTAGATGGACCAATATAATTATTAATTAAAATATTAGTAGCGGGACCAACATGAAATATCGATGTTCGGACCTAATTAGAATTATGCTTGTTAGAGCATTAGATAGTAAAACCTAATATGGGAGTGGCAAAGAAGGGACCAACCATTGGTGCAAGGGGGACGACCAAGTGGTGCAAAGGGGACCGACCATTGATGGTATAAAGAGGACCGACCAATAGGGCAAGAGTGACATGCCATGAAGCAAGATGGACTGACCTGACCATCCACGGTGGTAGAGGGATCATCCCTAATTGTTTTGTATTTTTGTTGGTCCTTGTGGCATTATTTTGGAGAAATCTTGACTGAAAGATCTAGATTTTGATATAAAGATCAAAATTTACGAAATATTAAAATAATAATATTTGAATGAATTATTGAGACTGGTCTAGGATGATAGTGAAACCATCCCAAATTGCTATGTATATTATATGGTCTTTGTAGCAAGACTTTGGTAGAAAGACCAAAAAGAGCTTCATTGGAATAGGAAACCCTAAGAACGGGAAACAATAATAATTATTAAAATAAAAGATCAAAAGGATAGGGACTGACCACGGCAAGACCATATTTTGAGATGCTCTTAAGACCATTCTTGTTATGCACACCCACGTCTTTTTCTTAAGGCTATCTGCCGGTAGCCCATATGTCTGAAAGGCGACTATCCATCATAAATTTATAAAGTTTAGCTGAGAAAAATTATAAATTAATGAATTTTGATATATATGAAAGTTTTCTAGGAATTCAGTTCTTGAATATAATACTAGAGTATTTTGACAATTAAATATTGAGGGAAATATTGACATAAACCCTGAAATGACCATTATGCTATTTACGCTCGATTTTTTGGCAAAATGATAATTTTACCTCTGGCCCAAAACTTGATGGATATGACATTTCACCTCTAATTATTAAATGACTATTTTTCCCCAGTTGTGTAAAACTATTATTAAAATTTTCCCAAATTGATTTTTTACCCTTTGCCAAAAATCTACCATTACATTGAGTCCCCTGCCTAGTACGAAACAGTAATGTTTCGTAGTAAGCACTAGATGGTGATTTTACAAACTGGGCCAATATAAACAATTTAACTTAGTCATTAGAGTTTTACCAGAGGCTTTGTAGTTAACTTGATTTTATACTCTTGGCTCAATGATGTCGAGTAATCTTCCAGGGAGCAATGACCGGTAAGGTTGGACTAGCAATGTTGGAAAATCATCGTTTGATGAGCATGGGTTGGTGAGGAAACGACAGCGTCATAATACTAAGATGAGTGTTGAAGCAATGATGTCGTTAATACTAAAATGAGTGTTAAGGCAGTGATGGTGCTGCCAACAAACACTAAGATGAGTGTTGAGGGAGTGATGTTGTTGCCATCAGAACACTAAGATGAGTGTTGAGGCAGTGATGTTGTTTCCATCAGAACACTAAAATGAGTATTGAGGCAATGGTGTCGTTAACACTAAGATGGGTGTTGAGGCAATGGTGCCTTTAACACTAAGATGAGTATAGAGGTAGTGATGTTGCTTCCATCAAAACACTAAGATGAGTGTTGAGGAAATGGTGTCGTTAACACTAAGATGAGTGTTGAGGCAGTGATGCTACTGCCATCAGAACAATAAGATGAATTTTGTAACACCCCGATTCGAAAGGTAGGGTACGCCTAAATGGGAATATACGTAATGGTTTGTCATTTTCTAACACCAAGGCCCTTTTAGCACAATTGGCTCCAGAATTGACAGAAAGCTCTGCAGTTAAGCGTGCCCGGACGGAAGTAATCCAAGGATGGTGAACTCCTAAGAAACTGATGTTGGATGACCGCAGCGGTGCCCGTTGAGAACCCCACACTGCTGGATAACCGCAATGGCTAAATAGGGACAATATCAGTGGAAAGTAGGGTCATTACAAGTTTCAAATCAATGGTGTCGTTAACAATAATATGGGTGTTGAGGCAGTGATGTTGCTGTCATCAGAACACTAAGATGAGTGTTGAGGCAATTGTACCGTTAATAGTAGATGAGTGTTGAGGTGGTGATGATGCTGCCATCAAAACACTAATGAAAATGTGGGGTACCAAAATACACCACCAACTTTTTCTTAGGAAACTTGTATGGAAGAAACCTAAATACAATTCCGAGAGTTATAACTTAACGAGTCTCAATCAGGAATTGAAAAGACGAGGGTACCCAAATATACCTCAATCTAAAACTTTTCCACCTATAAGTCCTTTCTCCGAAAGTGATTGTCTATGGACTGAGTCGAGACAATACAACTAATCGGTTCACACTTCGTGTGATCGTCTATATATGGATACGAGATCGAGACAATACGACAACAAGATAACTTTTGTGATTGACTATGGATACAAGATCGAGACAATACAACAACGAAGTATGTTTACTTGATAATAGGTTCGGACTTAACCAAACATAATAGGATTGCTATCAAGTAAATAGGAATTAACGTTTGTGTATTTTACTTCTAATTATAATAAAAACAATTATAATTGCGGAAATAGAAAAGTAAAAGACACAATAAGATTTTGTTAACGAGGAAACCGCAAATGCAGAAAAATCCCGGGACCTTGTCCAGAATTGAATACTCTCAGGATTAAGCCGATATACAAAATCTAAACCAACTTCGTATAGTTGAGACCAAGCAACTAAACCTATAGTTCACCTAGTTTTGTCTGATTCCCTGCGCCTCCAACTTGTAATAAGTCATGCACTTGGAATAATTCCTTTGGTTCGTATTCCAAACATTAAAGGAACAACAAATATGTTCGGTAACAACTCTTTTCAAACAACGTAATATGAGTTTGACAAAAAGATCTTCCGTTTATCCCGATAAACTCCTTTGTCAGGTTCTTAGTTTTATCTATCAACGATTACCAAAGTAATTGTCAAGACTATACAATCAATACTTTGAATCACAAAGAAACGTATTGATGCCGGTCTACTCAACTAATCAATCAAGGTTATCACAAAGATAAACCAATTATAGTTGGATCCCCAGCCGATCAAGTTTTGTGCACACCAAAGATTATGAACCCAAATCAGAAATCTTCTTCATCTTCAAATCTTCTTAGATCTTCAATAAACACCTGCACACAATCAACTTGAATCTCTTGTGATCAATCACAAACAGAACAGAGTCTGTTAACAATGGATTATCACAAGACGTCTTTAGATCTACAAACATTCTAAAGATCCATGTCGAAACTTCGATCTAGTTTGAGTGAATCTTATATCAGAAGAGAAGATTCTCAAGCATAAACAAACTAGGTGCAATCAAAGTTCAACAACCGTTAGTCAATCAAATCAATCGAAAACTAATAATAAACTGCAATTATCTAGTTTCTCACCAACGGTTCTCGTAGAGCTTCCCAATCCCAAAGAAGTCTTTAAAACGAGCGGTCGTAAGAGATTTCACCTAATTTGGGTACTTTCCTCTCCGAATAGACGGCTCCACCAGTAACAACACAACTAGGTAGTTTTGCTGCCTCTTAGGATTAGTTTGCTCGAAATTCAAACTTCAATATTTATAGACCAAGGAATTTTGGACACCCAGGAATTTCCTAAACCGAAAATATTCTCAAGATATGCAATATATTTCCAAATTCGGTTTCCATAATTCCTAGAAATGCTTTGTCCAAATATTGACCGAAATCTCAGTAGAAAATCTCCAATTAGTAAATGCACATTACCAATTTTTATTTTCTAAAGATATGCATTTTAATTTCTGGAAATTAAAAGCATATAAAACTAAAAACCTTAATTAAAAGATTCTCAATTTATTTCGATCCGGGATTCTCCTTTAGCTATTAAGGAATATCTTTGAACAATAAAAGATAAGAGTTACTGTACATGTTCAAAGTATGTCGACATCTTTACTTTGTAAATCCTTTTTCATATTTACAATATTGGAACCAATTTTCCACACTTCCAAACAAGTTTAGGATAATCCTATGGTAATGTTCAAACTCAAAATTTTGTTGAGCCACGTGGATGCCAAACGGGTTTCTCCACTATGGTAAAGCAGGGCAAAATAATTTTGAAATTGAATTCATATTTGAATTAGTTCCCACTATTTATCTTAGTTTCCCCCCTATTTATTTTGGATTATCCTAAATTTAGAAAATATATGTAATATATTTTATTTCCTTTCCTTTTCTCTTCCCTCTCCTTATCTCTCTCTCTCTCTGTTATTTCCTTTTCTCCTCTCGCGGTCTCGCCTCTTTCTTCTCTCTTTCTTTTATTCCCTTCTCTTCAGCTCAAAACCAACTGAAAGAGAAAACCCAACGGAAAGAAATCAGAGAAATCGAGAGAAACCAGAAATCAAATCAAAACCTGAAACTAAATCAAAAGTCTTCTACTTATTTGTGACTTTGTAAACCTAAAATTCGTTCGAAAACCCCTTTTTTTTTACAAACCAAAACCCTATTTTACAAATCAAAGTCTTTCATGTTGTAAACCAAATTCTTCCCTTAAACCAAACTGATTTTTACTTTTAGCTTGAAAATCTCAGAAGACGATTGAATTTTTAGAAGTAAAACCCTAGAGAAGCTCAGGTATGAAATACCCCTTTAACAGAAATCAAAATTATCTTTGCTTTTTAACCCTAGAAATTTGATTTCTTTCTTATATGTGTTTGAAACTCGCAGAATAAGATTGAAGTGCATATTATAGAAGATTCAATTACAAATCCTTGAAGATTCAGGTATAAATCTAAACCTATTACTTGTTTGTATTTTTCTCTCTCTATAATATGTGTTTTTGTTTAGTTCATTGTGATTTAAGCACAAATCTGTGATTTTGCTGGTTGTTATAGCATGTTTGATCTCTAATAAGGGTTATGAGCATGGTAGAGGATTGTTAAAACATGTTTTTCTGGTTGTTATAACATGTTTGATCTTTAATATGGTTTTGTCTTGTCTTCAAAGTGTTTGAGTATCTTATTTTGATGCAAACATTGAAGATTTTGAGTATGGTGTTTTGTTTACTTGTTTATGAGTTGAGAAAGGATACTTGATTGACATACCAAGACTGACAAACTCTCGTGTCTAATAACTTGCATCAGTTCTAATCTCATGTTTTTCTTTAAGGTTTTGCAAAGTGGTTCAATGAGCATTTCCCTATGTTGTTTCGTTCAATATTTGTTGTTTTTGTGCTCATGATTTCTTATCAACATATTTGTGTGATATGGAATCTGGTCCTTAAGAGAGTGTGTTGTCATTCTACTGGTTAAATGTATCAAAAACCTCTTTGCTGACAATTTTGGTGTATTTCACTTAGTAGTATTCCTCTTTATCCCTTATAGGGGTTAGTAGGAACTTGTATAATCTGTGTTTATGTTTTCTCTATGGAATCTGACGAGGCGTTAACATTTTTTATCATAAGGTCTCAATTTTTTAACTTTTACTTTCAGTTTGGTTTATTGTTACCTATCCCTCAATTGATTAGCAGAATGCGTAATTTCTCTGTTTTATTTTGATTTTTAACCTTTTCAAGAAGCTAGGAAGACCTACTGGGTTCTAGTTTTCCACTTGATTATTTGGTATGTTATGTTGATTGCAGAATGGCTGGTGATGTAATGATGAATTGGTTTTCCCTTCATTCTGCATTTGGTGTTCGATATCCCTTAATTGATTTGCAGAATGTGTGATTTGTCTGTCTCGGGTTTTAGGATTGTTAAACTTCAAGAAGTTAAGAATTCGGGAATGACATACTGGTTCTAGTTTTTCACTTGAATTTTTGGTCAGTTCAGTTGATTGCCCTGCATTTTGGCTTTGTTCGGGGAAGCAAGTTTCTTGTTTTGGCTCGTAAATAGAAAGTGTTTGATTTCACGATATTCTATCAATTGAAATTGATGATTTTGGAATTATTTGGGTACCCACATAGATGGCTAAGTAATTTCTTTTATCATATATGGCTCTCACATCTGGATACTTATCTTGCAGATCGTTAAACAGAACAAGATGCTATATAAAGGTACCCACAAAAATTGAAGAGGAGTCTGCTACTCTGGGTGAGTATTTCATTTTAAAAGTAGTTACTAATCTTATCTTGAATTCATTTTTAATATTTTATCTTCTTGTTTTCCCTCTTTTCTTACTTTAACTTAAGTATTTCTCAAATAAAAGTTTGACCATTCATTCTATTTTATCACCAGATGAAATTTCCAGACAGAATTAGGAGGTCATGTTAACCGAGGGAAGATTTCGTTGAACACTTTTTACTGCAAATATTTCAACACAGGTTATCATAGAAACATCCTCCCTATCTTTTTTTTAAATAAAATGGTTTGGGGACTTATTCGTTTAATGTTAACATTCCTATATCATGTTGTTGATGGTGGATTTTCATTTAAGGTTAAAATTGTAAAAAACCAAAAAATTATGCGCTAACATCTTGTAAAGGATAAAGCCATTAATAAGTGTTGGATACTCCCTCACTTAATTCACCTAGAATGGAGCACGTGGCAACAATCCCATTCTATGAATACACGAAATTCATCCAGGTTGGAGCATGTAGCAACAATCCCATATACCCTGTGAATTTCTAGCATTATTAATTAATGCGCAATCAGCCTTGTATTTCCTGTACTCATTATCAGTGCGGCATGACGACTGAGTGTTGCTCTTACATAGTAACACGAACCTCCAAGCAATATAATGAAACCATGTACGAAATACCCGTACAGGCTGACTCTCGGTGTGTTATACTAGCCCGATTGAGCCCTTCTCGGTGTGTTATACTAGCCCGATTGAGCATCCAGATCGACCAGATCACCCGGATATGATCACAGCCATCCAACTCCACAAGCATGATTGGATGATCCAGATCAATTCCATCACCCCCAAGCGGTATGGAATATCCACCGCCGAACCAACGCGGACCCCGCATGGCCTCGGCCTCCCTCGAACTGGCCTAGCTTGCCAAAACGTCCAAACCATAGCAAAGATGGGCGGAAAACCCTAAATTAGGGTTTGCGGCATATTACATGTGTCGCAAAACAGTCTCAACCATCCATCTTCGCAGTATAGATGGAGGGTGTAGATGTAGATTCAAAGGGCCCGAGCATGTCAACACAATCACCGTGGGCCCGCCTACATACCTCGACCAATCGGTCGGGACCAACCATGGTTGGTTATCCCAATTTGTGCGCCGAATAAAGCATGGTCGCACGGCCTTGAAACCCAAAATTAGGGTTTTGAGTATCACGAGCGTCCATCTTCTCCTAACGAATGGAGGGTCCAAGATTAGATTAAGCAGTCCGGGTCATACCAAAGATGACCACCGTGGACCCATCTATCCCCTCACCCGATCGGCCAAGGCATATCATGCCCGGTTGTTCCAAGACGCGCGCCCAAACTAGCGTGGTCACACCTCCCAAACCGCAACCGATCTCAACCGCTCAACTTCGCGGACGATTTGAGTGGCCTGGATCACGTTTTCATGGGATATTCGGGTATAGGCGTGAACACCAGCCTACCACCTTCACACTGCATCGATCGGCCAAGACCGACCAAGATTGGTCACCTTGGAACGTGCGCCCAAAGTGGGCATGACGCGCGGCTATTGCGACATCGGGTTTTCTGTCACAAATTGATCTCGACCATTCAACTTCACCGGACGAATTGAGTGGCCCAGATCATACTTTCGTGAGGTAATGGGTATAGGCGCCTACACCGTCATGCCGTCTACACGCATGTACGGTCGGCCTGGCCAAAGTCATATCCCAAGCTGGGATTCGACCAGGTTGAAGAGAAATGCTTGCGCACCTATTCTAAAACCCTAATTCCACCAACGGTCGCAGATGAGTGTCTCAAAGATCATCTCGTCCGTCCAACTTCACCGGCTTGGTTATACAACCCTGGTCAAGAGTTAACTGGTCAGTGAGGCGTCATGGTAATCACCACCCATCACTTTACCACACCAGATGCAATACTGCATAAAATACACATGATACTTCACAAGTATCAACTTCCCGAATAACGCAGCTTATTCAATTCAAGATTACATGCTACCTTTCGTGGATCCACGATCCACACATTCCGTACATCAATCATGTCACAAATCGGGGGGGATACATACCGGGGTATTGGTCTCAGCGGTTTACAACGTGCGGCGTGCAACGCGCCATCACAAGAATGTGTTAGGAAGTTATGGACAGTTAGCGATGACAGGAGAAGTGGTCAAGACTGATCCTGTAGCACCGACACACAACTCCACTACTCCATCACTCTACTTCCCGCGAGAGACGTGAATAAGGCTCAATGACTTGTATAAATAGGTTCTCCTCCCTATTTCCACCAACAAGAGCAAGTCCGGACATAAAAACAAAACCAAGTGTTAATACAAAACACCTAACACGATAGCTTGCATCCCGTAAGCCGGTTCGCTTTCTGTTACAAGTCATAAGCAAGCCAACACCTTCACAATCTCAACACCTTCTTCGCTTCCCTCCATAAGATCAACCCTATCTCCTTCACTTTGTGACCGAAATAAGTCTGGAACGACCATTTCTTGGTTTAGGCCGGACTTGCACGATTGATTTCCGAATCTACAAGCACTCACCGCGCAGTTGCATTTGTTTAGGGTTTAGATTTATTCCTCATCCACACACCCCAAATTACCAAATCCGGCAGGAATAGTTTTCACCCATAAACAATTGGCGACCACAGCGGGAGATTGATCTCTCGGTTGCAAAAAATTGAATTCTCAATTCTTCGGTTTTCATCTCACGATGTATCCTCACTCGGAGACCACCACAGTGGTTCGGATATCATGGGAAGTGTAGCTAGAATGCTGGAGGATGTCTTGGCAAATCAAGCCGGTATTGCTAGAAGACAGAGCGAGACATTCCGCCTTTTGAATGATATAACAGAGCAATTACAAGAAGGGTCGGCAGGCTTCTACTCAAACAGTGCAAGAAACGCTGGATCCTTAGTCAGGAGTCACATTTACCAGTAGAGATGCAGAAAGAGCGCGTAATCACAGGGGACTTAGGAGAGACGAACAACATGGTCCAGCCGACAACGAAGACTCGAGGCAACTCCACGAGAGGAAAAGACTTGTCCTGGGGTACCACAACGTCTACCGGGATAAAGAAATGGAGCCTGCAGCTTACGGATCCCCTCGCTGGAAGATTTATATCTCAAGACCCTTGTCGAAGCTCTAAGACTGTTCAATCCGCATCGACCTTTCAACTAAGTGAAGAAATGCTTGAGGAAGGAGAGATCAATCAAGGAACACGTGAGTACGAGAGGATGGGAACGTTCAATTCGATCACTCAAAGCAGTGATATTACAACACCTCCCATCACTGAGAGCCGAGCGGCCGCAAATCTCGGCATCTCATCAAGTGTAACACCTCTCGGTAGTCACCGGAGCAACAACTTCCACTCCTTCATCGGGATGAGGAGCCGGGGACGAGAGGAGGACCATCCCCCATTACCATTGCAGACTTGATGGAGAAGCAGGAAGTTCTTGCTAAGACTCAAACGGATATGGCCGCAACTCAGAAAGAGGTACTCACTTTTATTAAGACATTAACTGATTGATTTCCACAAGAGCCGTGACATCCCCTGGAGCAAAAAAGGAACGCATTCAACGCACCGGAGAAGGTACTTCAGCGGCGCGGACCTCCATGTACCTGATCAAAGAAGTGACATCAGATATGAGCGGTCCTGTCATGGAGACTCCTACACTGGGGACTGATCCTCACAACGATCCTCCTCAAGTCAATAGTTTCACTATGAACCAGAGGCCGGTGGATCGGGAAGCGGTTTCTTTAGTGGAAAGTTTACGAACTTTCACACCTCTCGAAGAATCAGCGCGCGGAGACGTTTTGCTGCAATCCAAAGGAAGGTCACGACCGTGCCCTACATGTCACCGCACGCATCAAGGATTCAAAGTTCAAGACGACCCTTATACACAGGAGCGTCTTCATTACTCTCAAGACTCTCAGGACATCCAAGGTTCTCCCAGGAAAGGTCGTACGGAAGCCTACCACAATGACAGACTTCGAGGGAAACCAAACCAGCACATACGGGAGAAGCTCCGCGGAAAGAATCATACAAGTTCGTTGTGTCCCACTCCCCACGTGGGCGTCAATTCAGGAAGAAGACCGACTTACATTATTGAGGGCTAAAACCCACGATGCATCTTTGCTGACGAAGCATTCTTCTCCATCCTGTGAAGCCACGACCCACAAAGAGGGAACGAACTTTTGTGGCGAGTCGTGACCAGAAAGGGAAAACGGTATACCGACACTGCCATTATCAATTAGCGGGGAGACCACACCCATTCTCTCCACCCAATGGAATGCTACAACAAAGAACGAACCACAAGAAAAAGTGTTAGATGCTCCACAACAAAATGCTAGATGGCACCAACTCCACAACTGATGAGATTGAAATCGTTAAGGAATCTCCTAGGCCTATCTCCATCAGCTCAACCTTGTGTACGGATAAACGCACGAAGCTCGTGGAACTTCTCAAAGAGTACCAGGATATATTCGCTTGGAGATATGAAGAAATGCCGGATTTAGATGAAAATTGGTCACCCATCATCTACATGTCATACCTGTATCCAAGTCGGTTAAACAGTTGTAGTTCATACATGAGGAAAATGGATAGATCAGGTGCTGCATAGACTTCAGAGACTTGAACAGGTGTTGCTCCAAAAACGATCCTCCTCTACCTAACATCGACATGTTAGTAGATGCAACCAGCGGACACGGCATGTTCTCCTCCATGGATGGATGTAGCGGCTACAACCAGATAAGGATGTACGAGCATGATGCAAGTAAGATATCTTTTCGAACTCCTCTCGGAAATTTTTATTATACCATGCTGCCATTTGGTTTAAAGAATGCCGGTGCAATGTATCAACGCTCTATGACGGCAATCTTCCACTGGAGCCGAAACCTCAAGGGAGCAGCCTCCAGAAGATAAAGATGTCCACGCGTCATATCAAGCAAGATCCGGGCGAGTCACTTTATCAGACAGTGGTACATGTCGATCATGCTATGTTGGAGAATCCGCGCTTTTGGTCATCCTCTGGAGATATTGAACGCTCATCTACAACAACATATGCCCTGATAGAAAGAACCAGGCTGCCGCAATGAAGAGCCTCATAATGTTTGTAAGAGCATATATCTCACCAACAGGGGATACAACCTTCAGCCTTCTGTAAGAGGTTCCCTGAAGCAGCAAGAGGAAAACCACCGAGATACAACTTCCTGCGCGTCCATCAACTCCAACTCCAGTACCACATGCACGACTCCCACAATGATGAAACATTGTCCAAGATATTCCATATTTGGCTCGACAACAACCACTACGAACAAACCATGTAAACCACGCTTGGGGATTGAGGCTCAGCATAAAGTTCCTTCTCCTCCAGTCAAGGAATTCTTCAACATGAGAGAGATGGTCAGTTAAGAAGCATGGAATTCGCAAGGGTAAATCGAACTGAAGAGGGAAATACTTCAACGCTCCCTCTAGCAGAAGCTGCTTCAATGGTCTATTCAAGAGCCGCCTCAACGCTCTCTCCGGGACCCACGTTCGCTTGTAATCCTTGTTCAACACTGTCTCCGTGATCCACCTCAACGTTCGCACCAGAAACCACTTTAACATCCTCTCGAGCCGTTTCAACACTCAAGCTGCATCAATAATCTGCGCTCTGGTCAAGTTATCTTTGATGTACTCATTGCTCAACATATGTCTCATCCATCCTTCATGAGGGCCCAACGGAGCATGAAAAACCTTGAAGTCGATAGGAGAAGGGTTATCTTGTGGAACGGATATTTTCATATGGTTGAAAGGGCGCGGTGAACAACTCATCATCAATGTTCGACATATCTTTGAAGTCACAACACCTCCCGACTTGGCACCAGCATTATCCCCAGAAGACATCTCAACAGTTGTTCTTTTCTTCATTCTACAATAAAAAACATGAGTCAGTACTTGTATAAAAACGCGTGCGATGTGTAGTCACACACGACAGAACGCACATTCATGTTGGAGTACACAAGGCTGGTATTGGGTCCAAACACCGGTATTGATCAAGTCACAAGTCCTAGTATTGCTCAAGTCTCAACTCCACAAGTGTTTGATCAAGTCACAAGTCCGGTGTTGATCAAGTCTCAAGTCCGGTGTTGATCAAGTCTCAAGTCCAAAGTATTGATCAAGTCACAAGTCCAAGATTGCTCAAGTTTCAAATCAAGTCCGTATTGATCAAAGTCACAAGGTCGGTATTCGAATAAAACAGCGCACGCAACAGGTCGGTTTTCGCCAAATGAAACACATGGTCGACGTTCGATCGAGCACGCAATGTCCCACTTGATCCCACCCCATTGGTCGAAGGCATACACAACCTTCCCAATCAAAGCTCTCTCTCCAAAGAAGGCGTTTCGGTTCCAACACTTCAACGCTCTCCCGGCCTGCTCCAGAAGCTTCTTCAACGCTTTCTACAGGACCCACATTTACATTTGAGCACACAAGACGCAGCGGAGCCACGATTAACCAAAAACATGCACATCAAGCTCACGTTCGATCAAGCAGGTGCAGTAGCCCCACGAACGAATGAGGCGTAACAGTCCATCGAAGCAGGCAAGACCGACATCATGCTAGGGGAACACTCGCCTGGACGCCTCTTGAACGCGACATGCTCCAAGGACAGGATGACCCGTCTATCCTGGTAAAATCTAACTTTGTCTCATAAGCTTTGTCTTTAACTGTCACCATCTCATGCCTACCCCACAATGGTGTAACCATTACGTGCTAGGCAGGGGACTTAATGTTGATGGTGGATTTTCATTTAAGGTTAAAATTGTAAAAAACCAAAAAATTATGCGCTAACATCTTGTAAAGGATAAAGCCATTAATAAGTGTTGGATACTCCCTCACTTAATTCACCTATAATGGAGCATGTGGCAACAATCCCATTCTCGTGAATACACGAAATTCATCCGAGGTTGGAGCATGTAGCAACAATCCCATATACCCTGTGAATTTCTAGCATTATTAATTAATGCGCAATCAGACTTGTATTTCATGTACTCATTATCAGTGCGGCATGACGACTGAGTGTTGCTCTTACATAGTAACACGAACCTCCAAGCAATATAATGAAACCATGTACGAAATACCCGTCATGTGCCGACTCTCGGTGTGTTATACTAGCCCGATTGAGCCCTCTCGGTGTGTTATACTAGCCGATTGAGCATCCGGACTGACCGTATCAACCGGATATGATCACAATCATCCAACTCCACAAGCATGATTGGATGACCCGGATCAATTCCATCACCCCTGCGGGTATGGAATATCCACTGCCGAACCAACGCGACCCGCATGGTCGGCCTCCCTCACTGGCCTAGCTTGCCAAAACGTCCAAACCATAGCAATATGGGCGGAAAACCCTAAATTAGGGTTTGCGGCATATTACATGTGTCGCAAAACAATCTCAACCATCCATCTTCGCAGTATAGATGGAGGGTGTAGATGTAGATTCAAAGGGCCCGAAGAGCATGTCAACACAATCACCGTGGGCTCGCCTACATACCCGACCAATCGGTCAGACCAACCATGGTTGGTTATCCCACCGTGTACGCCGAATAAAGCATGGTCGCACGGCCTTGAAACCCAAAATTAGGGTTTTGAGTATCACGAGCGTCCATCTTCTCCTAAGACGAATGGAGGGTCCAAGATTAGATTAAGCAGTCCGGTCATACCAAAGATGACCACCGTGGACCCATCTATCCCCTCACCCGATCGGCCAAGGCATATCATGCCCGGTTGTTCCAAGACGCGCGCCCAAACTAGCGTGGTCACACCTCCCAAACCGCAAACGATCTCAACCGCTCAACTTCGCCGGACGATTTGAGTGGCCCCGGGATCACGTTTTCATGGGATATTCGGTATAGGCGTGAACACCAGCCTACCACCTTCACACCAGACCGATCGGCCAAGACCGACCAAGATTGGTCACCTTGGAACGTGCGCCCGAAGTGGGCATGACGCGCGGCTATTACGACATTGGTTTTCTGTCACAAATTGATCTCGACCATTCAACTTCACCGGACGAATTGAGTGGCCCAAATCATACTTTCGTGAGGTAATGGGTATAGGCGCCTACACCGTCATGCCGTCTACACGCATGTACGGTCGGCCTGGCCAAAGTCATATCACATGCTTGGTTTCGACCAGGTTGAAGAGAAATGCTTGCGCACCTATTCTAAAACCCTAATTCCACCAACGGTCGCAGATGAGTGTCTCAAAGATCATCTCGTCCGTCCAACTTCACCGGCTTGGTTATACAACCCTGGTCAAGAGTTAACTGGTCAGTGAGGCGTCATGGTAATCACCACCCATCACTCTACCACACCAGGATGCAATACCTGCATAAAATACACATGATACTTCACAAGTATCAATTCCTGAATAACGCAGTTATTCAATTCAGCATTACATGCTACCTTTCGTGGATCCACGATCCACACATTCCAGACATCAATCATGTCACAAACTAGGGGGATACATACCGGGGTATTGGTCTGGCGGTTTACAGCGTGCAGCGTGCAACGCGCCATCACAAGAATGTGTTAGGAAGTTATGGACAGTTAGCGATGACAGGAGAAGTGGTCAAGACTGATCCTGTAGCACCGACACACAACTCCACTACTCCATCACTTTACTTCCCGCGAGAGACGTGAATAAGGCTCAATGACTTGTATAAATAGGTTCTCCTCCCTATTTCCACCAACAGAGCAAGTCCAGACAAAAAACAGAAACCAAGTGTTAATACAAAACACCGGAACTGATAGCTTGCATCCCGTAAGCCGGTTCAGCTTTCTGTTACAAGTCATAAGCAAGCCAACACCTTCACAATCTCAACACCTTCTTCGCTTCCCTCCATAAGATCAACCCTATCTCCTTCACTTTGTGACCGAAACAAGTCTGGAACGACCATTTCTTGGTTTAGGCCGGACTTGCACAGATTGATTTCCGAATCTACAAGCACTCACCGCGCAGTGCATTTGTTTAGGGGTTTAGATTCATTCCTCATCCACACACCCCAAATTACCAAATCCGGCAGGAATAGTTTTCACCCATAAACAATTGGCGACCACAAATGGAGATTGATCTCTCGGTTGCAAAAATTGAATTCTCAATTCTTCGGTTTTCATCTCACGATGTATCCTCACTCGGAGACCACAGGTGGTTCGAGATATCATGGGAAGTGTAGCTAGAATGCTGGAGGATGTCTTGGCAAATCAAGCCAGTATTGCTAGAAGACGAGCGAGACATTCCGCCTTTTGAATGATATAACAACAAGCAATTACAAGAAGGGTCGGCGAGCTTCTACTCAAACAGTGCAAGAAACGCTGGATCCTTAGTCAGGAGTCACATTTACCAGTAGAGATGCAGAAAGAGCGCGTAATCACAGGGGACTTAGGAGAGACGAACAACATGGTCCAGCCGACAACGAAGACTCGAGGCAACTCCACAGAGGAAAAGACTTGTCCGGGTACCACAACGTCTACCGGATAAAGAAATGGAGCCTGCAGCTTACGGATCCCTGCTGGAAGATTTATATCTCAAGACCCTTGTCGAAGCTCTAAGACTGTTCAATCCGCATCGACCTTTCAACTAAGTGAAGAAATGCTTGAGGAAGGAGAGATCAATCAAGGAACACGTGAGTACGAGAGGATGGGAACGTTCAATTCGATCACCCGGCAGTGATATTACAACACCTCCCATCACTGAGCCGAGCAGCCGCAAATCCCGGCATCTCATCAAGTGTAACACCTCGGTAGTCACCGAGCAACAACTTCCACTCCTTCATCGGGACGAGGAGCCGGGGACGAGAGGAGGACCATCCCCATTACCATTGCAGACTTGATGGAGAAGCGGGAAGTTCTTGCTAAGACTCAAACGGATATGGCCGCAACTCAGAAAGAGGTACTCACTTTTATTAAGACATTAAATGATTGATTTCCACAAGAGCCGTGACAGCCCCCGGAGCAAAAAGGAACGCATTCAACGCACCGGAGAAGGTACTTCAGCGGCGCGGACCTCCATGTACTCGATCAAAGAAGTGACATCGAGATATGAGCGGTCCCTCATGGAGACTCCTACACTGGGGACTGATCCTCACAACGATCCTCCTCAAGTCAATAGTTTCACTATGAACCAGAGGCCGGTGGATCGCGAAGCGGTTTCTTTAGTGGAAAGTTTACGAACTTTCACACCTCTCAAAGAATCAGCGCGCGGAGACGTTTTGCTGCAATCCAGAGGAAGGTCACGACCGTGCCCTACATGTCACCGCACGCATCAAGGATTCAAAGTTCAAGACGACCCTTATACACAGGAGCGTCTTCATTACTCTCAAGACTCTCAGGACATCCAAGGTTCTCCCAGGAAAGGTCGTACGGAAGCCTTCCACAATGACAGACTTCGAGGGAAACCAAACCAAAGACATACGGAGAAGCTCCGCGAAAGAATCATACAAGTTCGTTGCGTCCCACTCCCCACGTGGGCGTCAATTCAGGAAGAAGACCGGCTTACATTATTGAGGGCTAAAACCCACGATGCATCTTTGCTGACGAAGCATTCTTCTCCATCCTGTGAAGCCACGACCCACAAAGAGGGAACGAACTTTTGTGGCGAGTCGTGACCAGAAAGGGAAAACGGTATACCGACACTGCCATTATCAATTAGCAGGCGAGACTGTTACCCATTCTCTCCACCCAATGGAATGCTACAACAGCAACGAACCACAAGAAAAAGTGTTAGATGCTCCACAACAGCTGCAAGATGGCACCAACTCCACAACTGATGAGATTGAAATCGTTAAGGAATCTCCTAGGCCTATCTCCATCAGCTCAACCTTGTGTACGGATAAACGCACGAAGCTCGTGGAACTTCTCAAAGAGTACCAGGATATATTCGCTTGGAGATATGAAGAAATGCCGGATTTAGATGAAAATTGGTCACCCATCATCTACATGTCATACCTGTATCCAAGTCGGTTAAACAGTTGTAGTTCATACATGAGGAAAATGGATAGATCAGGTGCTGCATAGACTTCAGAGACTTGAACAAGTCTTTGCTCCAAAAACGATCCTCCTCTACCTAACATCGACATGTTAGTAGATGCAACCAATGGACACGGCATGTTCTCCTCCATGGATGGATGTAGCGGCTACAACCAGATAAGGATGTACGAGCATGATGCAAGTAAGATATCTTTTCGAACTCCTCTCGGAAATTTTTATTATACCATGCTGCCATTTGGTTTAAAGAATGCCGGTGCAATGTATCAACGCTCTATGACGGCAATCTTCCACCGGAGCCGAAACCTCAAGGGAGCAGCCTCCAGAAGATAAAGATGTCCACGCGTCATATCAAGCAAGATCTGGGCGAGTCACTTTATCGACAGTGGTACATGTCGATCATGCTATGTTGGAGAATCCGCGCTTTTGGTCATCCTCTGGAGATATTGAACGCTCATCTACAACAACATATGCCCTGATAGAAAGAACCAGGCCTGCCGGTAATGAAGAGCCTCATAATGTTTGTAAGAGCATATATCTCACCAACAGGGGATACAACCTTCAGCCTTCTGTAAGAGGTTCCCTGAAGCAGCAAGAGGAAAACCACCGAGATACAACTTCCTGCGCGTCCATCAACTCCAACTCCAGTACCACATGCACGACTCCCACAATGATGAAACATTGTCCAAGATATTCCATATTTGGCTCGACAACAACCACTACGAACAAACCATGTAAACCACGCTTGGGGATTGAGGCTCAGCATAAAGTTCCTTCTCCTCCAGTCAAGGAATTCTTCAACATGAGAGAGATGGTCAGTTAAGAAGCATGGAATTCGCAAGGGTAAATCGAACTGAAGAGGGAAATACTTCAACGCTCCCTCTAGCGTAAGCCGCCTAATGGTCTATTCAAGAGCCGCCTCAACGCTCTCTCCGGGACCCACGTTCGCTTCGAATCCTTCTTCAACACTCTCTCCAGGATCCACCTCAACGTTCGCACCAGAAACCACTTTAACATCCTCTCGAGCCGTTTCAACACTCAAGCTGCATCAATAATCTGCGCTCTGGTCAAGTTATCTTTGATGTACTCATTGCTCAACATATGTCTCATCCATCCTTCATGAGGGCCCAACGGAGCATGAAAAACCTTGAAGTCGATAGGAGAAGGGTTATCTTGTGGAACAGATATTTTCATATAGTTGAAAGGGCGCGGTGAACAACTCATCATCAATGTTCGACATATCTTTGAAGCTGACAACACCTCCTGACTTGGCACCAGCATTATCCCCAGAAGACATCTCAACAGTTGTTCTTTTCTTCATTCTACAATAAAAAACATGAGTCAGTACTTGTATAAAAACGCGTGCGATGTGTAGTCACACACGACAGAACGCACATTCATGTTGGAGTACACAAGGCTGGTATTGGGTCCAAACACCGGTATTGATCAAGTCACAAGTCCGGTATTGCTCAAGTCTCAAGTCCGGTGTTGATCAAGTCACAAGTCCGGTGTTGATCAAGTCTCAAGTCCGGTGTTGATCAAGTCTCAAGTCCAGTGTTGATCAAGTCACAAGTCCAAGTCCCATTGCTCAAGTTTCAAATCTGGTATTGATCAAAGTCACAAGGCTGGTATTCGAATAAAACAGCGCACGCAGCAGGGTCGGTTTTCAGTTGAAACACATGGTCGACGTTCAGTCAGGCACGCAGCGGGTCCCACTTGATCCCAGCCCAGTTGGTCGAAGGCATACAACCTTTCCCCAATCAAAGCTCTCTCTCCAAAGAAGGCGTTTCAGCCCCAACACTTCAACGCTCTCCTGGCCTGCTCCAGAAGCTGCTTCAACGCTTTCTACAGGACCCACATTTACATTTGAGCACACAAGACGCAGCGGAGCCACGATTAACCAAAAACAGGCACATCAAGCTCACGTTCGATCAAGCAGGTGAAGTAGCCCCACGAACGAATGAGGCGTAACAGTCCATCGAAGCAGGAAAGACCGGCATCATGCTAGGGGAACACTCGCCTGGACGCCTCTTGAACGTGACATGCTCCAAGGACAGGATGAACCGTCTATCCTGGTAAAATCTAACTTTGTCTCATAAGCTTTGTCTTTAATCACACCATCTCATGCCTACCCCACAATGGTGTAACCATTACGTGCTAGGCAGGGGACTTAATGTTGATGGTGGATTTTCATTTAAGGTTAAAATTGTAAAAACCAAAAAATTATGCGCTAACATCTTGTAAAGGATAAAGCCATTAATAAGTGTTGGATACTCCCTCACTTAATTCACCTATAATGGAGCATGTGGCAACAATCCCATTCTGTGAATACACGAAATTCATCCAGGTTGGAGCATGTAGCAACAATCCCATATACCCTGTGAATTTCTAGCATTATTAATTAATGCGCAATCAGACTTGTATTTCCTGTACTCATTATCAGTGCGGCATGACGACTGAGTGTTGCTCTTACAGAGTAACATGAACCTCCAAGCATTATAATGAAACCATGTACGAAATACCCCGTGCAGTGCCGACTCTCGGTGTGTTATACTAGCCCGATTTAGCCCCTCTCAAGTATGTTATACTAGCCCGATTGAGCATCCTGACTGACCAGATCAATCCGGATATGATCACGATCATCCAACTCCACAAGCATGATTGGATGACCCGGATCAATTCCATCACCCCCAAGCGGTATGGAATATCCACCGCCGAACCAACGCGGACCCCGCATGGCCTCGGCCTCCCTCCGCAATGGCCTAGCTTGCCAAAACGTCCAAACCATAGCAAGATGGGCGGAAAACCCTAAATTAGGGTTTGCGGCATATTACATGTGTCGCAAAATGTCTCAACCATCCATCTTCGCAGTATAGATGGTGGGTGTAGATGTAGATTCAAAGGGCCCAGAGCATGTCAACACAATCACCGTGGGCCCACCTACATACCTGACCAATCGGTCAGGACCAACCATGGTTGGTTATCCCAATTCGTACGCCGAATAAAGCATGGTCGCACGACCTTGAAACCCAAAATTAGGGTTTTGAGTATCACGAGCGTCCATCTTCTCCGACACGAATGGAGGGTCCAAGATTAGATTAAGCAGTCCTGGTCATACCAAAGATGACCACCGTGGACCCATCTATCCCCTCACCCGATCGTCCAAGGCATATCATGCCTGGTTGTTCCAAGACGCGCGCCCAAACTAGCGAGGTCACACCTCCCAAAACCGCAACCGATCTCAACCGCTCAACTTCGCCGGACGATTTGAGTGGCCTGATCACGTTTTCATGGGATATTCGGGTATAGGCGTGAACACCAGCCTACCACCTTCACACTGCACCGATCGGCCAAGACCGACCAAGATTGGTAACCTTGGAACGTGCGCCCGAAGTGGGCATGACGCGCGGCTATTGCGACATTGGTTTTTTTTGTCACAAATTGATCTCGACCATTCAACTTCACCGAACGAATTGAGTGGCCCGGATCATACTTTCGTGAGGTAATGGGTATAGGCGCCTACACCGTCATGCCGTCTACACGCATGTACGGTCGGCTCACCAAAGTCATATCCCAGTCGATTCGACCAGTTGAAGAGGGATGCTTGCGCACCTCTTCTAAAAAAACCCTAATTCCACCAACGGTCGCAGATGAGTGTCTCAAAGATCATCTCGTCCGTCCAACTTCACCACTTGGTTATACAACCCCGTCGAGTTAACTGGTCGCTGAGGCGCCATGGTAATCACCACCCATCACTCTACCACACCAGGATGCAAGACTCGCATAAAATACACATGATACTTCACAAGTATCAACTTCCGAATAACGCAGCTTATTCAATTCATCATTACATGCTACCTTTCGTGGATCCACGATCCACATATTCCAGACATCAATCAAGTCACAAACTGGGGGATACATACTGGGGTATTGGTCTGGCGGTTTACAGCGTGCAGCGTGCAACGCGCCATCACAAGAACGTGTTAGGAAGTTATGGACAATTAGCGATGACAGGAGAAGTGGGCAAGACTAATCGTGTAGCATCGACACACAACTCCACTACTCCATCACTCCACTTCCTCCACTTCCCGCGAGAGACGTGAATAAGGCTCAATGACTTGTATAAATAGGTTCTCCTCCCTATTTCCACCAACAAGAGCAAGTCCGGACAAAAACAAAACCAAGTGTTAATACAAAACACCGAACCGATAGCTTGCATCCCGTAAGCCGGTTCAGCTTTTCTGTTACAAGTCATAAGCAAGCCAACACCTTCACAATCTCAACACCTTCTTCGCTTCCCTCCCTAAGATCAACCCCATCTCCTTCACTTTGTGACCGAAACAAGTCTGGAACGGCCATTTCTTGGTTTAGGCCGGACTTGCACAGATTGATTTCCGAATCTACAAGCACTCACCGCGCAGTGCATTTGTTTAGGGGTGTAGATTCATTCCTCATCCACACACCCCAAATTACCAAATCCGGCAGGAATAGTTTTCACCCATAAATACATGTTAACTGAATATAGCGTTGGAAGTGGGTTTAAGTACTATGTCAACAGTGATGCATATTCACTAGAAGACGAGGATTGCAGATCTAGTCCTTTGATCTTATTGGTTCGATTTTGAATTATTTACTCAACTAAATATTCTCTTAAGGCCCTAAATTCTTCAACTAAATGTATGTGACATACTATTTGTAGAATCCTTCTTATTTATCTCGTTCTGTAGCTGGAAGCTATGAAAATGAAGTTGTAGATATTTTCGCTTTGATTTTCACAAAGGTTTGAATCTTTTCTTAAAGAGTCATTTTCTTAAAAGTTACACTGCTTGGCTAAGTTGTTATGTCTACTTCACTTTCTCATGTGTTGACTGGTGAGTGAATATCTAAGATGCAATGAAAAACAATAATTCTGCAACTAAGAACTGTTTTCTGATCGTAGTATCAAATTATTTACATACGTTGAACACCTTTAGGAGGGTAAACCTTTACTATTAACCTTATTATCCCAATGGATGTGCTTTTGTGTATTGCAACTTTTCATTACTCTACTCGGATTGTATGTTGCGTATGCTCCTGTTGTAAGTATGTTGTATATTTTTAAGAGTCTCCATTCCATTAAACAAATAAACGTACATCCACATTTTAGTATGAGATCCCATTAGTTTTAGTCGATTTTAGCGGACAAATGAGATTTTTTGTAGTAAGAAGGAAGATGTAAGAGCTATTGATAGGTGTGATAAACACCTAATGTTATATCTAGTATTTATGCTTTCTTTGCGAGTTTTCATGTAAATTATGTATCTTATGTTTGCTTTTGAATATTTAGGTACTTTGGAGTCACTTGGAACTAAAGAAGAAGAAACAGGGCAAAAGTCTCATCTCGTGTGCAAATGCTTTTGGAGGCGGATTATTTCTCACAATTTACTTTTATTTCTTCATCTTTGTCTGAAAAGTATGTTGGCTTTAGTGATGCAACTTTTCTGTCTGAAAAGCACGACAACTTTAATGATGACTCTCATTGAAGAAAAGAGTGAATCTGAGAAATAAGAGACGGTTGTTGTTGGTGAAAGAATTCTAGGGAAGAAAAAGCGCCAAAAATGGATTGCATCCTTGCACGCGGCTAAAGCTCATTGGAGGCCAAGAACATTGTCAGCAAAGCGGAGCCGAAAGGTCATAGAAATGCAAGGAACTGGACATGGAATGAAGTCCAAGTGTAGTGAGGCAATAGTGGGTACTGGGCCTGCTGGTTATTGTCGTGGGCTTATAATACTCTCACTAGCTTGGTTAACATTTTCACAACTGCTGGAAGGAACTGTGAGTGGAGTTTACACCTGGGCAGCACACATGTGCATTCAGATGGGAGAAAAATTAGGTCTCCTTAGAAACCAATCTGTGCAACCAGGTGAACACCATTTCTCTCTTAATTCACAATAGACATTTCTCTACTCATTTCATCCCACTCTCAGCCATGTTTGTCGTTGATCTAGCCGTGAATTTGGTGACTGTTCGCCATGGTTTCAAGACCTCTTCTCACACCAATAAACGGAAGTGGTCTGTTGGCTCGAAATTACGGAATTGTGGGGCAAATTTGTAAATCTGAAATGAGCAATAAAGGGGGATCCGGCTCTGAACAAAATGGGTTTTGGTCTGACTAGAATCAGCGAGAAAGAATAAGGAGATGGAGCTGGTGGAGTTTATGATTGGTCAGGGGTTCTACTGGGTTCGAGATGATGAACATATGCTTGAGTTTCAAGACTACTCGAACCAGGGAGGAAGATAATGGTGCTGCTATTGATGATGGACACTGAATGGAGTGTGATTGATTGAATGATTATGGGTTGTGAATGAATGTGAAATTGCAAAGTTAAGGCGGCTCATACAACAACAAAAATAGGATTTCTCTACATTAGGAGTTGAGAGTAATCAACACATATAAGTAATGGCAGGGTCAGATGTGTTGTTTAGGCGAAGTTTTGGGTTGAAATTCAGCTGGAATATGATGCTTCTGTGTCTAATTTTCGAGGAGTTACAATGGGTGTTTACACAAGGAGAAGTACCGGTGATGACTTGATGTTTACTGAAGAAAATGAGATAGTCCGAAAAGGTGTTGGCTCAAGAATGGGTTTAGATGAATGTTTAGGACGGGGAAATGTTATCGCAATAACACAGTGGTGTTGCAGTTTAGCTGAAATGGAGCTACAACTGATGAGCTGAGCAGTTGTGGGATTGAAGCTACAATTCAGGTGGAATTGAACTTGGTAGTGAGATACAAATGCTCATGGTGGTGATGTTGCTGGATATTGCAGCTACTTGTTGTGATTGTTTGGTACTGGTACAATTGCAGGACTGACTGAGATTGTAGCGGAATTGCAAAGTTGAATTGAAGGAAGCAGAGTTTGGGTCAGAGCCTGGAGCATAAATTCAGTCAAGAGTGTTGAAGACATGAATTTTGTTGAATCAAAGGCTCAAGTCTCTGTGTTGGTGATATGATGTTAACGGAAGAGATAGGAGCTGAGGTCTGAAACTGGGGAGATTTGGTGCAGTTAGGCAGTGAAGAAGACACCAGAGTTATGTGCTATTCTGTGCTGCTCGGTACAAGAGTTCTGGCAGAGATGGGTTGAACATGCAATGATAAGGGTATGTGCTGAGCAGCTGGTGTCGAGTCTGCAGCTGGGTTTGAACTGGCAATGGCTAGGAAGTGCAGTGTAATGCTGCAATGGTCAGATTTTTGATGTGAATTGCAAGCCGGAGTGGAGTTGCGTAATAGCCATCTTGGCTGGAACCTGAGGGAATGAATTTTGAAGCCGCAAAAAAAAAGGAAAAAGCGAGCTAGAATGGTGAGCCGGTGAGCATAGTTCCTGTAGCCGGATTTCGAACTTGAAGCATGAATCGTAATATTTCAGGTGAATCGCGAGGGGGTATGAGTCGGATACAAGAGTTGGCCACGGACATATGAGCTATGGGTCACGCTTTTGGGTGCGTTTTCGCAAGATAAGAAATTGGGTTAGTTGGTTTTTGTGAATGTATGAACTGCAGAGAAGCAAAGTTGAGCTAATGGAAGTGTAGAACTGCCTCGGTGACAAAGATGTCTCGATGACAAAGGCGGCCAAATGTGATGCTTTTCCGACGCCGGATATTCCCGGCATATTCCGGCCGAAACCCGTTTTCCGGAGCATATTTTTTTAGACATATTTTCACATGGGTTTCTCACACATGGTTCATGGGCTTGGTGGACTTTTTGGTGATGGACTTTGAAGACCTAATTTTGGAAAGTGGGAAGGCTATAAAAAGAAAGGGTTTCTATTCTTTTGATATCACGTATTCTCCTTGGAGTTTTGCAGAGAGCCGGAGCTAGGGTTTGCTTTCATTTAATATTTTCATCTTCTTTACTTTATTTCCATTATTATTTGATGATGAACTCCACTATTATGAGTAACTAAAACTCTCTTTGATTAAGGGCGATTTGAAGCCCGAAATATGAATCTATATTTGATATGAAAAACTTGTTCTCTTGCATTCATTAATGTTATTGATTGATTTCTACCATGCTAATATTGTCTATGGATTATTTGTTAAGGGTTTAAGTTCGAAATTGAATCATTAATTCTTAATCTATTTGCTAGTTTAGATTTTCTTCGACCCGTAATTGTCTAGAGAAGATAAACACAAGTAGTAATATGTGGGTATTGATGATGGGACTTTGTTAAGTACCCATATGTAGAAATCAACACTAGTAGGTGATTCATGCTTTTGAGTTCATCACTAGGAGCAACCTTATCTCACAGACCTTAGAGCATTTGTTTAAGTCAAACCTAGTAAGCGTACCTCTAGGAAACTTGGCAAGTAGGAACCGGTAGTCGAGCGCTTCCGTATCCGGTGAGCTAGGAG